>CM073761.1:39973768-40573768 GCA_037127475.1 Arma custos
TCATTTTACATTGTTTTTGTGACTAATAGATGCATCTTCATGAATTTTATATCAATTATCAATCCTATAGCAACTGCTATAAGTCGGAAACGATAAACTATGTTTTTTTCACAATCGATACTTTGCGATGGCAGGGACGATATACATACGTATATATATATATATATGTGTGTGTGTGTGTGTGTGTGTGTGTGTGTGTATACATACACAAAACCTTAAAAGACTAATATATAAAAGACGAAAATAAAATACAGAAAAAATAAATATATAAAAGAAAGAAATTTATTAAAGTGGTCCAATGAGGTCGAAAAAAAAAACAATTTTAATATATATATATACCCCCAAAAAAACCTATATATATACACACACACACACACACACACACACACACACACACACACACACACACACACACACACACACACACACACACACACACACACACACACACACACACACATATATATATTGTAGTCTATTTATCTTTTATTGTGTAATGACTATTCGTTTCAATTTTGTTAATACCCACTTCCTATATATACATACGCACACACACACACACACACACATAAACAATAAACATTGAAAACAATTTAATTTTAAATTTAGTCATGGATGGGCCCTGCGGTGAGCTAGCTCTATATCGAATACTTTCAAGGGCGGATGTAGAAACCTGACAAGGAACAGATTACTCAGATTACCTAAGGAGGGGTGGAGTTGATGAAATTTGAATAGTAATAGTAAAAAAAATAATTGAATTATTAAAATTGTAATTACTATCATAGTAATTTCTAAAAACTTGTGTAAAAAAAAAAAAATGTACGATTACAACTCATGAATAGACTTGGATCCAGTACGCAGTAGAGACTGTACTGTTTCTTGGACAACCACTGAGGAAGGGGTACTGGCTTTATAGAGGTTGGGCCTATCAACTGGTTCGTAATCCATGGCTGACAGATTGAATTATATATCTGCTACAGTCGGGATCCAACCCCAAACCAGCGTTCTACCTCTACGCTACTCAGCTGCTTCTTAAACAAAAAAAAACTCAAATCATTCACCTTCGTGATCCTTAAGAAGTAAACGGTATATAAAAGGGGAACCTACTTTTTAAATATATGTACACAAATAATCAGAACAAAACATAAAACGCAAACTGGACCTCAGCTGTCATATCCTGCAAGATTAATAGAAAACAAAGGAAAAGGATGCCTAGGACTAGGTAGGAAGAATTCAAAAGAGACTTGTGGAAGAGAGGAACGAAGGGAAATAGAAGGAATAGAATAACAATAGAATAGAGTGGAATAGAATAAGAAAACTTCCTTCTCTGTATAATGAGGTAGGGGAGATAGATTATGATGATAATGCATAGCTGGTGATTACAGCCAAGGACCAGAGGGACGGTAAAATATGGATTATGGTTTCGGAGGAAAGTGACACATACGCCATACTTAGTAGTTCTCCAATTTTAATAATTATGTATCCATAATATCTAACATTTTTAAAGAATATGATGTCCATGAAGTTAAAAAATAAGATAATAAATCAGCAACAATTAGATGTGAAATTGGTTGTTTGCAGAGCCAGAAGGTAAATGTAGTTGAAACATTGTAATCGCGAAACTTTAAGTTAGTTTTTTCCAGGATTTTAGAGACTTTAGATTTGCTTTTTGAGAATTTTTGTATTTTATTTCAACTGTAATTAAATATTCCACTTAAAATCAAGAATAGTTATATTCTATGGTATTTTTTAAAAATGTATTCATTGAAATTTGCAACTGCATTAGAACAAAACAACAACAGTATAAAACTCTATCTGCAAAAAAAATCAAAAAGAAAATTCAAACAATCACAAAATTTAACATTATAAAAGTTTTTTATAAAACAACAAATATCTTAACACCTTAAATTAGTTACACAACTATACATAGCACCGTCAAAATTCATTCTATAAGTGTTATAATTTCTTGGGGGTGAGTTCCATCCCATAGCTTATTTCAAATATTCAATCCATTAATCTACAAAAAATGTATCTTTTGTGTACTACTGTAAGGACAATAATAATGTAGAAATTATAACACTTGTAGAATGCATTTTGACGGTGCTATGTATAGTTGTGTAACTAATTTAAGGTGTTAAAAAATTTGTTGTTTTGTAAAAAAATTTTATAATGTTAAATTTTGTGATTGTTTGAATTTTCTTTTTGATGTTTTTTTTGCAGATAGAGTTTTATACTGTTTTTGAGGGATGATGAAAGCTATATATTGAAAATGACCAATTTGGGTCGAAAAGTATATAAAGAATTGATGAAACAAATGAATTTAGGACTAAAGGTTTTTGGGTTTTTATACACCCAAGGAAAAATATAATTTTAAAGTCTAGACAATAAATATTAACAAAACAACAAGCAAATATAATGAATGATAAATAATGACATGGATAAAGGAAGGTAGAGGAGGTACCCATAGATAGTACTCAAATAACAAACTCAACTTAAGAGGTCACGAGCTTGTTTTCAGACGCCTCGGAGGATTATCGGGAATTGAAGAGGCAGGTTTGAGACTGGTGGGTCTGAGTGGGAATCAAGTTTGTCATGAAAGTGACTGATATTGGGTTCGGGTGAAATCAGCAACAAGTGGGGCATTGAGGTCATTATGGACGATTTTATTTATAACAAAGTAAGGAGCATTGATGATTTTGGATTGTAAGGATTGGATACTAGAGGAATTCGATGGCTTCTTGGCGCCCCAAAGCTCTAATCCGATGGTCCAAATAGGTCGTATAACAGTCATTTGTAATTAATCGGGAGCTTACAGCGTTTGTCAAGTAAGTGTTGAAGTAGTCTGAATTGACGATATATGGTAAACGAAAATAAAAACATTTAAAGTCTTAGGATAGAAGAGAAGAAAGTTGATATTGTGATAATAAGTCTTTGCTTACAGCACCTTAAGACAACCTTCATAAAATCCCCGACACGATGACTCGAGTGTAACGAAGCTGATCCTCGGAGAACCGTCCGATAGGCATGCGGAAAATGTGGAGACCATGTACGGAAAAGATTTGTGCACGGTCTGAGGAAAATTCGCCCGTCGAGGAAGAGGAACATACTCAATCCTAAAAGATGCCGGAGAGGATCTTGAGGCCATAAAATCGTTTCAGAGAAAAGGTCAGGTATAAATTTCCTAGCCCAACCCAACCGATCGTACCTGGCACTACAACCATTACTTCTAGCGCATGCGCGCGAGTCATACCTTAAATAACAAGATATAACTAGAAGTCTAACATATTTCGTATATCTTAACTCGATCGACGATTTGGTTTTTCGTTACTCCGGACCTAAGAAACATAATTAATTGTATGTAAATGTAAGTAATAACTTTTAAACGAATATTTGTTCCCTATACATCGGAATATCTATACTCAAATCTGAGTATCAATAAACGATAAAAAAAACAACCCTAAAAATTAGCAAATTACGGCTAGCTTAACTAAGATAGACCCTTAAAAAATATAGTAGTAAGCATAACAACATTCAATGCCCACGAATGTGGGTTTGCCGCCCAGCAACGAGCCATAGGATTTTTTAGAGGGGATTAAAAAATCCTCGGATGTCGCCCTTCGGAAGAACTTAAAATGGCGGTCCAGACACTGTGGGGTGTAAGGTACTTGTTTAAAGATACCGATTAGCCACAGTAGCATTAAGTAACGTTAAATAAATATACAAATAATCAAGTTAGTATATTTTTTATGACAATGTTTAGTGTGACTGTGTAGTAGTTTCTGTAAATGCCCAACAATACACTGTCATGGCAATGAAAGAATAAAATAGGATTGTTATATACATTCAAATGATTTATTAGAATTTTGTAATAAAATGATTACATAGTAGAAGCTGTAGACAAAATTAATTAAATTGTTTAAAAGTGAAAAAAGAAGAAATAAAATCAATATATACAAGTAAATAAAAATGATTATATTACATATTAATATGGATTATTAAAAAGTTTCTATTAATAGAAACTAAAGAAAAAACAAGCCTGTACCACTACAAACCACGAAGGGTCTTCAGATTAAGAATATGTTAGAGAGTGTACTGTTTCAAGTACAACGGTTATTCAGGAAAGTCATTTGTCCAAGATCACACTCAACTGGCAGATTTCCACCCAAATAAGGGTAACCTCTTTATATATATGGGATGAACTCCAGGGGGCCTTTAGATCTCACAGGGTCCATCCGTTTCTGTTAACTAATTAAATAATTAATCTGCCAATGCCGGATTTGAAGTCGGAACCTTCACATAAGCAGCTCCCCGTCCCCTGTTTCGTATTTATTCATTCTGTTTAGTCGCGGACCTGGACTGCCCGCCAGATGGAACGGACCGATCCTTGCCTCTAAAATCGAAAAATGTACTGTACCGCCAAAACCTAGGAGAGGGGAGAGCGACGCTATTGAGTCACTTCACTTGCTATTAGATCGCCGAGCGGACTAGTGCTACCAGCCCTTCGCAGCTAAGATTATCGCACACTGCCGCCTAGTAATCCGCTTTCAAGCCGCTATTCCTGTGAGGACGTCCAGAGGTTTCAAGATTGTCACTCGCCAGTAGCTATGCTGAGGTGCTAATTGGGTTTACATCACACAAATTGTAAGTCCCATTTCATTATCATAAGGCCTCAAATTGTCAACTAATTCGTCTCCGGATGATCAACGTATCACATGGTACCAACCAGACAGTTCAAGTTAATTAATGATATCATAATCATTGTGCCGTCATGCCGTGATCACTGGCGAAGATAATAATAATTCGCACATCTTCGCGCCTTATTGAAATCTGCATTACATCGTTCAATTTCATTTTGTAGTTATTATATCTTTGGCCATTATGCTAGCATGGAGCATTTCTGTTATTGATAATTATCGCTCCAATTCATGTTAATCATTTGTTCTTCTTTTTTTGTTTAAAATTAATTTGTTCATTAGCTAAGTTGCATGTTTAGTGTTAAGTTATTCTTGTAGACGCTATTATTTAATTTTATCCTTTCTTCCATGTATATTTGATAGTATTTAAGAAAATCTCGCATGTTATTCAAATTAATAAATCAAACGCTTTGGTAATATCTGAGATTTCATTCAAATTCCCGTGGTACTTCCATTTGCTTCCTATTAAATTAATCCAGTCTAATCACGCCTTAACACATTCAAATATTCATTTTTAACAATTATTGCATTCAACTCTAAAGATTAGCAAGGGAATAACATTGGCTCTTACTTGAAACAGTTCCTTGTTCCATTTTCTTTCTAGCCTTCAGTATTATCTTAGCTATTAGTTTTTATTTTCTTACGCAAATACAACCAGTGGAGACTGAGTGAGGCCACAATAGCCACTGAAGATCATCATTTTTTATTATTATAAATGTTTTGTTGTTGTTTTTTATATTCTTTAGTGATGTAGTGGTAATCGGTTCCCACTACTCATATTTTAATGACATATCGATTCGCAAGTAGAATAAAAATCTAGATATGTTTCTTATAATTATTGGTCATTTTTTTTTAGTTTTAAATATTTTTATTTTTAAAGAGAAAAGATATCCCCTCGGCCTGGATTCGAACCCGGAACCTTTGTCTTTCCGTGACAGCGCTCTACCAATTGAGCCACCAAGGCCGCCTGCCGGCAGAGGACAAATCTTTTCTCTTATCCGATCCCATGTCCTCGTGTTCTCGCAATTTTAGCGATGAATACACTAGAACGAAGTTATTTGAACATTAATTTAATTTTAGGATCTTATTGACTTACGTCATATTACTATTTATAATTTCTTATAATTATTGGTCAATTTTTTTAATTTTAAATATTTTTATTTTTTAAGAGAAAAGATAGGCCCTCGGAGAAAGAGAAAAGACAATACCGTCTAACGAAAATTCAAATCCCCAAGATCAGTCCGTTCGTATTTCTCGAGTTATAGAAGGTTATTAGCTCCTTCAATCGATCACTTCTAGAGTAACACTATTACATTATTAACAAACCATTTCCCAAAAACATCTTTAGGGAACGAATGTTAAAAAAAAAATAATCATTGATATTTATTTATCTTTTATTCAGGTCACAAAAAAACGGAATCGCACAGCGTATTCCTTGGTTGATATTATTAAAAAGGATTGCGAATGTTGAGATGGGCTTGGTAACGAACTAATACGATTAATGAGCTCTGAGCCGACCGGACACGTCCAAGGAGTAGACCGAGACGTCGATGGGAGGATTGCGTTAAGAATGATCTAATGGATTCCCATTTGGGAGATCTGTGAACGGAACTTAGTAAGCATAGATTGTTGGTATCCGTACCGAACCTTTGCTAAATATAAAGGGGTTTTGCTAAATATTCTTATTGAACTTATAATTGTATTTTAATAATGTTATTACAAGTCAGACCCTTTTATTTATGCAATAGAGAGGTAAGTATTTATTATTATGTATTGTTATTATTGGGAATTATTAAGAAAAATTGAACGAATTCTTTAGAAAATAATAATGATATTTTTTTATTTAAATACTTTGGTTAGTTTAGATGTGCTTGTAAAATCACAAGGTTAGTAACGAACCAATTTCTAAGAAGTTAATAAGAGCTGTGACGACTGGTAACCTTCGGAAGGGTAGACCGAGGCTTGCGATAAGAGGGGTTATTAGACCAGCGATTTTGGTCTCAGAGATGGACTCAGCAACGGGGATTAGTCTCAGCAGTGGCTCCGCAACCGCCTAGCTAGACCAGCTAGACAACGTCTCTGAGACCAGGTCTAAGCAATGGTCAAGTAGTGTGGTCGTAGCTTTAGGGTGATAATCCAAGAAAGGAAGCGGTATCTGCTTCGAACATTCTGGTTTACTATGCATTTTTATTAATTTTTAAAAATTGAATTAAATTTAAAAAAATTAAATTTATATGATATAATCTTTTAACATCCTACGGGATCAACCCTCCTAGGACTCACCCAAACTCTATGAAGTGTTGTTTTGTTAAATTTATTTATTGATATTTACAACTGAATTACGATAACACAACAAGTAAATGGGCTAAGTGATATATAATGACATGAGAATGACACGTAGACAAACTACCCACTGGTAGTGCTCAAATCAAAGTTCAACTAAGAAGGTCACGTGGCCATCTTCTTTTCAGACGCTTCTGAGGATTATCGGGAATCGCAGAGGAAGCTAGGTTTAAAACTAGAGGGTTTGAGTGGGAATGAAGTATGTTACAGAAGGATAGATACCGGGTTCGGGCCAAATCAGCAACAAAAGGGACATTAAGGTCGTTATGGATGACTTAATTCTTAACAAAATAAGGAGCATTGAGGGTTTTACGAAGGATTTTGGATTGTAAGGATTAGATACGAGAGGAATTCGATGGCTTAGTGGAGCCCCAAAGCTCTACTCCGTAAGACCAAATAGGTCGTATTATGGTCAGGTAGATGAGTCTTTTGTAGTTAATTGGGAGCTTAAGAGAGTTTGTCTAGTAAGGGTTGAAGTAGCTTGAAAAACGTCGTGCGGTTTCTTGTCTTTTCAGTCTTGTATGAGGATTCCAGGTTAATCGTTTGTCGAGGTGCAACCCTAAGTATCGGATCTGTTCTACAGGCATCAGTGGGATATCTATAAAGTGTAAACCAAAAAAGGGGGAGACTTTGGCTGTTGAGCGATAGCTAAGACAAATCACCTCACTGCACAACCGTTGTCCTCGGAAAACAGTAGTCTCTACCTAGTACTGAACCTAACATGGGTGGCAGTTATTTAAATATATTTTATTTCGAAATAATGGCTCATAGCGAGAAAAAAAAGCAGGAAAGAAAGAATGAGATAGAGATCAGGCAAATATACCTCGCTCCAACCCCTTAACGAGCGAAGATATCGAATGAGTTGACGAAGCCAAATATAAATAAGACACTACACCTGATAAGGCATAGTCGATACTCCTCCGCTGGAATAACCTCGTATATTGCCAAGCTAGCAGGGAAAGAGTTCTCTCGACATTTTTCTCTTCCGTGGAAATAATAGAAAGGAATATAAGTATTCCGATACTTTAAGTATAGAAAAGCCTTGGCCTGCTTTAAAATAATTAATAAAAATATTTATAAACGATTAGGCGATTTAAAAAAAAATTATTATAGCCCAGAACTCGGTTTAGGGTGTCTCTGCTTGAAAATTAAACCACATCTCTATCTATTATTATTGTTTTTAGTGATGTAATATTTTATCGGAGTTACCTAGCAATGGATCAAGATAAAGAAATACTATTTATATAAGAAAGACGTTCCGGATTGATGTCGGAAAAAATTATCTTAAATAAGGTGAACAATTTATTTCAGAGCCAACGTTTCGACCCACATTGCAGGTCTTCTTCAGGGCAAAATATACAAGATACGTACAAATTAAAATGATGCATAGTTCAGAATAAAAATATATATGCCATCAAAGGGATATGAGTGATTAAAATAAAAATGGGGAACCCTTTAGATAAATATGAAAAAAGATGGAATAATTATAGAGTATTATCAAATAAGTAATAAAGAATAATAATAAAAATAATAATTATAGAGTAAAAGAAATTAATCTAGTGAATGGTATTAGTATGAAAAAAAAACTTTTTATATAGTCTTTTGTCGTGCAGTTTTTTAAAATTTATTTATTGATATTTACAACTGTACTACAATAATACAACAAGTAAATAGGCTAAGTGTTACATAATGACAAGTAGAGAAACTACCCACTGGTAGTACTCAAATCACAAGTTGAACTAAGAAGGTCACGTGGCCATCTTCTTTTCAGACGCCTCGGAGGATTGTATTGTATTTTGGATTGTAGGGATTGGATACGAGAGGAATTAGATGGCTTAGTGGAGCCCCAAAGCTCTATCTATTCCGCCAGAATAGGATAAATTAAATCGTGGTGTTCTCATTCTTGTTA
The DNA here is from genome assembly GCA_037127475.1 of Arma custos. Taxonomy (NCBI): domain Eukaryota; kingdom Metazoa; phylum Arthropoda; class Insecta; order Hemiptera; family Pentatomidae; genus Arma; species Arma custos. The sequence goes on from CM073761.1 coordinate 39,982,715, forward strand.
ATAAAACAAGTAGTGGTTCCTAGATAGCCTAGGTTCGGTACCGAGATTCCTTAAAAGGATGCAGTCCTCGTCTGTATCCACTGGCAATAAACAGGTTAGAAGAGAAAAAAAACAACAGAAAGCCATCGATGGTAGGTTGGTACTATTACACCGCCATTTTATCCCAGGGGCAATAAGTAACAAGACAAATCACACCGCCTCCACTAAAAAAAAACTATGGTACCACTTCGACCCATGGGAGGTCTTGGCACATGCTAGAGACTGTACCGTTTCTAGGATATCGGTTGTGCAGGGAGGTGATTCGTCTAAGATCACACTCAACTACAAGTTTTTTTCTCCCGATTAAGGGTATCCACTTTATAGAAGTTGGTTGAGCACCATGAGCACCTTCAGAATAGCAACTCAGCACTTTACACACTGACCTATCCAACTTCCCCTAAACAAAAAAATATGCTGAATTGTACTCACTGCTAGTACTTAAATAATTTAAAAACGTTTAATTTAGAAGGTTACGAATCCGTTTCTTTTCAGACCCTTCGAAGGATTGTCGGGAGTTGAAGTGGAATCTAGTTTGAAACTAGTGGGTTTAAAGTTTTTTTTATTGATATTTACAACTGTATTACAATAATACAACAAGTAAATAGGCTAAGAGATACATAATGACAAGAAGAGAAACTACCCACTGGTAGTACTCAAATCACAAGTTCAACTAAGAAGGTCATGTGGCCATTTTATTTTCAGACGCTTCTGAGAATTATCGGGAATTGAAGAGGAATCTAGGTTAGAAACTAGAGGGTTTGAGTGGGAATGAAGTGTGTTATGAGAGGATAGATAGCGGGTTCGGGCCAAATCAGCAACAAATGGGGCATTGAGGTCATTATGGATGACTTTATTCTTAACAAAATAAGGAGCATTGAGGATTTTACGAAGGATTTTGGATTGTAGAGATTGGATACTAGTAGAATTTGATGCCTTGGTGGAGCCCCAAAGCTCTACTCCGTAAGTCCAAATAGGTCGTATGATGGTCATTTAGATGAGTCTTTTGTAGTTAATTGGGAGCTTAGAGCGTTTGTCTAGTAAGTGTTGAAGTAGCCTGAAACGTCGAGTGGTTTCTTGTCTTTTCAGTCTTGTATGAGGATTCGATCAGTTTTATAAACTATGATTTATTTTTTATCTATAAAACAAACCTAAAATACAATTTACAAATTCATTATTTTATTTAATGCAAAAATATATATATATATATATATATATATATATATATATATATATATATACATAAAATTATATTAATAGTCAATAATATTAATAAATAATTAAAAAAATAAAAGTATTTTTTCGATTTTTATTCATTATCAATCATTTTTTTATTATTTATAACTAGCAGCGGTCCAACCCCTATTGTTCCCATTGTATAAAAATCACTTGAATTCCCATTGTGTTCTTTGGTGTTCTTCGTCCGTCAAATTCAATTTTTTACGAACCATTTTTATTTTATCCAACTTTATATATTTATAAATTGCACATGGCGAAATTACTGTGCATACACGCGATTGATATAATTGAAGTTATTGCGTCGGGAAGGTTGAGATGGGCTTGTAAAGTTGGTTTTAACTTATTAGCAAACAGTTAATAAGCGCTGTGGACTAGTAAACGTCGGAGGGGTAAACCAAGATGTAAGTGGGAGGATTGCTTTAAGATGATCTCAACCGTATTCTTATTAAACTTACTCCTATATATTTATAAAGATGTTACATGTATCAACCGCATATTTATGACAATAAAGATATAGATAGAGTTCAAAACCCGCTCACTGACAGACTCTTAATTAATCTGTTAGCAACCGGATATGGATCCTTCGGGATTAGGACTCTCCTGGGGCTCACTCAGCCTGTATTAAGTGGAAAACATCTGGTGGTTGAGTGTGATCTAGGACAAATCACAACCTGAACAACCGTTGTCCAAGAAACAGAACAGTCTCTAACATGTACTGAACCCCAGACCCTTCACGGGTAATAGTGGTGCAGGGTTTTTTGTTAAATAATTTTTTTATAATAATAATTGGCCTAATTATAAGTTCCTTCTATAGTTTTTATTATCTAAAATTTAAAAAAATTGTTTTTATTATCCAACACGCTGATTCCCATTGCGTGATAGCTGCTCTTCCCAAATGACCGAAATAAATTAAACAACATATTCATCCGAATTCTCATCATCTTTCCACTAAATTATGCAAATACAGGTTTTCATAAGAAAAACGGACTGAGAGAGCTGGAGGCTTCTCCAGCGATATTTTATTTCCTCCAAATTAAGATTAATTTGTCTGGTGTCCCCATTAAAGTCCTCCAGGAGGATTATGAGATTAAATGTTTTCAAACTTTTTTTATATACAAGAATTAAAAAAAAAAAGTGGGAAATGGGATGGTGAGGTTATGATCCCTCTTTTGATTGTGGTACAACACGGCAACATTGAAAGGCTTCTCTCCAGTTTCAAGTTCCTACGACCTCGTTAAAAAAAATGTAATTATAACTATTAGGTATATGATAAAACGAATCATAACGATCAATTAACTTCTATAAAAAGGTAATATTTAAAAAATCGTAGGTATTCAGAGTGTGATTGCTACCGAACGTATATGACCATTAAGCAGTAGAAATAATATCACTAATTAAGTACAAGATAATAATTCAGTAATATTGTTGGGTTAAAAGCTATAAGTAATTTAATGAATCAACATTTTTCTAGTGTTTTAGTATTCTCAATTAATCTAGTCTTTAAATTGTTATAGTAAATAGTAGTAATGTTTTTGTAGCTTTAACTCCAAGTCAAATAAACTTATTAGTACTTACCTTTTTTTTTTAATAAATACAAAGTAATAGTTGAGAGACATTATTGCGAAAAAGGCCCTAAGTAATTTACAATAATAGCATTTCCGTAATGAGTCATTTTTCATAATTAATATAATATTTTGATCGTTATTGTAAATAATAGTAGTTTTTCTAGCTCTAGCTGAAACTGAAATAAACTAATTCATACTTTTTTTTTCAATTTATTTTTTAAAATTAAATACAAGGTAATAATTCAGTAAGTTCAGTTGGCAGTCGGCCTTCCTCGTCGCCGCTCTGTATATTTGCCCTGAAGATGACCTACAATGTAGGTCGAAAAGTCGGCACACAATAAATAAGTATGCACTTATTATGGTGTTTTAATTGACTCCACCCCCAACTATCTCTATCCTTACATAATAATTCAGTAATTATATCGAGATAAAATTCCAAACTAACTTAATAAATCAGCAATTACTTAATGTTTCATTTTTCTCAATTAATATATTTTAATCGTTATTATAAATAATACTTATTTTTTTCTATGTCCAATTCTAATTGAAATAAACTAATTCATACTTAATTTTTTTAAAATTAAATACCAGGTAATAATTCTGTAATATTTTAGAGATAAATACCCGTATTTTTATTATTATATACACATTTCATTGAAACATTACAATCTGCCACTTTTAAGCAATAAGTAATAGCGCTAAATAGTTATAAAATCATTCAATAAAAAAATAAAAGAAAACAAATAAAATAAAGAAAAATAATAAAAAATAAATAAATTAAAAAAATATATATACACGCTAATAATAAAAATAAAAGAAAAACTTGCGAAAATGATAATAAAAATAAAATAATTTCTCACATTCATACTATAATTACAATATTTACAATTTGAATTTATCAATTAATTTGTCTTTAGATCGTGTTTGTAAATGGTAGTTATATTTTTTAAATCTAGCTAAAAGTGAAATAAACTAGTTCATACTGAATTAAAAACAAAATAAATACAACGTAATAGATGAGTTTTATTATTGAGATAAAAGCCCTAAATCATATAACAAATCCTTTGTATTTTATTCTTTACAATTAATATAGTATTTAGACCATTATTATAAATATTAATAATGCTTTCCTAGCTCTAACTCAAAATAAAATAAATTAATTCATAAAAAAGTTTTCCTATTTTGTTAACTATTTTCCAGAATTCCTCCCCTCATGTATATTTTTTACAAGTTGCAGGTTATATCTTTAATCCACTATAAATTGTAGCAACGCAATGTGGGGTATGTGCTCTTTTAGTGTAGTGCAGTATTATTTAAAAAAAAAACAAATCTGTACCTCTACAAACCATGAGGATATTGGTTCAATACCTGGCAGAGGTTTTTCTGTTGTAGCCCCACCACTATGTTTGTAGCTACTATTGTTTACTTTTAAAAAACTTTCAAGAAAAATGCCAATTATTTTGAAGGTTCCGCTAACCACACCGATTCACGTGAAAATTATATGGATCTTAAAACGAATTTTTTTAATCTCGTGCTCAAATCCCAACATGTGTAGTAAATGTAATAATTTGGTTCACGGACATTTTATGTTTAACATTAATGTTCCTTGTTTTAATCACGTAGGAGCCATTTAAAAAAGGTTGTATAGTAATTAAGTTAATTACTCAATCAAGCAATTTGCGATTACGTGTGCACTTTAATCCTATCTGCCCTTACACGCACATCTACGTTTAACTAAACGCTGGTCGAATAAAACAGGAGTGGGGGGGGGGGTTGAAGGTTGCCAAAATTACACATAATTAATGAAAACACCAACTTATAGGCCAAAAGGTTTTGTAGACATAGGTCCCGATATTTGCAATGCGTAGGACGCTAATGGAGCCTAGATACACACGTTGAAACATGCTGCATCATTGTGCCTAAGCCAAATAATTAAACAAATTCAGTAGAATACAACTATTAAATATAAAACAAAAAACACGTTTTATTAATTTTGTAATTCTTACGACATAATATATTTTAATAAATTATTTTATATGTTTATGTATCTGTACTATTGGGAGCCGGGTCAGTAAGTAGAGTGCGGAGTTTCTGAACTAAATCCAGATACACTAGTTATTCTTTTAATTGCCATGGATTGATTCTGTAGTATCTGTAGACCCTCCTGTGGCTCATCCAGCTTCTACAAAGTGGTTAACTAATTTATTGGGGGAAAACCTGGAGTTAGAGCATGTTCTTTGCCTTTAAACCACCTCCTTGCACAGACATTAGAAACAGTTCATTCCCTACCATGTAATTAACCACTCCTAGGTTAGAGTGTTAGATTTTTTTTTAGATTTATTATTATACATTATTTATAAATCTTTCATTAAGGATTCACCTCAGTGCACAACCGTTGCCAAATAAACAGTACAGTATCTACGATGTAATGAACGCAAGACCCTTCAAGGGATGTAGCGGTACAGATTTTGTTTAAACATTTATATTATACAGGGTGAAAATTGCCAGAAGAGTCTTGATGGATTGAGAAATACCAACGATGGTGTGATAAGAATGTGATACAGGCTGGGATTAATTATTTTCCTTATCTTTAATTATTATTTTTTATTAAACTTTAATAAAGTAAATAAACAATCATGGATCAACAGGAAAATGACTATTACAAAGTAAATTATGACCCTAAACGGAATGTTATTAATCTTTTAGTTATGACAGATACGCTTTTTTTTTTATTAATCATTATTTATACGATAGTTATAAATACTTGTTATCTTATCAAAAAACAAAATAAAAACCTACAAATATAAGAAATAAAAATCACCCTACGTCATTACCCGCTTTGTGCTTACAACTCCTTGGTAGAGACACATGTAATAAAACAAAATTCACATGTTTTATTTTAAGTTCACCAGTTACGCGGTAAAATGTTTAAGTTTAACAGATTTCTTTTCAAGTAATTTTTGATAAAGTCTTTTTTTAACTAAATCTGCAAATTTGTTGGTTTAATATAAAATAATAAAAATTATATTACAGAAGAAATAAAATTCATCCATAAGAAAATGTATAATTAATATAGTTAAATATTTAAAAAATAATAATTAAAATAGGATTAGAAAAAAATTAAAAGATTAAATTAATTGAAATTCTTTAAATTTAGTGCTCTTAAGACAAGAAAAACTGCTGAACATTGAATATTAGTCTTTAGCCTTCTTTGAAGTTCTTTACAATTACTGAGGTTTAATAGAAAATAATAAAAAAATCTTTTATTATTGCCTAATTATTATCGTACGTGAAAGAAAAAAAGTGTTAAAAATCTAATACTAGTCACGTGACTTTAGGAGGAAAACTGATGTTGCTAGAATAAATAACCTTCGAATTTTTAATTTTTTTTTTTGAATCCACAAAACCCTATTCTAAAAACTAATTTGTAAGCTAAAAGAATGAAATCAAATAAAAAGCGTTTCTTCAAAAGAGCCATTAAAAAACAAAAAAAAAAAAAAACATCCTGTGCAATTTTTATCCTAACCGATATATTTTGATAAAAATGCAAATATTACTGGAAATATCAAACAAACGCCATAAACCATGAATATACATTGCTAGTTAGAGCCCCATTTCCCCAGAACCGGTGCAGGTTCGATTCCCGAATAGACAAGCCACTATCTATTCCGCCAGAATAGGATAAATTAAATCGTGGTGTTCTCATTCTTGTTAATAAAACAAGTAGTGGTTCCTAGATAGCCTAGGTTCGGTACCGAGATTCCTTAAAAGGATGCAGTCCTCGTCTGTATCCACTGGCAATAAACAGGTTAGAAGAGAAAAAAAACAACAGAAAGCCATCGATGGTAGGTTGGTACTATTACACCGACATTTTATCCCAGGGGCAATAAGTAACAAGACAAATCACACCGCCTCCACTAAAAAAAAAACTATGGTACCACTTCGACCCATGGGAGGTCTTGGCACATGCTAGAGACTCTACCGTTTCTAGGATATCGGTTGTGCAGGGAGGTGATTCGTCTAAGATCACACTCAACTACAAGTTTTTTTCTCCCGATTAAGGGTATCCACTTTATAGAAGTTGGTTGAGCACCATGAGCACCTTCAGAATAGCAACTCAGCACTTTACACACTGACCTACCCAACTTCCCCTAAACAAAAAAATATGCTGAATTGTACTCACTGCTAGTACTTAAATAATTTAAAAACGTTTAATCTAGAAGGTTACGAATCTGTTTCTTTTCAGACCCTTCGAAGGATTGTCGGGAGTTGAAGTGGAATCTAGTTTGAAACTAGTGGGCTTAAAGTTTTTTTTATTGATATTTACAACTGTATTACAATAATACAACAAGTAAATAGGCTAAGAGATACATAATGACAAGAAGAGAAACTACCCACTGGTAGTACTCAAATCACAAGTTCAACTAAGAAGGTCATGTGGCCATTTTATTTTCAGACGCCTCTGAGGATTATCGGGAATTAAAGAGGAAGCTAGGTTTGAAACTAGAGGGTTTGTGTGGAAATGAAGTTTGTTATGAGAGGATAGATAGCGGGTTCGGGCCAAATCAGCAAAAAATGGGGCATTGAGGTCATTATGGATGACTTTATTCTTAACAAAATAAGGAGCATTGAGGATTTTACGAAGGATTTTGGATTGTAGGGATTGGATACTAGTAGAATTCGATGCCTTGGTGGAGCCCCAAAGCTCTACTCCGTAAGTCCAAATAGGTCGTATGATGGTCATGAAGATGAGTCTTTTGTAATTAATTGAGAGCTTAGAGTGTTAGTCTAGTAAGTGTTGAAGTAGCGGTCGAGCGGTTTCTTGTCTTTTCAGTCTTTTATGAGGATTCCCGGTTAATAGGCTGCATAAACTGTATAAAGGATTGGGCCAAGGATACTATATACAAACTTGAGGGGTTTAAAGTTAGGCATGAAAAGAATAATATCATGTTCGCGCCAAATCAGCAGCAAGTGTCACATTAAGATCATTATGGATGATTTAATTTTATTGGATAAATATTTAAGTGTTTGTTATCCAACAACAACATAATTAAATAAACAATAATTAGTACGCTTTAATTATATTTTGAACTGAAGCATCGTTGATCTCGATTAAGTCACCTTTTTAATGAATTTCTCTATTACATAAAAATGTTTTTAGTGACGTAATATTTTATCGGCGTTGCCTAGCGACGGATCGAGGAACTTTTTCTTCTGTCTTTTATCGTGCTCGATGAGATAAGTTTTTTAAATTTTGAAAAATAACAAAGCCACTGTAATGCATCGATTTAAAAAATAAAATACATAAATCCCTATCGGCAGATGATACAGCTTTTTACACTTCAAGTTATAGACCGGGCACAATTATATACAAATAGTGATGTAGTCAGTACATCACTAAAAAAAAAATATGCGGAAATTTACAATATGTGGAAAATTAAAATATTTTATATTTATTGTTATTTGATGGTGATTATTTAAATATTTTCTCTTCGAAATAAAAAATATTTAGAAAATTAAAATAAAACCCAAGCTATATTATTTACAAAGAGATGACCAAATAATATTCCCCAACTGAATGTAAACAGAACGCCTGTATCCTGGAAAACGCAGATTAAATATTTGCGATTTAATATGGACATAAGGTTAACTTTTACTTACCACATTGATTATATGTGCAATGAAGCCTCTGTGTACTATATATCCGGACTTGAAAAGGAATTCTAAATTAAGCACAGATAATAAGTTATTATTATATAAAGCCTGCTTACGACCTATACTAACATACGCATCCCCAATATTTACTTATATGTCTAAAACTAATTACAAAAACTACAAATATTCCAAAACAAGTGCCTTAGAATTGCTGGAAATTATGCATATTACACTAAAGTTAAAATTATGTATACCTTATATTAATATATTTATCAACAAACTATGTAAACAATTCTTTTTTATGTGCCAAAACAATAAAAGCCCACTTAACAATAAAAAATAGTACCAAGCGATATGTACGTAAAAGAACCAAACATTTATTACTGTAGGATATCAATTTCTTATAATTCATTGTTATTGTTTATATATATGAGTATGAGTTACAAAGAATGTATTGTTACAATTTTTGTTTATTTTATAAGAATTAATTTTTTTTTCTCTGTTGAAAGTTTTTTTTATACATTTCTTCTTTCATTGTATATTATGATTCTCCCCAAATCCATTTAAATTTGTACAATTGCTTTTAATTCGAGACTGGTCTATTTGGTAAAGCAAGTAACTTTGTGAATTATAGCAAATTATAAAAGAAATAAAAATAAAAATAAGCTACAATATTACAGTACTTCGATCTCAGGACTGTTATATCAATACAGATAATGCAGTGAAATAAGATAAGGACAATTTTCTACAGTACAAACTTAAAAAAATATCATTATTCTGTTTAATTCAAAACAGTCAATATCTTAAAACAATACTAAATATGTAGTAATATTTTAATAGACTCATTACGCCTAAAAAAAAAACTACTGAATTGAACTTCAATTTCTGTAATTTCGTAGTATCTCTGGAAAGACGTTAAGTATCTACTGAAGTAAAATTAAAATACTCCCTCGTGTAACAAAAAAATCTTTACTACTCATAGAATTTTGAATAAAAATTGTATTTGAATTTTGAATTTACTGCCACCCCCAACCATGGAAATTTATTGAAAGGAGTAGTATTGTTAGTTTGACTTCAATGCTATCGACTGCATTGTAGTGACAATCTTAACTTCGAAGTTGCCCCACACGTCTTATTCTTTCCAACTTCTATCTGAAAAGGTAAACTCTTATTTATAGGGAAATTTTTCTAAAACGATCTGTGACCGAGTCTGGAATCCGGGCATGTTCTACAAACTCCTACCCCATACATACTTTCTCATACTTCAATCCTATCTCACAAATAGAATTTTCCAAGTAAACCATAATAATGTCTATTCATCCCTCTTTTCCCAATCTGCTGGTGTTCCTCAAGGTAGTATCCTTGGCTCAATCCTTTATACAGTTTATACAGCTGACATCCCATAATTATCTTAATGTCCCATTCGTTGCTGATTTGGCCCGAACCCGCTATCTATCCTTTCATAACAAACTCCATTCCCACTCAAACTCTCTAGTTTCAAACCTAGATTCCTCTTCAATTCCCGATAATCCTCCGAGGCGTCTGAAAAGAAGATGGCCACGTGACCTTCTTAGTTGAACTTGTGATTTGAGTACTACCACTGGGTAGTTTCTCTACTTGTTATTAGCTCATGTTATTATGTATCACTTAGCCTATTTACTTGATGTATTATTGTAATACAGTTGTAAATATCAATAAATAAATTAAAAAAAAAAAAAACGATCGAAAGACCGAGAGAAATACGATGAAATCACAAAGCAATTATTTCGCCTACTATCACACTATAATTAATGATTTTTAAAAACGATTTTGAAGAATAAAAAAGTTGAAATTTCTGTACGATTTCTCTCTTCACTGGCTTTATTTGCGTAAAGAAAAAAATGTTAATAACTAAGATAATACTGAAGATTAGGAAGAAAACGAAACAAGGAACAGTTTGAAGTAAAAGCCAATGTTTTATCGTGCAACAGAACTCTTAATAAATCAATCAACAGCTATGGGTCGACTCTGAGAGATCTGTAGATCCTCCAGTCTCCGTGAAGTGCCCTTAATTAGAAGAAAAAGCTGGTTTCCAGTGTGATTCTTGGCTTCAAAAAAGTAGAAACTCCACTATGCACTTACTAACAACTAAAAATACCTGTTTCGTGGGTTTATAAAAGTGCAGTTTATTAGTGGTTTTATTTTTTAGATACTGGCTAAAAATAGATAACTAATTATTACGAAATCCGTTATAGACCTGCGAATATTTCAAAATAGCAGACTTTTTATTTTAGTTTGGTCTATACCTGTAAAACCCATCACGGACGTAAAGCTCTCATCATGTGAACCGCCCACTGTGAGGCATCCCAGACGGATGAACTGGGAGATTGCTTAAATTTTCAAAAATGCCTGATACTTTAAAAAACCTATGCCATCCCATTGTAAAACTATAAACCAAATGTGATTTTAATGTATTAAAAAAGAAAAAAACAATATAATCATTTACGAAATACGAATAAAACTCGATTAGGAATACATAACATAGCTTGTTTAGTTACCTGTATCCATAAATAATACATTAGTGTTCAATTCGTCCCGAAGGTTAACACTTACCTGAAACAAAGAAAATATCATAATTAATAATACAAATTTAAGGACTTTATCACTAAAAAGGAAAAAAAAAAATTCAAATTAAAGCATGTATTTTTTAAAGATTCCATGTCTTCCAATATTCTGTGATTATATTGTGCTTATTTAAGATTCATTATATAAAAAATAGAATTTGAAATATGAATGTGTCTAAAATTTTTCGTACTAAAATTGTAGATGAAATTCAAGTTCAATATATACTCATGAAGTTTTATTAAACTTAGTTTTAACATTTATTAAATAATCTATCATTCATAAGTGTTTACGATTCTTGTTAAAAAACAAATAAATAAAGGAGGTTCGACTTTAAAAATTTGTAATTTTTTTATTACATCAGCAAGAACTTAATGATAAATAATAAAATAATTGGTTAAAAAAAAAAAATAATAGTCGGTCCGCAATAGGATGAGACAATTGGATAATTTAGACTACACAACGCGGAATTGCAGAGCATGCACCCGGTTAAAATAATTGAAGTGATTGCGATGTGAAGATTCAGGTGGTTTAGTAAAATTTTGGGCTTAGTAAAGAAGTTATTCCTAAATCATAATAACCGCTGAGCCGCAAGTGGGAGGATTACAACAAGAATCTATGAATTTGGGTAGTTGTTCCGGCATCGTCTCTTCGGGTTCACTAAGACATATAATAACTATAACTATTATTATTATTATTATATATAGGGAGCGGTGTGACTCAGTGGTAGAGCGCTGAGTTGCCCTGCCGAAGGTCCTGGATTCAAATCCGACAGTTGCAGATAATTCATCTCTTAGGAGCCAGGGATGGATCCTGTAGGATCTGGAGACACTACTGGGCCTCATTCAGCCTCTATTAAGTTGAGGGGAAACTTGAGGTTGGCCATGAGCTTGGACAAATCACTTCCCTGCGTAACTGGTCATAACAAGTCAGTCCCTACTGCATACTAAACCCAAGATCTTTCATAATTGGTAGTGATACAGGTTTTTGTTTATTATTATTTAGGATATATTGCAAGCAATAATGCATGAACGATCAGCACTGGATTTTTAACTGGATCGGTGATGGTTTTTTTAATTTTTTTTTTAACTTGAGAAGAAAAAACCTCAAAAGCCACAAGTGAAAACAATATAATTTCTCTTTAACTTTTTCATTCAATTTCATATAAGGGCATTTTCGGCAGGTGGGCTCTAGGCTGGGGAGACAAAAAGGCGGAAACAATTTATACGAGAAATATAATTAAGCGGAAGAGCTTCCTGTTGGGGAGGGGGGGGGGGTTTGTACGCTCGAAGTTCCTATCCGTTGTCTTTAGAGCTGGGCAACTTTACTAAATATATGTCCATTATATTATCTATATTCATCATTAATTAATCTTGTTTAAATAATTGAAAGGCTAAAGACATACTCGTATGCGAAAAACGTTATGTAAGGGACATCTACTTCATGTTTTCTAAATTTATTTATCACTGAAAAGACAAGAAACTTCTTGACGTTTCAGGCAACTTCGACAGTTACTGGGCAAACGCTCTAAGCTTTCAATTACTTAAAAAAATAATCATACACACAACTATTAGGAAACTTATTTGGACTTGCGGAGTATAGCTTTGGGACTCCACTAAGTCATCGAATTCCTCTCATATTCCATCCTTACAATCCAAAATCCTTCGTAAAATCCTCAATGCCCCTTTCTTTGTTAAGAATAATGCCATCCATAATGATATTAATGTACGATTTGTTGTTGTTGTTGTAGGGCCCCAAAGGCCTACTCCGGAAGCCCAAATAGGTTCTTACAATTGTATATGTGACTTTTCACCAAAAACTAAAATACAGGAAGACTTATAATTCAGGATTTATTGTAATAATACAGTAATTGCAATAACAAAGGTTAGTTCGTCGACAATTGTTCCATCGGAATGATAGTGCACTGCGACAGAAGCTGCCGCATTGTCCAACAGCAGGTCATCCTCAACGTCTTTGAGTCAACTTATCCAATTACCAAAGAGTTCATTTTGTTGCCAGTTGTTCGATGATAATGATTGCCATCAACAGTCCTTCAGCATGTCCGTCACGTTTTACCGCTTCATCCAATCCAACTCCCACTATTTTCCGTGTTGGAACACTAAATTGGCGTTAATCCACTATGCCGAGAAGTATACGGAACGGATATGTCATTATAAATATCTTTTAACTCGACAGAGAAGATTCTGTAGGGATATAAAAACAACTACTACGATAGGTATTACAAAAGAAATGGGTACCCCAACTTAGGGTACCCACTTTTATAGAACCAAGCGAGCGCCAGGAATCCTTTTAAATATTTTCCAAAAGTACTCATATTTTCAAAAGTCATCAAGAACTTTAGTATGGAAAAGAGTACGTAATTATGGGAAATGTGTATACTTCGTAACGTTTCAACAAACATATATCATATATATTTTTGTTTTGAAGAGAAAAGATTTGCCCTGGCCGGGATTCGAATCCGGGTCGTCTGCTTCTCCGTAGCTCTAAGCCACTGAGCTACCAGGGCAAATCTTAAAAAAAAAAATATTTAAAAATAATTACCATAAAATAACAATTAATAAAAATAAATTATAAATATATCATATATACTTCAAAATGTCAGTTGAAACTTTTATTTCTTGATGAAATGATCACCGATATCTACTCATTGCATTCTCTTTCCCATACTATAAAGCTCATGATAACTCGTATTTTTGAAAAATATTAAAAATGAACCGGTCTAAAATGATGAGACCAATGGAGAATTTAAGAGACTGCACAATGCGGAATTTCGGAGCTTACGGGGCGCGGTTAATATTATTCATGTGATGGCGTCAAGAAGATTAAGATGGGCTTGTAAAGTTGCGAGGCTCAGTAACGCATTCCTAAAAAGCTAATAAACGCTGTGCCGACTGAGAAGCGTCTGAAAGTTGGACTGAGACGTAGGTGGGATGATTGCTTTGAGTGACAGGGGTAGTGATCCGTGGAGGGATGTTTGTAAGCAGAGATTGGTAGTATCGGCATTGAGTTTTCGAGTTTGCTAAGCCATATTACTATTAAAAATGAAACAAATAAGTAATTAAAAACTTGTGGTAACGGAACAGATACCCATTTTTTTTACTCACAGTTTTAGGTCAACTTTAACCCCCTTTTTTGTATTTTTTTAAGTTCTTAGATGATTAATTCCTATTTATATTTGTAGTCGGGCATTCTTTTTTTATTATTACTATTTTATGTATTGTGTTTAGACAAATACAGTAGCGATTGGCTTGGTGATAACGTAAGTGCTTTATGAGGGGGGAGGGGTAAAGGTAGGGGGGGGGGGGTCATTCCATTATCTGATTAGAACCACAATGCAAATAATGCTTTCCTCTCGTCAGTATCGATACTGTAATATTAATTACTATCGTTTTGAGTATAGAACATGATAGGCGGATTGAAATGGGGATTATAAACTAAACAAGATAAATACCGATAGCAAACAAATATAAATAATAGAATTTTTTATAAAAATAAATTCCCCCGAGGAAAATCGTAAGACATGTAAGACGCGTAGGATTGGTGGTTCAACAACTTGTTGCACGAGAGTTTTCCCCATGCCAAGTCTACAGTTTAAAAAGTGGGGTTCGGGGAAAATGACTATTGTCGAAAGCTCGGGGAAAAAATTAATTCATCGCCATCTATTCAAAATCCTTTGTTGTTCAATTAATTCTTTTCGCTTGCGATCTTTTTGTATATAATTTGTGAATAACTTTAGTATTCACTCCGTTTCACCTTCGTGGTTCCTTTCATACGTTTATTCATTTCCTTTTTAAGAAAGAGGATTCTATTTACGGTTGAAGAGTTTTCGATTTATTTAAAATCGATTCATCTCAAGCGTTCATATTCTTAAAAAAAGGTACCGCTACAACTCATGTAGGGTCTTAGATTCAGTACGTGGTTATGATAATGATATTCTGATTTTTAGATTTCGGGTAACAGAAGACTAATAATTGTATAAAATATAGCCTCAATTAATAAATTAAATATTTATTAATAGATATCGATTTATTAATAACTTTTCTTGACTTTCTTTGATTGACTGAACCTTTAACTTTAAACGTAACAGGTTGTTACAGTACTGTATCTTGTTGGACAAGGAGGTGATTTGTCCTAGACCATGCACAACCACCAGATTTTCCCTATTATATTAGCTACCCATAATATAGAGGCTGGGTGAGCCCCAGGAGAGTCCTAGATCCCATAGGATCCATCCCTGATCGCTAAACAGACTAAGTAAAAGTTGCCAGCGAGTGGGATTTGAACCGAGGTCCTTCGGCACGGCAACGCAGCGCTCTACAACTGAGTCACTCCGATCCCCATGATATTTATATCAATGGTTTTCTTTTTCCTTTTTTTATACAAGACTATAGAAAATCATAGGAGACCCAGGATCACTGATTCGCAAAAATATAATGTCTGGCAGTATTGTATAAATTGCAATAATAATAATGAGGCTTAGCAAACCCGAAGGATCGATGCCGATACCATCAATCTCTGCCTATGCCTAAGTACGTCCTTCAGCGTTAAAGGTCACGTTTAATATCCGTTAAAAACATTTGGAATGAGTTTTATAAATTTCAATTTTTAGATTTCGGGGTACAAAAACTAGTAACTGAATAAGATAGGACCTTAATTAATTAAACAAATAAATATCGAGTTATTAATAAAACTAAATCATATATCACAATAATGATAATAAGGGGATAGGATTACGCTTGTTCTCGCAGACTTTCTTTCATGAACTAAAACTTTAACTTTTTTTTTTAATACATAATTTAATTCCAATGTTTTTTGTTTTGTTTTTTTAACTTTTAAGTTAATTCCTGATTTTTTTTCCTTATCATTTGAATCTTTCTATTAAATATATAAAGTGTATTCAAGTCAGTGAGAGTTTTTATGATCTTATACCCCTCCTAAATATACCATTTACGTACATTACTTGGGATCATCGACGTTTTAATTATTGTAATGGAAAGCCAATCCGATTTTTCTTCCCTTTAGTTTGAACAGCATCAATTATATATTAATAATCTGTTGTCAGTTTCCCAGGCAAAACGGTGGGTTTTCTTACTTGTTTAAACAGTTTTCTTCTTTTTTTGGGAAACGTATCCTATTCGGACGGTCGCACATGTTGTTAATAACTTTATTTAATTAAAGTAAAAGGTCTTATTTTAAAAATTATTCCGCAAGTAGTCGCTTTGAGTTGAGTCAAAACAAGTTTTAACTTACATTCGTTTCCCGATTAATACTTTCCAAATCCTCATACAAGACTGAAAAGACAAGAAACCGCTCGACGTTTCAGGCTACTTCAACACTTACTAGACAAACGCTCTAAGCTCCCAATTAACTACAAAAGACCCATCTACATGACCATCATAAGACCTATTTGGACTTACGGAGTAGAGCTTTGGGGCACCACAAAGCCATCGAATTCCTCTCGTATCCAATCCCTACAATCCAAATTCTTCGTAAAATCCTCAATGCTCCTTATTTCGTTAAGAATGCAGTCATCCATAACGACCTTAATGTCCCATTTGTTGCTGATTTGGCCCGAACCCGGTATCTATCCTTTCATAACAAACTTCATTCCCACTCAAACCCTCTAGTTTCAAACCTAGCTTCCTCTTCAATTCCCGATAATCCTCCGAGACATCTGACAAGAAGATGGCCACGTGACCTTCTTAGTTGAACTTTTGATTTGAGTACTACCAGTGGGTAGTTTCTCTACTTAGCATTAGCTCGTGTCATTATGTATCACTTAGCCTATTTACTTGTTATATTGCCGTAATACAGTTGTAAATATCAATAAATAAATAATAAAATTTTTTTCTCTCCAAAAATACAAGTTATCATGAGCTTTAGTATGGAATAGAGAATGTAATTATGGAAAACGTGTATAATTCGGTAATCACATCATCTAGAAATAAAACTTTATTCATATTATTCCTTCACTATTTTGTTCAACTCTACTGTTACTCTACATTATTATATTATTATTTTCTTGGCACTGTAATGTAATTTTATAGTTATTTTGTTTTGTCTGTTTTCTCTCACAGCCCTGAAGATGACCTACAATGTAGGTCGAAACGTCGGCACACAATAAATAAGTATGCACTTATTATGGTGTTTTAATTGACTGCACACCAACTATCTCTATCCTTACATATATTATTTATACTCGCACAAAAACTATATAATTATATTAAACCGATTTTATAAATACTCGATCACATAGTTGGGGTAGCTCATGTTTTAACACTTATAAAATAGTGAAAATTCAATATTCCAGTCTAGTCATGGATGGGAAATCTTATTGATGGTGTTGGGATGGACGATGTTCCATTGACTTATGATTACATGACAATTGAGGATGATGCCAGCAATCTAGGAGTCTAGTTCATCACTACAACCAGCTCAAAACCCTCGGAGCTTTCCACACATATATCCTACTTATTTAGAAAAAGTTATTTAATACGTTTATTTTTTAAAATTCATTTAATACTACAACGTATTAAAAAAAAATAAAGTTAAAAAAACAGCTAAAAAAATAATTAAAAAACGGGTAATTTTACAGATAACTACTAAGTTTAATATAATAAGATTTGTTAAAACATCAAGTTAATAAGTAAATAAGTAGGAACAGATATGAGAAAATCATTTTCCTCATTGCCTTCCTAGTTGAAAAAAAATTTTTTTTTACTTTTAACATCCGATTTTATTAGGAAAAAAATTACAATAGACCAATTGGCCCAACTAAATATGTAGTAATCAAATACGATTTCTCTAGCATGTATGTTTACGTATGATATTCATAATTTGATTGTACTTAAATGCTATATTTACTTTTTTTAATTATATTTCAGTAGGCTTTACTTATTTATTAGAAATTATTTCATAATTACCGATTACTTAATAAAGCTACAATTAATTACCTCTTTTTTAGTTACATATTAATGACTATTTTATTTAATTATCAGTTTTATTAAATATGGAAATATACAAAAAAACAAAATTTATGCTTTAAAAAAAATGTTAATCTTAAATTTGATAAATAAAGAGGAGAAAAGATAAATTTGCTTACTAAATACATAGATATTAAATGTATTTCTACGTATGATATTTATAATTTTATTTTATGTATTAAAATATTAACATACTTTATTTAATTAGATGTTATTTCATTAGACTTTAATTATTTTTTGAAAGTGATTTCATTATTACCAATTACTTAATAAAGCCATAGTTAATGGTCTGTTTGTAGCTATAAACCATAGTTTCATTTTTATTACAATCATTATGCAATATAGGGAAAAAAGTTCTTTTACGTCTATTTAAAAAAAAGCTATAAAAAAAAAGAAATGAAAAATTATCCTACTAAATCCACATCCATTAAATATATGATTTTTATTTCATGAATGTAAAATACTGTCTATTATATTAAATTAGACATTATTTTAGTAAAATGTATTTATATTAGTATTATTTATATTAAATCATTACCAAATAAACAATTACTTCATAAATCCACAGTTAATTATCTTTCTGTTGTAATAAAATACTATTTCATTTTTATTATTAATTCGCTGAAAAAAAGTTAAAAACGAGAAAATGGCCAACATAATCCGCAACCATATGATATATTATTATATGTATTTAAAATACTATATATTTTATTTAATTAGATGTGATCACAGTATTAATAATTCATTAATTCAATTATATTAGACATTATATCATAATGAATTACTTAATGAAGTCACGATTAATCTCATGTTTTTATTTATAAACCAATGTTTCATTTTAATTATCATCGTTAATCAGCATACAAATAACATGGAAAATAATAATTTTATGTCTCTTAAATAAATAAAAAATACTGTATGTTTTCCTTATTTGGATGTGATTTTATTAGACTTTATTTATACCAATAGTGATTTATTGAGTATCAATTATTTTTAAAAACATAATTAATTGCTTATTTTTAGTTTTTAACGATTATATAATTTTAATTATCATCGTAAGTCAGTATGCACAAAAATAGGAGAAAAACATTTTATGCCTCTTAAAAAAAATACTGTATGCTTTGTTTAGTTATATGTGATTTTATTTATTTCAGAGATGATTTTCCTGTTACCAATTACTTTAAAAACCCCATGTTTTCAGTTATAAACGATTATTTCATTTTAATTGTCATCGTTAATCAACATACGAAGAGAATGCGACTAACAAATACTAACCAGAATTAATAGCGGATATAGCATTGAGACAAGGTCTTTGACCTGACGTAGAACAAAATGAATTTATGGCCGTCGAAAACGGACACGTAAATTTATCAGTAAAATACACTTTGACGTACAGAATAGCCTAATAAAAGATCACTTAATTAAATTAAAAAATCCTATTTGTCCGAAATTCATTTCCATCACTTTTATTGCTATTAGATTTATTGCTACCAAACTGGCCGTTTTCAAAACCCTAGTTATTTATTTTTTCGTTTATTTTATTTGGTTTTAACATAATTGAAAATCCCCGCAAAACTGGGCAGCTTAAAATGATTTAGGAAAAAATTCTGTAATTTTAAAACCCAATTTATTTTTTTTTAAATTCAAGAAGTTCAGGATGTGCTTATTTAATTTAATATCCGTTCAAAAGTGATTAACAGTTTTACATTTATTATATAAATAAAATAAAATAAATAATCCGGTTAAGTCTCCTAAATTTCATTACATCAGTAAGTATGTAATATTAATTAATAAAATAATAATAAAGTAACAAAAAAAACATAAATATAAAGACTATATTGATAACAATGTTTTCAAATATTTTTTTCTGAGATTAAAAGGAAAACATAGATTAATTAATCAATACTTAGGGAAAAGGGGGCGGAGTGGCTCAATGGTAGAGCATTGAGTTGCCATGCTGGAAATCCTGTTTCAAATCCCGCTGTAGTCCATGACTTTTATTTAGTCTGTTTGCAGCCGGAGATGGATCATGCAGGATCTAGGACCCTCCTGGGGCTCACCAAACCTCTATAAAATATTTTAAAAATAGGATACCCAAAATAAGGGGGGAAATCTGGCGGTTAAGCGTGACATAGGACACGTCACCCCCTTGCAGAACCGTTGTCCATGAAACAGTACAGTCTCTACCATGTACTGAACCCCAGACCCATTACACGGGTTGTAGTGGTGCAGGTTTTTTAGGTTTGTACGAAACTAAAATAAATTTTACGATGTTTTGTTTGATTGGATAATAGAGAAAACAATTATTAAGTTATGCAGCATGTTTAATTATTAGTTACTATGGAATATTTAAATAGTTTAAACAAATAATTATAAGTGTTATAATTTATAAATTAGGTTATGCAGAAAATCTATCCTGTATTAGTACAAAAATATTTTTTAGAAACAATGTCGGATCAATGACCTTATATTTCTTCCTCTATAAATATATTTTAATTAAATTATCAATAATAAATAGTGTTTAAACCTAGGTACTTAGGTAATGCAATGTATTATAAATGATTATTATTTTTATAATCGTTAAAAAATTACATATTTTTTTTTTATTGTTTACAAGCTAGGAATCCATATTAATTTTTTTATTCAATAAAAAAATTCTATGAGATCAATGATTAACAATTTGAAGTTCTTTGAGGACCTTAACAGTATTTCCTATCAATTTGATTGATTAAGTAAGAAAAAAATGTATAGTAAGTCATATTTAAATTAGTTGGTACAGTTCTATGACATTCTGCTGTATAACATTGAGATTGACAACCAGTAATTTTTTTAAATAATAAGTAATGTAGTAGTAATGTTAATTTTTTTGCGAAATAAATTGAAAATTCCTCATAATGAATGGCAATATAGAAATAAGAATAGCGCAATTAGCTAAAATGACGCTTACACAGCTTATTAGATTTCACCGTTAAGCAATGCTATGGAGGAAGGAATTTAAAATCCCACGGTAGCTTCAAGTTCTCAGGAATAAGTATGCATTTTCGTTTAAATTTTATTGAATACTAGATTTTTTTAGACAATATTAGTTATAATAATAAAATAAACGATAGATATCCTTCAATATTCTTTAAAATTCCTGAATATTGTTACAATAAAAGGGTTGTTAGAAGGATTATACTTCGGTGATTAACATAATTTTACAAATAAGTTTTTTTTTTAAATTATGCCCCAGGTTGTGGCTTCTCGTTTAGTCACAAGTTTTAACTTTTCATTCGTTTCCCTTTTAATATCTTGAGCTATAGTATGGAAAAGAGAATGTAATTATGGAAAATGTGTATGCTTCGGTAATCAATTTATCAAGAAATGAACGGTTCAGCAAACATATATCATCTATAATTTATTTTATTTTATTTTATTGTTATATGGTATAATTTTTTAAATATTTTATTTGAAAAGAAAAGATATGACCAGGAGCGGGACTCGAACCACGGATAGGTGGGAGACCCGGGTTCGAGTCCCGCTCCTGGTCATATCTTTCCTTTTCAAATAAAATATTTAAAAATATATCATCTATACTTCGAAATGTTAGTTGAAACTTTTATTTCTTGATAAAAAAATTACCGAAATCTACTCAAAACCCATAATTACATTCTCTTTTCCATACTAAAGCTCACGATAGCTCGTATTTTTGGAAAACATTATGAAATGAGTAAACAGTTAAAACTTGTTGTAACTGCGGAACAGATACAGGTACTTTTTATTAACAATCATATATATATATATATATATATATATATATATATATATATATATATATATATATATATGTGAATACTACCATTGGGTAGTTTCTCTACTTGTCTTTATCTCTACCATTATGTATCATTCATTATATTTGCTTGTTGTATTGTTATAATACAGTTTTAAATTTCAATAAATAAAATATATAAACACATGTATATGTTTATATTATATATGTATGTAATATATATAAACACAGGAACAGAGCTTACACATTCATACGCCTGACCGAGGCCATACAAAACAATTGGGCCAGTTTTTGCTCCCTTCGACCTAAAACCCGTGTGCCTGAGCATAATGAAAATGCAAATAACATAGGAAGTTCAGCGGAACAACAAATATATAATATATTTATTAATATTGCTTAAACTAAATTTATTCAAAATAAAAAAAAACAAATAAAAAACTTGGATTATCTCCGAAAAACTGGGCACAGGAGGCAAAACGTAATCATGAAATAAGTAAATATATATGTTGATGTATTGATTTTTAAAAAGTAAATGGTATCTGTTCCGTAGGTCGTCGCTTCGAGTTCAGTAACTGCTAATTCATTTCATTTGTTAGCGTAACAAACTACTATACCCAAGATCGCAGGTTCGTAGCCCGGCAGGTGGCCCTAGGATTTTTTTAAGGGAGTAAAAAATCCTTAGTTACGCCGTCCTTCGGAAGGGACGTTAAACGGGGGTCCCGAGCCTGTACGATGTCAGACACTCGTTAAAAATCCCTATCCTAATTAAATCGGGATAGGCAAAATTTAGAGCTCCCACTGTAGCATCGTCTGATTAGCCATAGCAGCATAAAGTGACGTTAAATGAACAAACAAAACATTTCATTTTTAACATTTTCCAAAAATATTATAGTGTTCAGTATGGAAAAGAGAATGTAATTATGGGTAATGAGTAGATTTCGATAATAATTTCTTAAAGAAATAAAATTTCAACTAACATTTCGAAGTAGAGATGATATATGTTTGTTGAAGCTTTCGTTTCTAGATGAAATGATTACTGAAGTATACACATTTCTCGTGATTGAATTCTCTTTTTCTTAATAAAGCTGACGAACTTGTATTTTTGGAAAATATTAATAGGGAAACGAAAACTAAAGCAACAGATCACAAGGCAAACCAAAGAAAGAATGAGATGTTAAAACTTCGAAATGGTAGTTGAAACTTTTCATCCAACTCCCACTATTTCCCGTGTTGGAACACTAAATTGGCGTTAATCCACTCTGTAAATAAATATCTCTGACCAGACAGAAAGCATTCTGTTTGGATATAAAAACCAACCAGTTCCACTAGAATCAATAAAGGGTTTTGGGTTCAGTATTATTTAGAGACTGTACTGTTTCTAAGCGAACGGTTGTGTAGGGGGGTGATCTGGCCGAAATCTCCTGGGGCACACCCAACTTCTATAAAGTGGATACCCTAAATACCGGCTAGTGTAGAGACAAATCAGTTCCCTACACAACCGCTGTCCTAGAAACAGTACAGTTACCACCACGTACTACACCCAAGAAACATTTCATCTATACTTCGAAATTTTAATTTAAACTTTTTTTTCTCGATGAGATTATAACTGAAATCTACTCATTACCCATAATTGCATTATCTTTTCCTGCAACCGTTGAGTAATGCTATCCATTACTTAACTAAAACTGGTGTGGAAAGTCCCACTTTCCCCACTAGTGAGGAAAAACCACTTTCCCCCACTAGTGAGGAAAAATAACAGCCACCTAGATCGAATTTGACAATCAGCACTCTGTCATTTTAAATGTTAAATGGCGGTATTATAATAATATTCATTTTATATTCCTAAAATGTTAAAATAAATAATTTTTATTTTATTTTATTTTTGTATGTCTTATCAGAATACTATTTTCTAAATAATAATAAATAAATGTTTCAATGAGTAAACCGTCCTAGTTATAGTTTGCATTGTTAGTAATAGAAAATTGCAAGAGATAGCGCAAGTGTAGTTTTAACAAATCTAAAGTTAATTTTTAAATGGTTGCAGGAAAAATGTAATATTTAACACGTGGGAAAAGTGCTTATAACACCCTCGTTAAATGAAGTGGCACTTTCCTCACTTGTCAAATAAATAACTATTTACATACTAAAGATCACGATATTTTTTGGAAAATATTAAAAATGAAACGAAAAAACAGTTAAAATGTGTAACTCAACTCGAAGCAACAACCTGCGGAACAGATACCTAGTTGTTTTTGTTTGTTTTTTTACTGATCTATCTAGTAAATTTTCAATTTAATTACACCGTTTTAGCTTTTAATCGTAAAACTACTATTTTATTATTATCTTCTAATCTATAACATCCTCATAAACTGTTCACGGCACTAATACACAGAACTAGTACATTGTATGAGCATGTTTTATTTCTGTTCATGCACAGGCTAGAAGATATGAATCATTATCTCTCAAGGAGCCTTGACTATTGCAAATCTAATCGAACAAAAGTCATTCCTTTAAAATGCTATAAGGAAACCTTGAAGCAATAATGGCGGCGTTATTCCTTTGTTATTTCATAGTTTAATCTTTATGGATAAAATTATGATTCACTTGTTCGTTCGTATCATACATCACGAAGCAATTGTTTAAATTTCACAAATACAAAGAAGAAACACTACAAATAAATAACTTTAAATCGTTATTATTAATATTAGTTATGCTATTATTATTATTATAATTGGCATTAAATATTTCCAAAAACCATCTATATCCAACTAACTATAACAACAATCAACTAAAATAATCATTAATAGTTCCATTGTAGCACACTTAGATAAATAATTTATATTAATAAATAAATGTTAGGTAAAATAAAATATTTTTATCGATAATAATTTTTTTTTTAGTAATGAGAAAAAATACTGGTGTTTCATTTTATATATATATATATATATATAAATATATATCTCGTGTGAGTGTATCTGTATACTATAAACTTAAATGTGTCAAATATATACTTAAAGCTGTTTTAATTAGTAGCAAGAAAGAAAAATATAAAGGTTTACTGCCAAACGTTGAGAAAAGTTAAAATTAAAATTTTTAGGAGAAGAATAAATTAATAAAAAAAACATTATCTGTCGGATCGAATCTAAACCATTTTGGAACCCACAAATTTCGTCAAAATTGTTCGAGAGAAATTTATCGACCTTTATCCGGACCATTTTCTTCCACATATATTATCAATGTCAACTATTATCATTCAAGATTGTATTTTACAATATAATTAAGTATTAAAGTGTGCTAAATAAAAAAAATAATAATTATAATTTCAATGATAAAATAAATCTTATTTTTTTCATTTTTCACACATATTTTAAAAAGCCTAAGTCAACTGAAAAATCACAAATAAGACATATATTAATCCCAGGTAATAATGCCTAATAAAAACCCTGCAAATAAATACTACACACACCTAGAAAAGTGCTCTTTAAGTTAGAAATTCAGACATTGCGGAGAAAATCATCATATTGGTTTTGAAGCGAGTTGTTTATTCACAATCGATGCTCTCATTGTTGGACCTAATGGGGCTTAACTGAATTCTTAAGCCCTCTGCCACTTCGTGATTTTCGCAATTCAACGTTTCGCCAATTCAGGCATCATGAGGACACACTTAACAAAAAAAATTCACAATAAATATCGAAAGTAGCACATCTCACACCAATAGTCATGACGTTACTGACTGCACAAAGATTAATGAACCGATTTAAAAAATGAAAAATTACACAAAGTATTTAGGTCATATCATCATTGCTGTGTAAAACTCACTATCATTTTTATTTTCGAGAATACGTGTATTAAAAAGGAAATTAATTTAAACGTAAAACTTGGTGTGATTTAACTTGAAGCGAATAACTCCGGAACTGATACCAAATTCTGAACCGTGTAAATACAGGAAAGGCGGTGATAAGACAGATTGTGCCTTCAAGGACATTTAAATTGTATACAGGCTATTACCTCGTTCGCCATCTTCAAGGCTAATCATTTAAGTGAAATAGGATTTTCTATTCATGCTAAGCAACCGCAAGTAATATACAGTTGTAAAGAATCCTTACAATATCAGAAAACACAGTCAACGACTTCGATACCACGGAATTAATATGATAGAAGGGGCAGTATTGTTGGCTAACGTAATATATGCTGTCATATACAATAAAAATAAACCATAGACATTTACCTAATACATATAAAAAAAAAACTATCCCAATACCCCCATGAAAATTCAGTACACGGTAGATACTAAAAAAAAAATAAAATATGGTTTAATAAAATAAAAAATTTTATCCATTTTTTTTATTATACAATTAATAAAAAAATAAAATAATTATAAAAACTTTATCGTTCATATGTAAGTGAATACCTTATTAATGAAGTGAAAGAACTTTTTACAAATAATTTTCCTGTCAATTCATAATTATTTATAAACATTGTTCAAATATAACAAAAATAAAGTATTAAATGTAAGGAAAATAATTAAGACTGTATCATATTCTTATCTAACTAGCCTCATCGGAATTTCTCGATCCATCCACTACAGCCCATAAAGGGTCTTGGGATCAGTACATCGTAGAAACTGTACTGTTGTGCAGGGAGGTGATTTGGCATCACGCTCTACAACACAGGAGGGTCTGGAGATCCCACGTGATTCATCCATGACTGTTAAAGGATTAAATGAATTATCTAACACAGCTGGATATGAACCCCTCACTTTCAGCACAGAAACTCATAGCTCTTCAACTCTACGCTACTTCGCTTCCCAATTATATAAAAATAAAAGAAAAATACCATGTTTTTTAATTAGCTTATACTGTTTTGTGAAATACAACTCACATCAATCCAACACTATTGCATTTTTTTAAGTGAAACTTTTATTCTATCGCCCCAAAATTTTTCGCCCATCTATCAGCATGTCGTGTTACAGCTGGAGAAGGGGTAAAGTGAAAGGCGCATGACAGGACAGCCTAGGCCAATATGGCGGCGCCCAGTCAGCTGACCGTGTAGCATTTATATTCTCGCTTATTCCTGCAAGTGTTCCGCGTTATTTGGGTGTTTTGATCCGTGTATTAATGTAAATGCATTTATTTACTTTACCGTAAATGTTTTAATGTTCATTAACTTTAAATAAAATTAAATAAATAAAAACGATTTGTTTACTAATAACTAATCTCTTCAAAGACTATCAAATCATTTTATCAGCGTGTATTAATTTTAATTTTGATATATAATAATATATTTAATTATTTTTATACTCTAAGGCATAATAGCTTACAACACCTGTATTGTTATTCTAAAGGGACTTGTCCCAGAATAAATAAAGACATTATTATTATCTTGTTCTTTTTCTCGATTTTTACCGGAGAATGGACCTACCCGGACATAAGTCAAGGGTTAGGCTAGAGTTTGTATAATGATAAAATACATCAATGATACATAAAATACATCAATATATAATCACAAACAAACACTTTATTGTGAATATCCCTCTTATATAATATTGCTCTTACTTTTTAATATGCGTTAATCATCTAAATGATTGTATTAATTATGTATTTCGTACTCTGATACGCAAATTTAAATTAAATTTTATAATTCAATATTTTGCCTACTATTGATTTCCCATTTTTCAATAATTAAGTTAAGATCAAAAACACAATTTTAATACCCTAAATCGAATAATTTACCAATTTGTTTTAGTTAAATGCCTAAAAACCGAAACAAAGTTTCACTTGCATCGTGGTTTCATAAAACCACACAACTTTTTTTTATTGTTCGAAACTTCGTTTTCTGTTGATCTATTGAGCATATCTTATGAAATGATATATCAAGTAAATTTTAGTAATAGATCAACATATGTTTTTTTTTTTATCGTATATTTTATTTAGGATATTTTTCCTTGAAGGAAATGGTTCTAGTAGTTACTTTGAGGAAGGTAAGAAATGTAGGCGATAAAGTTATATGGTAAAAATTTATAGATTTCTAGGCGATGGAATGGAGAGTATAGGAAATCGCATAAATACGATGTTACCTACATCCACGTTTCGGTAGCCACCGATACTCTAGATATTCTAAAAACTGTTTTAATTCGTCCTTAATCCGTAGATATTCACATAAAAACAAAATTGTTATTACTTTAAACAATTAAGATTTCCGAACTCGTTTCTTGAAAAAAGTTACAGATGCCGACAACAAAACCTATAATATTCCTATAATTAAATACGTTCTTAACTTACTAGAAATTATTTTGTATCCTACTTAAGCAATCAAATTGATAGGGAATAGTCTATGGTCTCTTCGAAGCAAAACAAATGTTTATTTTAATTATAATTTATTTTATTTTATTTTTTATTAATTGTTATAATTTTAAATATTTTTATTTTTGAAGAGAAAAGATATGCCCAGGGCCGGGATTCGAACCCGGGTCTCCGACATTTCCGTTGTAGTGCTCTACCAACTGAGCTATCCTCGGTTCGTTACCTCGGTCAGGTAATTCTCTTCACTGATCCCATATTCCCGTGTTCTCGCAATTTGCGATGTATACAAGGGGAAGAATGTTCATTGAACATTACTTTAATTAGGATCATGTTGACTTACGTCGTTATATATTATAATTTATTTTATTTGTTTATATTATTATAATTTTAAATATTTTTATTTTTGAAGAGAAAATATTAAAATTCTTTAACGACAAAAATAACATTTATAATGCACTGTACTACATATAGAAAAATATAATTATAAGAATATAACAAAAACAATTAGATTAAAACATTATTTACTAATGACAATTTAATAAAAATACATTTATGTAGGAAGAAATGACAAGTATTGCTCTGACATAATCTCTCAGCATATTTGAGATATGTAAGTACTAATACACCATAGATTTTTTAATTATATATATTTTTTTTAAGAATGACAATTACCCATAATATTACTCCCATAAAAGTTCTCCCTAAATGATTATTCAAACCACCCCTTTCAGAATGATTTTTTTAATTTATAACCTTTAATATATTTGAAACGCTACTTATTGATTTATTTCCTTCAATTATCATCTTCAGGATAAAATCAAATATTACTTATAGCCAAGAATGGATCCTGTGGGATCTACAGACCCTCCTGTAGTCTCTATCAACTTTCTAAAGTTGATAACCTAATTTGGAGGAAAAACCTGGAGATCGAGCGTGATTTCGGACAAATCACCGCCCTGCACAACCGTTGACATAGAAACAGTGCTACCTCTACCATGTACACAACCTAAGACTCTTCATGGGTTGAAGTGGTACAGTTTTTTTTTTATAGTTACTAATTTATTGTATTTATGATCAATAAATAAAGACAAACGATGAAGTTAATACTTTATAATTACCACTCAGAAACTTAGTGTTATTAATAAACTTTCGAAAGATTTGTATATACTACCATTCATGGTTCTAGATTATTTGAATAGATAAACGTTTTTATTATACGAAAATTTTGAATAGAAGAATGTTTCTAGCATACACGCAAAGTCCTTCCACACACAGAACTGGTTCTGAAATAATGATTAACATAGCCCAAACTGGTTGAGCGAATAGTTTCAAGAGCAGCAATGACCTGGTTAAGAAACTTCAATGTCAGAATGCAGGAAAAAATAATTCTCAGATTCAGTGTTTTTATAATCATAAAATCTCTAAAAAAAAATGCATAAAATAAATTATTTGTAGGGTACAATTTATAATCGCGGGCTGTTTGAGACAATATTTAAAAAACCTGTAGCACATGAAGGGTCTTGGCGTGAGTACTTGGTAATAGAGACGGTTTTTGTGCAAAATCACTCTCAACCTCCAGTTTCCTATCAATTAAGGGTATCCACTTTTTATAGGCTGGGTTTGTCCTAGTAGGGTCAGTAGATCCCACAATGTCTGGCACAGCCTGATTTGACCTGGAACCCTCAGCGTATCCAGCCCATCCTCCCATTTAAGTTTCAGTTCATACAATAACTTCCATTCTTACATTTCTTCACCTAAGGTGATGAGTCGATAACTGATTAAGTTTAGAATAGCGTATTATGAAGTAAATATTTTATAATGCAATAAAAATAATTATGAAGTATATAAAAAATAGTTTTAGGTCAACAATTGTTTTTTTTTTTTTTACGTATGAGCTTTTATGGGTCGCGTTCAAGCTATGTGTTATTTATTTTTTTTATCAGAAGAGAATTGAGTGGACTTATGCGTGTCACACAACACTAACAGCACTAATAGGAGACAATCGATTTAAGATCGTATAGCTGATCGGGTAAATATTTTTCTAAAACCCAACTCGTACATCACGATATATAATCATGTGGACAGTATCGCCGTGCGTGTGTATATATTATATATACATGTATCAATGTGTAAGTTCGAATTTATGTGTATATATACAAATAAAAGAGACATTATTTGTCAAATCTGGTTTAAAAATAATAATACAGATTGGTTAGTGAATTGTCATCCAAGTAAAAAAAAAGTATATATATATATATATATATATATATATATATATATATATATATATATATATATATACATGAGCTGTTGACAACGGTTATACAGGAGATTTTTAGTCCGATATAACAGCCACCAGTTTTAAACAATTAATGGTGCCCACTTTATAGAGGTTAGGTGAGCCCCGTGAGGGTCTGAAGGACCTAAAATGTATCGATCTATTACGTTTAACAGATTTAATAACTTAGTAATTTATTAAAGAAAAATTCGAGGAAGAACCAAAAATCTTGGTTACATGAAGCCTTCTGGAGGAAAAACAAAATAGGGAAAATTGATAAGATACGGCTAAAATTTGTTAATAATATAAAATATTTTAAATACTCTTTTAATTTTCCACGGCCAACATTTATACAAACGGCTTCAGTGGGTTTATTCTGGTTATGATGGTGCCGCTAAATTTTTCGCCAACGTTTAGCCATGCTGCTGGCTTCCTCGGGGCTTGAATTGAGACTGAATTTTTGTTGTTATAATAAAATTGGAGTAATAAAAAACATATAGAGACGTTTACAACCAAATAGATAATTTATAATTCATGGCAGCAGTTTAGAACTGACTAAATAGCATAATAGTAATAATAAATGATATAAATAACAACAATAATAAAATAAAACAAATTAAAAATGACATAATGACGTGAGTCAACAAGATCCTAATTAAAGTAATGTTCAATGAACATTCTTCCCCTTGCATACATCCCAAATTGCGAGAACACGGGGATATGGGATCAGTGAAGAGAATGGATTTGTCTGACCGAGATGCGAGCCAGGATAGCTCAAGTGACGGAGAACCGGGTTCGAATCCCGATCCTGGATATATCTTGTCTCTTCAAAATAAAATATTTAAAATGTTGACTTATTAATGATAATAAATATTAAGTCAATAGTGCCCTGCTTCGGAAGAAAGCCTTAACTCCACTTCACTTGAAATTGAGATATTCAATAAAACGGTATATATACTTTTTCACACCCTTTTTTCTGTAAAATGTACATTTAAAGGATCAAATGATTTGATATAAAAAATAAAAAACCAGTTTTAGTTTTTAAAAAATCGATTTTGGCCTTTTTAGGTATAAAATGGGACTTAAGGTCTTGTTATCTCCAAACAGGAGTGCAAACCGTAACATAACTCCCATGTTGGCTCATAATATATTTTTGTTGATAGGCTAATTAATGAAATTATAAGACTGACAAATAATTACTTATTAAATACATAATATTGAAAACCACCTACAAAACCGTAATTTGACCTTAACTCAATTTTCATTTTTTTTGGACTTGAGGCCTTTTTTCCTAGTAGGGCAGAATATGTATTGGCTTTTTTACAGATACATAATATATATTCTGGAATCTGTTCTGAACTGCGTTTCATAACAACCATATAGAATGCAGCAATCTATCAAGTACTTGGTCATATATTTATCGACACGAATTAAAATCCATATAGGATTACCGAACTATGATGCCTTGTAGTATTCTTTAATATTATTTCACATAGACAAGGAATAACAAGGAATTATTTTGATATAAATCGGAAACCAGAAATTTCTGCTTGTTTTGGACTGCTCCCAGCCTTACTTATGGACGTCAGATGACTTCAAGAATAAGTTAGGTAACATAATTTGGGATCACCAATGTTGTACTGGTAAACATAACCTTGTATGACAGAAATCAATAAAAAAATATAATAATAATAAATAAAACATAAAAAAATATACTATACACATTCATACTCTATTTACAATTTGCCTGGGGTCCCCGAACTAGGCTTCTTCCTCATGAATGAGGGCAAAGCAGGAGCCCGAGAGGCCCCTGCCCCCTTTCCCAGCCGCGTCACTGGCATTAAACGCCGATGGAAGCTGGTTAAGGGCTAGAGTTTTTTAAACGTAAAAAAAAAAATCCTTGGTTATGCAGTCGGAAGGGACGTAAAATCGGACGTGGTCCCGAGCCGGTTAGTTTCAGGTACTCGTTAAGGATCCCTATCCTAATTATGCCTGGGTAGGAAATATTTTGGACTCCCACGGTAGTATCGTCTGATTAGCTGTTATAGCTTAAAGTAAATAAACAATTTATTTTTTATTCTATACTAGTACGCCCTCACTACCACTCCTGCCTGATGATCTGTCCTTACTTAATCATGCATCTGGCGGCGATAATAAGTTGTTTATAATTTATATAATTGCTAATATATCATGTCGTTTGTTTCTTTTTTTTTTTTAACGGTCGAGTACATATGAATTACTAGCAGCTAATTTTAAAACAAAAACATTTAAAAGGCAAATGGCGCCAGTGGGTTCCTCAAGGCAGACTGAAAAAGTGTTGCTATACAGAATAAATCTTCACAACTTTAAATTAATAGGGCCACTTACGTTTACTCGGTAAGTTCCGACTTCACGCCCTATTTTTCTTAAAGTTAGTTCAGGTCAGGGGGCTTGATGCTTTTTTTTTGTTTCTCTTTTATTAATCTGCGGAGTCTCAATGAAATTAGTGATTTGTATGGGGCGGGAAATCGCCGAGAAAATACAGAGCAGGGTTATAAAAAATATAAACAATGTTAGAAGGTTGTTAAACCGTCAACTAAGTGTAGTATTAGATAATTCATTTTTATTTGTATGCTTTATATAAATATTGATTGTTTCTATTGTAGCTATATTTTTACTTTTTTTAAATAGATAAGTAAAAAAAACTTAAATATTTTACTATAAGTAATATTATACTTAAATATTATCACACCAGCTTTCAAGCTCTTTGTTCAAAAAAATAATATTAAAAATCTTCATAGGTGATCCATGATAATAGTTTGAAAGAAACGGGAACTCGGCTAGAAAATATATAGGAGAGTAAAAAAAATAATTAAAAATGACACAATGTCAGAAGATATTTTAAACAATAATAGAAGGACTTGAATCCTTTCCTAGTCCGTCTATGTCAATAACGAATACTATGTCCCGGACAAGGTCGTAATGAGCAAAACTAGCCAACCGTTTATTAACATGAAGCCGTTGGCATTACAAACCCGGATTAAATCAATCACTAAAGACACATTAATTGCAATTAAACGCGTTTTAGCGTGAATTAAAGTCAACACTAACTGCTATCAGTTGACGGATATTGACTTGACGCCTAGTATTTGATTTTTAGTTCGTATCCTCCCATTTCGCTATTAAAAATAGTTTGGACCTAAGGTTCACAGTGTGTTATAGAAAGTTCGAAGAACGTAGGGAATAAATAATAGTTTAAAAAACTAAATAGAAAAAAATAATCTTAATATGTTTAAAATAAAAGAATAGATAGGCACAAAAAAATTCATTTTATGGTAAAATTTATGCTAACTATTGTAAATAGTAATGCAACATGTTGTAAATATTGATGCATCAAGTGGTCACTTCCCATTAGGAATTGGTCTCCAGGGAAGTTAGACCATCACTCCCCAAGGGGAAGGCCTACATAAATTAACAAGCAAAAAAAATTTTAAAAAATTTCATAATATTATATAAAGTTATAAATCTTGTATATAGTATCTGTAGTAAAATTATTTTAATTTTTTATTATTTTAATAATTAATTTTTTGTAATAAAAGGCTTTATTCATTCATTCATTCATTCATTAGTCCGTGGACAGAAGTTTGTAAGCAGAGATCGGTGGTATCGGGATTGAGCCTTCGGGTTCGCTAAGCCTTATCATTATTATTAGTTGTTGTAAATAATAAATGGAGTGATACTGATAAAAGTAGAGGCATTACAATATCTTTAAAAGTAACCCACGCTTTTTTACTATAAAATTATTTTCTACTTTTTAATTTTGCTTTCTATTTAAGCTTGTTTAATATAATATTGATTTCCTACGGTTTAAGTCGGTTGGCTAATCCTGATGACCCTCTTTAGGATAATGAGATTTATTAAATAATTGAAGTATAATAATTAGGCATGACCAACGGACACCACAAGTGATCCTGGTGACTTACAGCCTTATATCAGTAGGTACTCTTTAAAGGAGTACATTCGGTCTTAACAAGGGGATTTGCCACTCAGTTGTAATCTTCGACAAAGGATGAAATAATTCCTCAAAACTCAATAATAATTCTAAAATATTTATAGAAACTTTAGCCCTACAGGTAAACGAGCCCTTCCTGAAACAGGGACAAG
The DNA here is from genome assembly GCA_037127475.1 of Arma custos. Classification (NCBI taxonomy): domain Eukaryota; kingdom Metazoa; phylum Arthropoda; class Insecta; order Hemiptera; family Pentatomidae; genus Arma; species Arma custos. The sequence goes on from CM073761.1 coordinate 40,017,307, forward strand.
CATCGAATCGGATATTTAGATACTGCCGTCATGTGGTCCAGAACTAAACCCCATTGAACGTCTCTATTGTTCAACTTGACAAGAACAATAAACAGACGCCAAACTTCACCAGAATCGCTTCAAGGCTTAAGGCTTGTTCTGATAGAAGAATATGGAAATACTCCATATGAACTAACGGGAAGTTAATTTTTTTAATAGATTAATTTATTCATATTAACAACTATAATAATATTACAACAAGCAAATCTGCTAATATAACATGAAAAAAAAAAACACTTGTGGAGAAACTACCCATCCGTAGCACTCTAATAAAGTTCTATAGAAGGTCTCGAGGCCATCTTCTTTTCAGACGCCTCGGAGGGTTATCAGGAATAGTATGAGGAGTATGAGACATTAGCGGATTCAAGTGTGTTTGGAGCTTGTCATGGAAGGATAGGTATCTAGTTTGGGCCAAATCAGCAACATAAGGGATACAGCAACATATTAAGATCATGATGGATGAGTTTGTTTGTGACATAATAAGGAACATTAAGGATTTTACGAAGTATTATGGATTGTAAGGATTGGATACGAGATGAATTGCCCCAAAGCTCAACTCCGAATGTCCAAATAGGTCTGATAACTGTCATGTAAATGAGACTTTTGTAATTAATGAAGTTAAATTTAAATAGTAATATACATAGAAAAATGAAATATTTTAATCCACAATATATATAAATATGAGGATGAAAATGGTCTGGGTTGCGTTCAACAAAATTCCCTCATATAGAGAGAACTGTTTATTGGAAAGCCGACGTTTCGGCCCACGTTTCAGGTTTTCTTCCATGAAGTTCTAGGTCGGCCTCTTCTTCTTACTTCAGGGCACCAGTACATGGTCATTTCGAGTTTTCTATTACGCTCCATCCTCAGTAGATGTCCAAACCACTCTGATCGCTTTATTGTGTAACAATATAATACTTCGGGAATAGGATTAGGAAGAAAGAGCTGTGAAATACCTCTAGAAGTTCGGAATAATTACAAAGATGTAACTATGTGAAATATTCATCAAATGGATTTCGATAAGGATTGAAATAGAGATGTTTTCGTCGAAACTGTAGTGAAAAATATTTATATAAGGAGAGATATGATATAAATCTAGAGTTAGCATGTAATTATTACATTTTGTAAATTTCCATTTTCACAAAGACGAATAAGAAAGTAAGTGTTATCAGCATCAGAATTATCAGTGTTCGGGTTATAAACAATGACGGATAACAGTCCCTAGGTATCGGCTGTCACAAGTACACATTTTTAAAATAGACTGTATTTTGACTGTTTCGATAAAAATATATGTAAAAAAAACATAAAGACACCTGACGCCATCATGCGTACAGTTATCACGAATTGACCTATCAATTACGTGCGAGTATATCTGAATGTTATAAGCTTAAATGTGTTAAATTTTATAACTGTTTTAATTAATAGCAAGAGAGAAATAGACTCAAGACGTGATATTTGTCTGTAACAAATGCCCAACGAATTAATTTAATGGACTTTTTAAAGTTAAAATTAACAGGAGTTTGGACTTCAAAAAATTCTGTAACGCGATCGCAGCGCTGCCTGCCGGATCCAATGTAAATCAAACACATTCAGGTTATTAAAAAAAAAACGAAAAATACTTTAACTATTTAAAAAAAAACTAACTATAGGATCGAATTGTGAATCTGAACCATTCCCGAGCCGACTTGAACACACAAATATTTTTTAACTTCAGTTCAACCTTTTAGGAGTTCACTCAATCGAATCGAAGAATTTTATATTTCAAGATATAACTTTAAAATTTAAAATGAAATATATACAATAACCTCTTGAAAATCATTTAAATTGTTTATTTAAACTAAAAAGTAAATAGTAAAACCAGTCAGAAAGCATAGGTAACACCTAGAAAGGAAAGATTAAGTTTATATGGTTTAGGCAAGAGTTTATAAACAAATGTTCAGTATAATATGGAATTATAAGAGCCTGGGAGGATATTTTGAACTAATGAAGAGGAGATAAAGACATTGTATTCCACAGAGGATCGGGAAAATAGCAAAAAGAAAATTTCTAACTAGCCGGCGATTCCTGCTAGGGAAAGGAGGAATCCCATTGGTGGAGGATGGACTGAGGGGAGAAGATCTGACCAATCAGTATGATGAAGGGATGAAGGAGTATTCGAGAAGGTATAAACATGACGTTCTGATTGGTCCTTCCTAGAAAGCTAGTTCTCGGGATAAAAAATGAATAAAACTAAACTAAAAAAAATATACCACAACGATCTATGAAGGATCTTTGCCAGGGACTTCTTCTACGCCATTGGTTCCGCAAGTAGCATAGAGTTCGTTCTTTGAGATCATACTCAACCCCTCCAATTAAGGGTACCCACTTTATTTAATTTACCTATTACATCGGTACTCCAACATCGAAAAGTCTGTATCGATCTAGACCTGTCTGCTCAGAGGATTTTGCAACATTTGTAACTTAATTTTCCCATGTGTAGAACTCATTACTTTTAGGTTTTCTCATTTTCTCGTTTTATTTTTCTTTCGTTACTTTATAGGCGGATCGATGATGGTATCGTTATTATAGTAGGTACACGACATTGTTTGTCGAATGTTTGGAATATAGATACTGCTTAAAACGGACTTTGTGGGAAGAGTTTGACTTAAGTAGGCTTCGATAACTAAGCGCTCGAGATGCGAACTTCCTCACTCAAAACTTGCTTTCATAGTTACCTTTGTACTTAGAGCAGGTTATGTTCAGTGTGAGTTTGTTCATTGTAAATAGTTTTTAGCATTTTACAGTTTGAGTATTAGTTGTTATTAAATCAGTTTCTTTACTGTATGGGTAAGGGGTGGTTATATCAATAATTAGTTGCCGTGCAGAAAGTCCCGGGTTAAAATCCAGCTGTGGAAAATTTGGGTTAATCTGCTAACAGCTGAAGAAGGATCCCATGGGAACTGGAGACCATCCTAGGGTTCGTCCAGCCACTACTAAGTGGATACCTGAATATGGGGGGAGAACCTCTCGGTTAAGTAAGATCTCTGAAAAACCACCTCACTGCACAACCGTTGTCCAAGAAACATAACAGCCTCAACCACCTACTGAACCTAAGAGTAATATCAATAATTAAGGTACTCTAATAGTACCTATATTAACAGAACAGATGTAAAGAAACAGGACAAATACATTATAGTACTGTAAAAACAAATTTCGTAACTATAATTAATTTTTAAAATTATTAGGGACGCACCCACATTTCAGACAGATAAAAAACACGATAAAAATCAACATAGTACTCCATCGCGTTATCAGGAAATGAAAAAAAATGTTTAAGATACAAAAAAAATAAAAAAACCAAATACGATAAAAAATCTTAAAGATATTTAATGGTATAAGTGGTATAAGTTAATACCTTATTTAAGTAGGATGTCAAGGTATTGTTTTATTATTTATGAGATTATATATATATATATATATATATATATATATATATATATGTATGTGTGTGTGTGTGAGAGAGAGAGAGAGAGAGAGAGAGAGATAGATAGATATAGATATAGATATAGAGATAGATACTACTATTTTTAATGGTAACGTAGTAGTGACAAAAAATATATCCAAAATACAAATCTAATAAATCTTTTGCGAGGCAAAATTTACTTGGAAATAGGATTAAAACATAAAATAGAAAACATGCATTGTCTATTAGTACCGTGAATAGATATTGAACAGTGTAGTCTATCAAAGAGAATTTATTGAAACATTAATAGTATCAATGTTTTCTTTATTTTTATTATTGAGATTATGTAAAACAAAATTTCAGTATTCATCTTTCAATATAAAATTTCGATAACAGAATTTGGGGTCGCGCGTGGTGTAGTGGTCAGCGTCCTTCCTATGCCCAAAATCGCGGGTTCCCAGCTAGGTGGGTGGCTTAAGGATTTTTCAAAAGGAGTAAAATATCCTTGGTTATGCTGTCTTACGGAATAGACGTAAAATGACAGTCCCGACTAGTACGCTGGCAGGTATTCATTAAAGATTCCAACATAATAGACTCCCGCTGTAGAATCGTCCGATTAATCATAGCAGCGTAATGAGACGTTAAATAAATAAACAGATTTTAGGTAGCTTTGAAAGATATGTAGGTATGTGTAATGCGTAACGTTTAATCTTTGTAGACATCTTGTAGCAAGATTAGTCCATCATTTTAGGACTGAGTGAACCCACAATTACATTAGTTACTTGAAAAAAAAACTTGTTACTTCACTCTGATTGACACAGTAGAGCCATGAGTTTGTGGCAATCAATTCCGCAGGTTGTCTCTTCGAGTTAATTCACAACAAGATTTAACTTTTATTAGTTTTCTTCAGGGCCGGCTTTACCTTATGTGCAGGGTGCGGGGCACACGGCGCCGGGTCTCAAGGGGCGCCGCGAGGGCGCATAGGTTATGATTGCACACGGGCGCGACATGGGCTAGAGCCGGCGCTTGTTTTCTTCATGATATTCGCAAAAGTATTATTTTTTTATTAATATATCATACATCATCTATACTTCGAAACGCTAATTGAAACGTTTATTTCTTGATCGAAATATACTCATTTCTCATAATTACATTATTTTTCCAAGGTACAACTCACGATTATTTTTAATGTAGAGAATATTAAAAAAAAAACAATTAAAACTTGTGACTTAACTCCAAGCGACAACCTGTGGAACTGATACCAATAATTTACCTGTCTCCAACATTTGAACGGTCTATATCTGACCTATCTTCTCAGAAGGTTTATTTAATTTTGATTTTTCCGAGGAGTAAATTTTTTTTAACATATATGGGTTTTATTTTTCTTTCATAATTTTATAATCGAAGTGATAGTATCGTAATTGTAGTGAGCAGACAACATTGTATATCGAATGTTTGGAATATAGATACTGCTTAAAACGGACTTAATAATTAAAACTTAATTTAATAAAACTCAGAATTATTTTTATTTTCGAGAATAGAAAACTTCTTAAATTTGGAAAACAAACATTTTAGTTTTGGCTGTACAAAGGTAAATAATTAAAAGTTGATTTTTTTAAATTTCATCTTATTAATAATGTCTTATTTAATAAACAAATATAAACTTCTTCCGAAATATACTTAAGCGCTTCATTAAAGAAAGACTTACTAATTCCACTAAAAGGGAATTAAAAACTTCGGGAGAACGGGAGTGGACAATTAGAATAATAAAAGTAATTAGTACACCTTTGATGTCCATCTAACTGTTAAATAAAGTTTTAAATGTTAATGAGCATTAAAGTAAGATGATTTAAATTTGAATATCAAAAGATGAAGACAGAAAAACAAAAGAGCAGGTAGAAACGTGAGGAGTTGGAGTAAAAATCCCCATCCAAGTTAAACGACTAAAAGGTAAAAGAAAAAACTCAATACAAACTAATTAGAAAGAAATTTAAGAGATAACCGAAAAGGCTTTCTTTTCCGAAAACCGGTCCATTCCCAAAGGAGAACTCCACTTTATGAGAGTTTATTATTATTTTTTTTCATCTCGTCTTATAAAGACAATGGTATAAACTTCTTGACTCCGAATGATATTACTTACTTTTTAAATTATGAACGCTTAATTAAGAAAAATGCTTAACAAACAAAATAAAAACTCGAGTTCGTCTTATAATAAAATAAAACTTGAAAACACCTATAGCTCCTTCAAAAGAACAATGTCAGAAAAAGCCTATTTTTTTAATAACATTTGAAACTTCTATGTGAATTGAAAAAAAAAAAAGCATTTCTATTGTAATGATGGTATTGAAATTATTTTATTAACCTTTAAATTTTTTTCAAAAAAGTTCAAAAATGATATAACTCAAAATTTGACTTTATTAAAAAAAAAAAACATGTTGGCAATGGAATATCACATAAGTCGCTCCTGAATTAAACAGCTTCTACCAATGCAATACTGAATGCGTTACTCAAAAATACAAAATTTTTTAGTTATGTCACATTTGAAGATACTTTAAAACTAAAAAAACTTCCACGAATCCGTAATTTGTACACCCCTTGTCTTCAAATCCGTTCCTAAAATACCAGGTCCGAAAAAGAGAATTTAAACAAAAAATTCGAATCTCTATTAGTACTAGACACTTAACGATTTGGTACATGTACTCCGATATCAGTCTAGATGTTAAGTAGAGTTCAGTACTTAGTTTGTACTTCCTGCAGAGCATATTAAAATGTGGATACCCACTTAATATTCCTTTGTGATATTGAGTATTCATCATTAAATAAAATAGTGAAAAGTTTTTATTATTTTAGGTTTATTATATAGATAAAAAAAAGTTTTTTATAAAAAAAACTAGCGGCCCGCCCCTGCTTTGCAAGGGTAGGATGACATATTATGCCTACATGTTTGTCTGTCTAATGTATTTTATTACGTAGCTATTATAAACAAAAAAGATTACCGCGAACAGACGGACACAGCCAAGGAATTTGTTTTATAATATGTATGTACTTTTAATTGAATTCATTGCCGTATTTAACAATATGATATGATCCAACTGGATTAAAGTGGCCAGGGACAGAAACTGTTGGTTCAGAATTGTGAAGAGCCTATAAAAGAGAAAAAGTTTTGAAATTTTTTATAATCTTTTGTGAATTGTTTTATTTTTAAATATTTTTATTTTGAAGAGAAAAGAGTCGCCTTCGCGAGAACACGGGGACATGGGATCGGATAAGAGAACAGATTTGTCCCGACTGGAAGGCTCCGATAGCTCAATTGGTAGAGTGCTGTCACGGAGTCACAGACGACCAGGGTTCGAATCCCGGCCGGGGCAAATCTTTTCTCTTCAAACAGAAAACGTTTTTTGTTTTTGTAGTTTATAATGAATGTTGTTTATTTTATTTTATATTGAAATTCGTAAAGATTTAGTTTTGTTATTTATTTATATTTGTTCTAAAAGAGTATTTTTATTTTGTTTTTTGTAGTTTATGGTGAGTGTTGGTTATTTTATTTTATATTATTACTATTCTGTAAAATTATATGTTGGAGCTGAACTCCATTTTAAATGCTTTTGTCATAAAATGATGTCAACAAAGCTTTCTTATTATTATTATTATAATTTTCAGGTTGTCTATCAATATAGTACAGTTACTGTGCTATAGTTCAAAAACTACCATCACTAATGAAGACTTAGCAGAATTTTTTAAAAAGGATTAAAATCCAATTTTCAGCTTGACAATCACCGAATCATCAATGACCGATCATGGCAGCATGATTAAAGCTTTCTAATTGAGTTTAAATAGAACATCGTGTATCTGAATTAAAAAGCTTAAGTAGAACAGCCGAGAGTGAGGATACCACAATTTGTAGCAGTCCATTGACTGTTCTTCGCAAGTAGGTCACGAGGCCAATTTCTTTTCAAGCCCCTTAGGAGGATTGGCTGAGGAAGCGGGATCGCAAGTAAGTCAATATCTAAGATAATAACAATAAGATCTCAATTAACTACTATAATAAATCATTAGGCTCTAACTATATATCGGCAATGGACTAGCAAGACTAGACCCTTAGATGATGTGTGAGCCCTAGGAGGGTCTATAGATCCCATAGGGTCCATCTATGCCGGATTCGAACCCGCGATCTTCAGCACAATCAGCTATCTACATCCTATATTACCCATGTGTTCCATCCAAACACACGGTTTTATAAATACGTTAGTCAGAATACGAACTATACGATGTTTCCCTCAAGGAAATATCAGTAAGTGCGAAAACCATAGTCTCGATTTATTTTCGTGGCGTGATTTTATAAATTGTTTTCCGGGAAAATGACAGTTCTTTCCCTAGTGAAACCGAATAACTCGAACGTAATTTAACATTAATCGAGTTTCGTCACCATTTTTAGAATCTATACTTAATTTCCTATTAGATAACAACTATTTTAAGAAGCATAACAATTTGCGATAATAGTCTGTTGGATCTGCAGACCCATATGGGGCTCATCCAGCTTCAGGTGGGTTTTGGAGAGAAAACCAGTCTGTTGAGTGTGATCTCGAACACAATCCTTGGCTAAGAAACAGTATAGTCTCTAACATGTACTGAGCCCAATGCCCTCCATAGCTTGTACGGGTACAGGTTATATAATATTGTATGTTAAGGTATATTTACATGGTATTGTGAAAAGTCAATACCTCAATGAATCACAAACAGAATAAAGAAGTTCTGAATTGAGGCTAACTGTAAGTATTGAAATGCTTTAAATTCAGATGAGTAGCTTAGATAGTAGAGTACTGAGTAGAGTACGGTCCCGGGTTCGATTCCGGCTTAAGCAGATGAATAATTTAATTTGTTAACACCCACGGGTGGCCTCTGAGATCTGGAGACTCTCCTAAGGCTTACTCAGCCTTAATAAAGAGGATATCCTAAATTGTCGGGAATACCTGGAGGATGAGCGAGATCTAATCTTAACAAATCACTACCTTTTGCAACAGTTGTCCTACATCTGTGAAACAGTGCAGTCTCTTGTCCATGTTCCGAACCCAAGACACTTCATGGTTCGTAGTGCTACAGGTTTAAAGTTTGTCAACACACTTTATTTGTAAAAACATTGAATCTGAAAGTTATGAATGTATTTAAAAAAAAAAAATATTCTCCATGTTGAGATGAGATGGTCGACTGCACATTGGGACAGGATATTGGAAAAAAGTAGCACCGCTCATTTGAGTGGGACTAATCGACTTGGGCAGGTCGGAGGATTCCACCTCCAAATCGGATTTTTTGTCCGTTGATGAGGGACTGGCAAAAATCTCTAGTACGCGGGCTGATGCCCAAAGGGAGGAAGGGTTGGGGTTGGGGTGAGTTGTCGTTAATAAACTTTAAATAATAGCTGTTTTTCCCCAACGCCTCCTTCCTGTTTTTCTCCACCCTTCCCAAATCGTTGGTCAACGGCATCGATACCCATTTCTCAATCAGGCTAATTCGTGTTTAGTACAAATCCATAGCAGAGCCCCAATGGTCCTGAATAGATGGAGTTTGTAGCATCGATAAAATGTTTAGTTTATGTTAATTAGATATATCATTTAAAAAAGAGAGAAAATAAATCGGTGATGTTTAAAGAGATATCATCAAACGGTGTATGTTTAGACGTTAATAAACTTTATGGAATCATTGATCAAATTTCATTACTTAAGAATTAGTGGAGGAAGGCGTAGGTGGATATGAGAGATACCATATCTCAGTTTGGTTACCTGTGTTGATTAACATCTGATTGTACGAGAGCTAATACAGAATTGACTATGTCCCAATACTACAGATTTCCTTATTAATCCCTCCTTTGAGAAATGGCACATCGATAATCTTGTACACCTAATACGGATAATCATGTATATATAAAACATGTATGGATGTTGTCATCTTTGGATGTAAATCCAAATTGTAAATTTCCAGGAGAGTTTCCATATACAAGAGTAAGTATTAAGAGCAGTCAGCCTTGATATAATAATTAATACAAAGTTGGATCAGCGCTTATTAACTTTATAGGAATCCGTTTGTTACTAAGCCGAATAATTTGAACAAACCCATCTCAACCTTCGAGAATATCAGTAGGCTGTCACTTAAATCATAATAGCCTTCTGCATCGATACAGCTCAGTATAATTCAGTAAAATCTCGGATACTACGAGGAAGAGGATGCATTCCTCAGACATCGATACAGAATGAACAAGCAAATATACGAGTATGACTATTTCTGGAAGAAGGCCACTACAACATGGACTAAAGAAGTAAGGAATGGTGTGGAAGAGTTGAACACGGCAGAGTCTCACATATTAAGGAAGTGAATTTGGGAAGCGGGGAGGGAAGTTGAAAAATCTGGAAGTGTTTAAGGATGAAGAAAGACCAGAGAATGTTGGGCGAAGTTAGACAGAAGATAAAAAGAAGCGTGCATGTGAAAGCATGAAGGAATATCGGAGACAGCGAAAACTCCATGTGAGTGAAGGAAAGAAATCTGAAATTAAAAAAAAGTAAATAAAAATACAGTAAAAATTGTAGCACTTGATTCAGGAGTGTCGTTAAGAAGAATTAGGGAGGAGGGACATTAAGCATAACATTAAATCATAAGAAGTTGAGACAGTGCATACAAATTATGGTTAAATATTTTACACAAATACTAACTTCAATTTAAAAATCAACACCACAAAGTTCAACAAATGAAATTTAAACGCAATAACGTTGTTTGGACAGAAAAGAAAGTTGTAATTGTTTAATCCCAATATTTACAATAAATAAGAGAAGAAATAAATAAAATTAATTTATAATTATAATATAATAATGGTTTGTCCTAATTCCCTAATAAATTATTGTAGCGAAGTTCTAAGCTCGATTAAGCCTCAAACTAAAAACAACATCCTAAAAGTGTCTAAGTTTTCCAAGTCTCAATTTTGAATAAAACAATTGAGTTATTGAGTTGAGACAGTGGATCGATTATAAACTTCTTAACGGAAGTTTCGAAATCGATATCCGATAATTTGTTTGACACTTGAGTCTATATCACACAATATTGCGTCGTTCATTCCTCCAGGCCGACAAAACTATGAGGTTGATAATGAATAAGTATTCAATATTAAATAGCAACCAATTATTATGATTCGTATTATCAACATTTCTGACCTCCTCATATATATGTCTCTTTTTACCTTTCAATATTTAAATAGTAATATTTGATGAATAATATTAGATGACTTTAATATTGAAAAGTAAAAAGAGACCTCACATAAATGTTAAGACCGTGGAAAAATTCCAACGAAAAGCCCTTAAGTCTCCAAACTAAAACAGAAAATGAAATTATCTGTCCGATATTTTGCCTATTCAGGCATCCTCAGGGTAGAAAGAGAATAACAACAAAACAAAAGATGAATAATGCACCCAAGAAACATCCCACCACCTCAAAGGCTCAAATGCAACTAATGAATCATAAGGAAGTTTACTCGATCCCGGCTGGATAAGGTTAGATAAAAACAGCTGTTAAATACTTAATATGATTAGTTGCATTTGAGCCTTGGAGGTGGTAGAATGCTTCTTGGGTGCATTATTCATGTTTTGTTTTGTATTTGCTTTTTTTTCTCTATCTACCCTAAGGATGCCTGAATAAGCGAAATATTGGAAAGATAATTTCAATTTCTGTTTTAGTTTGGAGACTTGAGGGCTTTTCGTTGGATTTTTTTCCACGGTCTTAACATGAATATATTTATTTACTTGACAAGTGATGAAAGTGCCACTTTATTACACCCGAATGAATTTTACCTTTATTAATTAAGCGGGGGTGTTATAAGCACTTTTCTCACGTGTTAAATATTACATTTTTTCTGCAACCATTTAAAAATTAAGAAATTAAAGATGAAACTTTAAATTTGTTAAAACTACACTAGCGCTATCTCTAACCATGCAAATTATAACTCTAGGACGATTTACTCACTGAAACATTTATTTATTATTATTTAGAAAATAATATTCTGATAACACATACAAAAATAAAATATATATTATATTATTATATCCTGACAATTACAATAATTATTAGTGTTAATTATTTATTATAGTTATATTTATTGTACAGTTGTTGCCATAATTAATAATATTTGGTTTTATTATTACTGGTGTTATTATCACTAAAATTAAATAAATAAAATAACAGAGGGCTGATTGTCAAATTCGATCTGAGTGGCTGTTACTTTTCCTCACTAGTGAGGGAAAGTGGGTTTCCCTCACTAGTGGAGGAAAGTGGGACTTCCACACCAGTTTTAGTCGAGTAATGGATAAGTCTATTTTTTCACTGTTGGGGCATGATTATGAGAACAATATAATCTCTAAACGTCAAAACAAAGTTTAATAAATTAGACTGAATCTGAGAAATTGAAAATTATTTATTTATTCCTTCTGGTTTCTACCCTGTCGTCAAATTCTTTGCCGACGTTCCGCTAGACATGCTGCTAGCTTCCTCAGAGAGGGTTTAGTCTCCTAGATTAAGGTGTACGTTGTTTGTTTATTTAACGTAACTTTTATGCTGCTATGGCTAATCGGACGATGCTACAGTGGCAGCTCTAAATTTTGGCTATCCAGGTTTAATTAGGATAGTGAATTTAACGAGTACCTGACATCTTACTGGTTCGGGACCCCTGTTTAACATTTCTTCCGAATAACGGCCAACCAAAGATTTTTTACTCCCTTTAAAAAAATCCTAGGACCACCTGCCGGGCTACGATCTCGCGATCTTGGGCATAAGTTGGTTGTTGGGGTATACGTGATGAATGAATTAAAATATTGGCCGAGGCAATTCAAGAGTAGTGTTGATATATGTATACATATTTTTTTTCTTATCATAATGTTGACAGATGATAATATTAAAAATAAAATGTATATTTACCCTCACGAATGTACATTAATTAAAAGGGCTTAAACATGGTGCTGACTTAATATTCATGACACAATACAAATATTAGCATTTTTATTGCACGCCACCCGTTCTCGGAGCCATCTTACGGATGTAATGCACAAGCATCCATCTCTCGCTGACTGGGGTGAGTGGCTTCCTAGTTGCGAACGGATGCTTGTACAAACCGTCATTGTAGGGAGAAGGGTGGTTGGGGGGGGGGAGGGTATTTAATTAAGATAGGGGTGGTTCAGCAAACAACCCCCTGATTTAGCAGACGAGGCCACTGATTCAAGAGTCTTCGCCACCCCCGAGCCCAACCCCTGGTAATAAGCCGTCTGGTGCTGACCTTACGAAGGGTGGAACTACCCTCAACAGTCTGCCCAGTGGGGGGATGGTAAGAAGGGCCTATGTCCCGATGAGCCAGCCATTATCCACACTGGTTTGGTAATTTTTTTTTGTAATAAGTAACTATATAAATTTACCACTGTGAGAAAACACGATAACAAATATTTATCAACAAATGGGATTATGCATTTATGATTACATTACATGTTAGCCCTAAGCACTCACTCAGCATCAATAAAGTGGGTACCGTATATAGCCTATTGCTCAGGCAGATAAATAACAGTTTTATTAAGGATAGGGTTTAATGCTGTACTAACAGTGGGTATTTTCTCTAGTTGCCAATATTTCAAAATACTTGTTGTCTTATTATAAAACATTTATCAATTTCAATACATAAAATTTCAAAAATATAAAGAAGATAGTGTTTTCGACATATAAATCAGAGGTAGAACATTATTAAATCTAAAAAAATAAATAGGCTTATATGCACTATATATACTTATACCACTAAATATACTCGATGACGCAATGTTATGATATATTATTAAAAACAGAAAACTAGATTATGGTATCGTTCCCGTGAAAAGCAATTTTCCGGAGTTATAATCTCTTAAGAGGCACGATATTGTTATCAGGAACAGATTTGATATCAAACCGAAACTGTACAGAGATAAACATTATGAAATTTATACGGGAGTAAAATAAAATTAAATGAAAACTCTGTCGCACCTTGTAACAAATTCCATTTTTTTTTTTACAAACGGCGCATTATGATTTAAAATATAAAATAAAAATAAAACATTAGCTTCGTCTGTATGTAACAGAATCCTTGAGCTCGACTTTCGGCCACTTCAAAACATCGAATTGCCAACGGCCATACCACATTGAACACACCGGTTCACGTCCGATCACCGAAGATAAGCAACGTCGGGGGTGGTTAGTACTTGGATGAGTGACCGCCTGGGAAAGCCACGTGCTCTTGGCATCTCTTTAACCAATTAACCAAATAAATAGATATGGCAGTATGCCATTAATAAAAAAAAAACAAAAAAAATAACATCGAATTAAATTGAAACTTTCCACACTTCTCAAGGACCGAAGACAATACAATGATGTAGTAATTTTCCTCATTATCCTGGCCAGGATCTCCAGGAATAGAGATTTTTCTTATCCGAAGACACTGTAGTGTCTTGTGTCATGTACTCGTACTAAGGCATACAAGGCTTAATGTTTGAGGCAAGCATATGACTACTGGCAGGATCAACTGGAGAGTAAAGTTTATTTTGCAACAAAAAAATATAGTTTAAAAAAGTAATAAATAAATAAACACGCTTTTGTTGGCAGTCCAAGTAAAGAGTAGAAAATAAATAATAGTTTAAAATAAAAAACACTCTTTAATAGGAGACAAAAAATATAAAATAATTTTCAATGAGCTTAAAATAAAAATTGAGTGGTGAACAAAAAGTTAAATTTATAGTAAAAATCGTGAGGTAGTTTTTAAGATAATTTCGTAATTATTCTACTTTTAGCAATATCATTCAATTAAATACTTACAAAAATTAAAATCAAGTACCCCATGTTTTCTTTTACAATAAAATGATTTTTTTCGTTCTTTACTCTATTCTTATATTGAACTTATTGATAATTATATTTTACATTTTATTTTTGTTGCCTATTAAACCGTTGTTTTTTTTTTTGTCTAGCTATTACCCAATCTCTTTCTATGAGTTATCTCATGTACTATAAATAGGATAGCGTTCGAATTTCACTCTGGTGTTGAATGAAAAAACAAGGTGATTGTCGGGGGATATGGACCCCCCAACCGTCAAATAAATACAAGAGATCAATGGACACGAACATCTGCCCCAAAACAGGAATTAAAACCCCATCTGACATATGCTACACCATCCGATGTTCGCACAGCGTGAATTCACTGTTGATGGATGATGACCTGGGAAGGGAGAATGCATTATAAACTTTAATAGAACAAATACAATATTTGTTTTAATTAATAAGGTATAAACTAAGTCAATGTTTTTAATTAATTATTACAAATTATTATTTATTATTAATTCGGCACAACAACACTTGGACGCGTCCAGGCTTCCTCAATCATTAACCGCCAGTAGACCCTGTCGAGTGCTGCTGACATCCAGTTGTGGACTCCCAAGTTCTTCGCGTCTTCTGTCACACAATCAATCCACCGCAGTCGCGGTCGGCCGCTCTCCTCCGTCCATGGATGAACTCTGTCAGTAAACGTTTTGGAACTACCCCCGCGTTCATCCAGGCCACATGTCTAGCCCCTCTTAGTCGAGATCGTTTAATGAAATTAACCACATTAAGATCACCAAAGAGATCATATATTTCTTCGTCTTTACTTTGTCTCCATCTTCCATCAATAGAGACCGGCCCATATATTTTTCGGAGGATCCTGCGTAATTATTACAAATACTCGATTAAAAAAAAATAGTTTATTTTGCATTGTATATTGAAAATTTCGTTTATGTGCTTATGACTGCAGCGAAACATGTTTCTTAATATTTATATATATATATATATATATATATATATATATATATATATATATATATATATATATATATATATATATATATATGAACTGCTGTATATTTTGTAAAATGTGGGTTGGTTTTATATATATATATATATATATATATATATATATATATATATATATATATATCAGTATATTAATATATAAAACCAAACCCCATTTTACAAAATATACAACAGTTCATTTAATTGTACTACAGTAGGAACTTAACTTTTTAGTAATACATACAATTAAATATTACATTGCATATGTTAAATTATTTTATGTTTCCATATTAGTTCAGATTAGTACTTATTTCGTATCCCTCTAGTGAGTCTTTTAAAATATTTGTACACACTAAGCATTGCTTTAAGATTTTGATTATTTAATTTTTATTTTTTATTTTAGGTCCCCCCCCCGACGAAAAGGCCTTAAAGACCACGCGAATATCATAACTAATGCTGCTTCTTCATCTGTTTCCTCTTTTCCCATATGCCCTTCATGAGCTGTGCGTGCCTAAGTTTTCTCTCCTCAGACCACGCAAAACCCTTTTTGGGGCGCTTTTTTTCCCACAAGAACCTTTATTCCCTTCTGTATTCATCTCTGTCAAAAACAATCTTAGTCTGTTAGCCCCATTTGGTCCATATCATCCTTAAGTTGTTTGAAATATCCTGTTGAATTTTTGTGACAGTTCCAGTGTCACAAAAATTCCAGAATCCTGTTGGATTTAATCAAAAATTTTATGGTTCAGTCTTTCAGGATTCATCCTCATCATGTGTCCATAAACCTAGCCTTCCCACCCTAACGTCAGTTTCTAAGTCTGTTGTTTCCTTATAGATTTCTTGATTGGACCTCAAACTGTATCCTTCAGGTGTTGTCCTAGGCATAGGCGGATCCCAGACGTTTTTTTGTGTATTGTGGAGAATCCATTACAGTACCTACATACTTATAGGCAAATCATGTGATAGTCGTTAAAATGTATGAATAAAATAACAGATATAACGTGAGTGAGAAACTATTGTTTAGATATTTTAATAAACCTTTGAAACCTTTCTATAAATACTACAATTTTATTTCTAAGTTATTGTTAATTTTTTTGCCCGTCTGACAGTTGTGCCCCCCAGAAAAAATCCCGGATACACCCTTTCATCTAGGTCCGTAGATTCTTCTGAGAATTTTTCTTTCTCAGGTTTATTTTATAGATTAAAAATAAATAATTATTTACAAGAAAATGTCTTAAACTTCTGCATTCTCTTTATTGAAATAACAGTCCTAAAATCGAAATTCAAATAGTTATATATTTATTTCAAGTAAAATTAGGTACAATTCACAAAAGTAATATGCTGTACCAAACAGAACAGTCTCAAACTTCAAAAAATTGGACATTTTAAATGTTTCTATACAGAATCGCATATACACTGAAAGAAAGAAATTATACAAAAAACTTTCAACAGAGAAAAAAAAATTAATAACAAATTCAAATCGTAAACATATCTTCCAAGCTATATATAAGTACGCAATACATAACATCCACTACGATGGATGTGATATCAGTACCCAATATTTGAACGGTGATAAGAGAAAAATCAGCAGGGCGTAGTACCTGAAGAGTTAGCACATTCTGTTATTTCCTGGCATTATGAAAAACTATAAAGAGTTGGGAGTTAAGAGAAATTGAAATTTAATTAATTAATTAAAATTAATTTTGGTATATTCCGTTGCTATTTAAACAATCATTCAGTGAAGTGATTTTTTAAAGTGTCCAAAAATAAGGTTAAAAGGTTGATCCGAACCGAGCCCGTACGTCCAACTTAGAACTCAAATAATTCCATATCTACTGAGGCTAAAATAAATTCTATCACACTCTTTGAAAGGGCACCGGAGATTTCCAGGCAGACAACCGTGTTTTCAATCTTCCAACGCTGAAATTGAATTTTTAGAAAAAAAACTTACAATTACTGGATTAAAAAAGAAAGAAAAAATACCACCAACTCGTTATATTCACGAAGACTTCATGATATTGCTCCACGTCTATCACCGGATTTTAAAAGAAAAACTTTAATAGAGAGACATAGTGATGTCAGAGAAAGCTATATAAATGTTTAAATTAATTAAAATTCGTTAATTTGTAAAACAGGGATTTCTTTTGTCACTATAAAAAGATAAAAATAAAATAGTTTTCTATATTAAGAATAAAAAAAAAACCTAAACCGCTACAACCCGTGAAGGGCCTGGGGTTCGGTACATGGTAAAGACTGTTTCTTCGACATCTGTTTGGCAAGGAGGTTTTGTCATAGACTTGTCTTAGATCATGATCAACCGCCAGGTTTTCCCCCTTACTTTGGGTACCCACTTTATAGAGACTGGGTGAGCCCCAAGAGGTCCTAGATCCCATAGGTCCATCTCCTGCTGCTAACATTAAAAAAAAGTCTTGCCAGCAGCGGGATCTGAACCCAGGACCACAGGCATGGCATCAAGAATAACAGCTAAAATTATTTATTTTTATCTTTGGTCATCTTGACTATACACGGAATTTAATTTAATATAAGTGGAAGTTTAGCGTTCTGTGATTCAGTCTATACGTTAAACTTCCTTTTGGCGATTTTTGGAGACTATATTGTTCTCATAATCATGCCAAATTGATGAAATGTTATTTCATAATATATGTAAATTCATGTTCAATATTAGCATTAGAGAGAAAGAGAAAAGAAATGTAAATAATGTTCAATACTAGGTGATTTTTGAAATTAGTAATGGTGGATTGTTCTATTTCAGATTGTGTGAATCAAGATCAGCAGCTTTTATTTGTTATTTATTAACGGTTAAGAAAAATAAAAACGAAATTATATACATGCATAATATAGTGAATCACGTAGTTTTTCCAAATTCTCAATCAGTCGCCTAGAGGTTTAGTATCCAGTTATTTGCTTAGGGGAAAGAAATATAGGCCCTAATGCACCTGCTGAATTCTGAACGGTCATAATCTGTGGATCTAGAGGGATTTGTCGCTAACCATTAGCCCAAACCGGTACGGAAAATGATGTTGATTCGACCGATACGGGAATGTTTATGGAAGTATGGGCAGCCTGTGGTTACATATATACTTATACACCTCAGAAAAAAATAATACTAATTCGTATGACAAGAGAAATACTTATTCTGTAACTAAAAAAAGTTAGAAAACTGACTCTAAAAATGTAATACCGGCCATTCAGAACATTTTTCGGTTTAGAAAAAGCATTATCAAAAAGCAAACATTAGATAGTAGGGCTGAGATATGAGTCATACGACAACACAGGACTAATTCCAATTCGGTATCATAGCCCAATATTTGTACAGCCTTTCTCAGAGCTTGTTGTGTCATAAATATTTTCCACCTTTCTTGTAATGCGGTTAGGTCGCCGGATTAAGGAGGCAAGCCCAGAAGTTCATATATGTATTCATATGTATTCTAGTTATGTGC
The DNA here is from genome assembly GCA_037127475.1 of Arma custos. NCBI lineage: Eukaryota > Metazoa > Arthropoda > Insecta > Hemiptera > Pentatomidae > Arma > Arma custos. Next base: position 40,036,108 of record CM073761.1, read on the forward strand.
TCTGCTACATACAAACATATCTTATATAACATATAAAACAGGATCACAAGCAGATGACATCTCAGGAATCCAATGCACAACTCAAGGGCACAAAGAAATCTTTATTATCCGAATCCAAAATACCACTATTTTTTTTTAAAATATTTTTTCTTATTCTATAAAAAAACAACTAATTATTTTAATAATTATTTCCACCTTAATAAAGTAAATTCGAATCATAAGTGCGTATTTTACGTTCGATTACATATGGAGAAACATTATTGAACAGGCTAAATCTAGGTGATAAAAACAAAATAACCAATTTAAAGCAATAATAATTTTTCATTGTGGTATAAATGTCCAACGGCACTAATAGTTTACCGAAGGAATAAGCATTTATTTATTTATTGTTTTCTTTCGTCTTTTTATATTAGAATTTTTTTCAATTTCTTGAGGTTCAGACAATAAATATTAATTTTATCAATATTGCATTTCTATATTATATTGTTCTCAAATTCATGCCCAGTGAAAAAACAAACAAACAGGCTTTCCGTGAATTTAGAGTGCATAGTTACGGATATGCAACTTATGTTGTAAAGTGGTAAATAAACATTAGTAAATAAATTTTATATTAAGAATATAAAATATTATATAATTTTTTTTTTAGATTTTTGGTCTAATTGCAATAATTATAACATTCTATGTTCAAACCAGCGTATGATCTTAATGTTCATAACTATTTAACGTAATTCCTGATATATCGCGAGATTCATTCGTATACTCTTTAGATATTTATTGGCGATGTTTCGAGACTTTATTGTTCTCATAATCATGCCCTAAAAGTGAAAGAATAGGTTTTTTTAAAAGTTAATTTGATTACATAACACACTAGTCTGAAAATAAAATAAATGCGCGATATTAATACATAATATTTATGCATTGTCTTTGTTATGTATTAACATCGTACAAGTGTCAATTTTATACTTGAGACTACTATGTTATTTAATATATTTAAATCAATGAAACTCAACAACTAAAAAAGTGATATATATATATATATATATATATATATATATATATATATATATATATATCATATTGTGTTTCATGGACCGCCTCCACAATACACGTTTTCTTCAAAATAAGATTACATACAAGACATTTTAGCCAACCTTGCCTTCTTCGATCGCGAGGTTAATTTCGAAGTCCTTGGCAGATGCCCTGGTAAAATTCAAAGGGAACGAAGCAACAATATAGAGCAGGAGTCTCTAATTTCCCACAATGCCTGATTATATGTCCGTCAACCCGTAAAGGGAACGCTTCAATGAAAATTAAACGATCCATTCAAGTCTTTGAGATAGAATTTATAAGGTTTCCCGTGTTTAAGAATATCGGCCTATTAAAATTAATAAGGCTATAATATTTTTTTTAAACTGTACCACTACAACACAGGAAGGATCTAGGGTTCAGTAAGTGTTAGATACTGTACTGGTTCGAAGACAACGGTTGGGCAGATAGTTGACTTTCCACAATTAAGGGTACCAACTTTATGGAGGCTGAGTGAACCTCAGGAGGGTCTCAATATTCCAAAGAGTCCACCCGAAAAGAGTCCGGATATTGACATATTAAATAATTTATCATAATAATTAAAGGCAATAAAAATAAATAAGAACTATTACGAGCCGATTAGGATGAATCGATTTTTTGCAGCAAGAACTGACCCGATCCTTGAATACAGAAGTAACTCATATGATTTTGAGAAGCAATGCATACGATTTCATTGCTTTAAGAATGTCACACAACAATTTTAATTATATTAAAAAATGTTTCCGATTCTCCCTTACAATACGATCATTAAAGACTCTGGACTCAATCAACGTTCCAAGAAATATAGGATAAACTATTTTCAAGAGAATGTACGCAAAAATTATTTTTTTTTTTTTAATATTTATTTACTGATATTTACAACTGTATTACAATAATACAACAAGTAAATAGGCTAAGTGATACATAATAACATGAGATAATGACAAGTAGAGAAACTAACAACTGGTAGTACTCAAATCACAAGTTCAACTTAGAAGGTCACGTGGCCTTTTCAGACGCCTCAAGGATTATCGGGAATTGAAGAGGAAGCTAGGTTTGAAACTAGAGGGTTTGAGTGGGGATGAAGTTTGTTATGAAAGGATAGATAGCGGGTTCGGGCCAAATCAGCAACAAAAGGGACATTAAGATCGTTATGGATGACTTTATTCTTAACAAAATAAGGAGCATTGAGGATTTTAGATTGTAAGGATTGGACACGAGAGGAATTCGATGGCTTAGTGGAGCCCTAAACCTCTACTCTTAAGTCCGAATAGGTGGTATGATGGTCATGTAGATGAGTCTTTTAAAGTTAATTGGGAGCTTAGAGCGTTTGTCTAGTAATTGTTGAAGTAGCCTGAAAGGTCGAGCGGTTTCTTGTCTTTTCAGTCTTTAATGAGGATTCCAGATTAATCGTTTGTCGAGATGCAAGCCTAAGTATCGGATCTGTTCTACAGGCACCAGTACGCAAAAATTATAAACCGGAAACCTGTGGCACAACTCATGAAGGCATTAGGGTTCAGTACGTTGTAGAAACTGTACAATTCCTGAGACAACGGTTGTACAGAGAGGTGATTTGTCCGAAATCACACTCAACCACCGGGTTTTTTCCCATTATGGGTACCAGCTTAATAGTGGTTCGATCAGCCACAGGAGAGTTGTAAGATCAAACAAGATCCACGGATGTTAAAAGATTAAATAATTTATCTGCCACAGCTGGATTTGAACATACTTATGTATTATGTAGTACATTTATGATACGATTTATCATTTGTTTAATTTAGAGGTTTAAAGCTTAGAATGTTTTAGTTATCAGGGTATCAGGTTATATAAAATAGTATTACTCAAGTAATAAAGTAATTCAGGTTGGATTCTCGGATAATATATTGCAAAGTATTTTTTTATTAGCTATGATTTTCAACAAATCTAACACTATCCTGAGATACAAGTTTTCTACACTAAGAGATAGACTAAACCTCGGTTGAGGAAGGGTTCTGAAGGTGGGAGGGAAGGTACTTTGAGATACCCGATACCCCGGCCCTTTCCTAAGGTAAATTGTATAAATGCAAGGGCGACCTGGGGTCAGATGCTGCCCTTCTTCACGTTAAAGTTTCGCGTGCACCCCCCCCCCCTCCACCACAACTTCCTCCCTTCCATTATTCTATCAGATAACGCTCGTTCTCTTTACCTAATCCTTCAGCTTTGAAATAATCAAAGAGACCCTATTACATTCTTTTCCACTATCATTCTCTTAGTAACATGGTAGAAACATCCATTTTAAGGAGAGAAAAAACGGTACTACTAGAGCATGACAAGTTTTGGGTTCAGTACATGGTGCAGACTTTTCTGTTTCTAGGACAACAGTTATGCAGGGTTTGTCCGAGATAACCACCAATTATAGGTACCCACTCTATAGAGGCTGGGTGAGTCCTAAAAGGGTCGTCAGGTCCCATAGGATCCAACCGCAGCTATAAATTAATTCCTGAAATAAAATAATCCATCTCCCTAGGTATTAGAATTTCGAAAAATTATTCGGTAATTCAATGTTAAAGCATGTTTTATTTTCCCAGTATCGGCATCATGTATTTATATGTTAAAAAAACAAACAATTTTACCACAACCCATGAAGGGTGTTGGGTTCAGTACATTGTAGAAACTACTATTTCAAGGACAACGGTTGTGCAAGGTCCATCCATGGCTGTAAACAGATTAAATAATTTATCTCCCACATCCGGATTTGAAACTGGAACCTCCAGCATAGCGTATTAAACGTGGATCATACACTTAGGGTTTCCATAACCCAAATCCAATCCATTTCCGTCACGTTGTGAACTATTTTTAAATAGCCCGTATAGTTAAAATGCCGAGTGAAAAAAATAAAATCTAGATCAACTTCAAAAAAATAAATTCTATTTCCAAATTCTTTTTCGATGATAATGTAAAAAAAAGGTATATCGCTTCGTAATCAAAATAGCTATAGTTGCACAACTATTATTTCGAGGCAACCCAGTTTAGGAACCCCAACAAGCTTCAACAATAACATTAAAATACCATTTTTATATCCATAAATATATAATAAGCATAAATAAATTATTTGTAGCTATTAAATTAATTACTTTTTTGTATTATTAAGAATAACACACAGCCACATCTGTATACTTCGAAGAAGCTTGGGGGTCTCCTAAACTCGGCTGCCGCGTGATCACAGTTAAGCCGCATATATAAAAAAAATATATATTTCATTTATACCTCCAAATACATACATACATACATATATATATACATATATATATATATATATATATATATATATATATATATATATATATATTATTTTATTTTATTACTATTTTAGAATTTTTTTTGTACCTCAACTTAAGCCATTTTATTCTCCATGAAATAACGGTGAACTAATAAATAATTATTTATAAAAAAAAATCATTTTATTACCAAGAAACAAATTTAATCATACATTTATCGTACAACTCCTACTCCAGTCCAGTGTTATATGATCGAGAAGAAATGATGTAGAGGAAAACACTAATTTTAATTCTTTTAAATCATAAAATATTTTATTATTGCTTTATCTTATTCTATAGTCCGCTACACTTCAACTTTAATTATATTTTATATTTCTATCAATGCAATTACTTTTAAAATTATATACCTTCATATTTTTTAATATATTATTACCTCAATACTCAATTTTGTAATGAGTATTACCATTATATGAATATTATTAACTGATTTTCCTTAATATTAATACTACTTATTTTGAATGCTTTATTATTACAATCATGACATATATTTGAGACTCTCTATCGCCCAAGTCTTTTTTATATAGAGATCATCTTTTTTACTCAGTATTTGGTCAGAAAAAATTCAAAATTAAAGCCACATATAATATAATGTTATGGAAATTGAACCACTAATTTCCTAATGTTTTATTATTAGTAGTCAATAAAAATATGACAGAGGGCATTATGTGTTAAGACATTTTTAATAGTCTGTAACGGATTCGTGTTCCGCAACCAAAGATACCGTTGACGGCCAGGTCAACGTATTAACTTCGCACTTTTCTTGAATAATAGTTATATATATTGTTAATTATATTATTTGCAATAATAATAATAATACTAATTGCAATAATAATTATAATTAGATAAAGAAACTTGAACTGAACTTAGTTCTCGGGCCACCAGTAATTTCAGGGAAAGCCCGATTTTTTTAATTTCCTACTAAAATTATCATCAGGGAAAATAATTGGAAGTATCGATAAACCTAAATGTCAGTATTAATTTGTTTCCTTAAAAGAAATATTATATTCCTTTAATGTGACATAATTTACAAATAAATTCACTTGGATACCTATATAAAAATTAAAAAATAAAAATATTCTAAATAGTTTTACAGGTTAAAAGGTCACAGAAATAAAGAATCAAATGATGTATGAGTATATGCGTGTATAAGGAATGTAAAATATTGACAATTGATATACCTACGATTAATAATAAATTGATCGTAGGATGATAAACTAAAATTACACTATTTTTATATAGAAGAGAACTTATTTTTAATAATAAAAATATTTAATATTTTAAAATATTCACCATCAAAAGAACAATAAATAAAAATAAAATTAGAATAATTAGACATTGACGTTAGTACAAACTAATTTAGACTTTGATTTAAATTATAAAACAATAATCGAATAGATAATTAATTCTCTGCCAATCTAAATAAAAATTTAGTAAAATATATACAAGTATAAAATAAAAATAAAAAATAGTAAACAATCTTAAATAGTATTAGAGTTTAGCTACTGTATTATTACAACTGTATACTTATTATTTACAGGGGCATACATCTTAATAATACACTTTATTCCATATGCAGGACAATTGAAAATAAAAACTATTTAAAAATAACATAAGAACAAGTTAATCCCTTCAGAAATGTACTTTAAATTAAAAAATACTAGTCCATGTTTTAACTGTTCTTATATTTATAAATATTTAACTAATAAAAGATCATTATATTTAATTGACAAATATTGTTTAATGATATTAAAAATTAAGAAAACAAAATACAATTCAGTAAACAGCAGAAGAAGGTCTTCAAAGATTTAAGACGCACCTTTAACCTTTGAATTTTTTTAATTTTTTTGAATACGCAACATTAATTTAACAATTTTTTTTTAGTTTTATAAATTCAAATATTTTTCAATTTTGTTACATATGCTCATTATTTAAGGTTTGTAATTATTAAAAATAATTTTGAGTTTTTTTAACCCATAGAAAAATAATATAACAGTAGATTATATTTCAACACTAATGAGTACTAAGATTTAAATTTTAAATTCAGCCAAATAAGTGTTTTTAATTAAACTACCCTAAACATATTTCTTTGAAAAAAAAATGAAAACTTTGAACTTATTCTAGCCTTGGCCGTACAGGGGTTAATACGGCCTCTGCGCGAAACGGTTTCAAAGCGAACACTCGAATATATTTTTATTTTTAATTAATTGCATGTTATGAGTTATAAAAAATATAAAGGATAATTTTTAAAAACAAGAATAATCATATATTTATATTTTAAGATTCAAAGTTATTCATCCGGAAAAAACAATGGTGAATTAACCCTTGCTAACATTTATGTAACATCGATTTATTGATACATTTGACTGCGCATGAACATTATGAATTTCCAAGAATAGCAATAATGTGTGGGCTTACTAGTGGGGAATTTAAATCAATAAGAATGTTCAACAAATTCAAGAATATTCAGGCAGAGAAAACAATTTATTTCAATATTGATATATTTTTCAAGTGAAATGTACTCGAATTTACATGTAATTCAAAACACAGATATTTCAATAGTTATAAAAATATTTTATAATAAAAATAAGTCTGAGAATAATGCTAGTGGGTAATTTAAATCAATAATGTGCAACAAATTCAAGAATATTCATACAGACAAAAGATTAGTTGAATATTGATATTTTTCCATAATGAAATTATATGAATCTGAAATGTATGAAATAATAGGAATTTACTTGAAATTAGAAACCTAAATATCTCAATACATACATTAATATTTAAGACTGAGAATAATGTTAGGTTACTGATTTCTTAAACAGAATATTTTGTATGGGATTATAAGAGAAATTAAAAACATATTATGGGATTTTCCAGATCATGTAAGGTGCATTTTTCAAGAGCGATCGAGCCAATGTTTGTGGTGTATAGAAATAATGGAGAAGGTAGGTAGGTATTTTCTACGGGGCTAAAGGAGAGGTGTAGAGAGAGAGGGAGAGAGTGTGTGAGAGAGAGAGAGACAGTGAGAGAGAGAGAAAGAGATAGGAGTGGGAGAAGGGCACCGCCAGGTAGGACAAAGAACCAGCTGCCTGCCTCCAACGACTGTACCATGCCATCCAAACTTATACAGTCGCTCAAGCATTCTCTTAGAAATCAATTATGAATGCCATTTTCTCGAGGAAAAAGCAAGCTGGCTAAATCCTAGGCTCTTTCGGACTCCAAAAAACGCGTAAAAAAAAAAAAAAAAAGAATACTTCATACAAAATACGAAAAAAAAGGTGAAATCAGACTCTAAAACGATTATAGAACACTTCATATAACGTTATTCGAAGAAATTCCGGCGGGAAGTGCGAAACAAGAAAGGATTTTCGGGAGAATTTAACGCTTCTGAGGGCAGATGCTCGGCTTCTTCCACGCTAGTCCCCGCCAAAACCGCTCTAAAGCAACAGTTTGCCGTAATATCTCAACACTCCGAACTGTATTTGATATATTATCACCAGCTTTTTTGACACTTGTAATCGATTATAATTTTCTATTCAATACGTGACGTTGTCAATCATAAAAAAAAAATAGGTTAAACAATTTTTGATTTTGGCTTTTTTATGAGGATAATATGAAAGAAAAAAGTGATTTTTTTTTCAGAGTGAGAATCGATAAGACAAAATCAACAGGTTTTCGTGATTCTTGCGTTCGTATACTAGCGTGTCAATTAATTTAATTCAATTATAAAAATTATTTTATTATTTTTTTTATTTTTGCATGTTTAAATATTAATTTAAAAAAATTCTTCCTACCTTGAGCGTAGCCTGGAAGCGCTGATACAGCGACTATTATGATGAGTAGAGCTCTCAAATCCATCTTGTGTGCAGATTTAAAAAAAAAATATGCAAAGTTGTTAAGCAGAGATGGGGACTTTACATCCTGAGTTGCCGATACCTGGCTTCGCTTGGAAAGACTGGAACGGAAGACGGGCGCCGACTGAGAGAGCGGTTCGTGGAGGGGGGAAGGCTCAGAGCCGGAGATTCCCGAACGTGTTCGGCATAGTTCGGGCTGGGAGACTCCAATTCAACCCAAGGAGAGTCCACTAACGCCATCTATGTCTTCCTCTTCGGAGGAGGACAGCGTCTTTGTCCTTCTTCCGAGTCTTTGCCGGAGTGGTAACAAGCCAGCAAGATGAAGTAGGAAAACTCGTCACTGTATCAGTTCCGCAGCTTCGAGTTTATTCACAAGTTTTGACTTTTCTTTCATTTCCTTTTTAACACTTAACTGGCCACAAGTTAACGTAGTCAAATTTCGCCAGGGGCGTATAGTATTTTGGAAGAATTAATTTTTAAAAATTTTATATAAATTCGTTAAACCATCCAGCATGTCCAAATAAACATTTTAAACGACAAATGTACAACTAGAACGACTAATTTACATACTTGTAAAGGTATTTGTCAAATATTGCACATTACATATATATCTATACGATCGATATTCAATGTTCTTATTCATGAAAATAGTTAATTATAGCACAATTTATTAAATAAAAAGAAAGTTTTTTTTCGCTTTTTAAAATGTGAGAAGTCCATTATATTTTTTTATTTTTTCCTTATCTCACCTATTCTGACAACTTTTCATTCATTTCCTTCTTAATATCCCGAAAATAAAAACAATTTTTTGTTGACTGTATACAGTAACTATTATTGACTGCATAATGAACACAATAATGTAGTGACTTAACTCGAAACGACAACCTGCGGAACTGATACCAAATAATCAGTATGAAAAAAATGTTGTAATTATGGGAAATGTGTATATTTCGTAATTATCTCCTCAAGAAATTATCGTTTCGATGTATAGAAGATAATGTAAGTCGATTCTTTAATCTATAAACTGTCAGTCATAGTATGTAGTAACTATAATTGACTGCAAACGCTGTCATTGCAATTGCTGCAAAATAGCTGACATTATATAGATTAAAGAACCTACTTATATATACTGTTTAGGTTATATAATCCATCTATACTTCGAAATGTTTTTAATATATTAAGACATTTTTATTTCCTGTTGAGATGATTACCGAAATACATACATTTTCCATAATTAATATCGGTTTTTTTTCATACTAAAATTCACGATTATTTTTATTTTGGAAAATATTTAAAAGCCATCGAATGAAAAGTACTTGATGTGATTTAATTCGAAGCGAAAACATACGGAACTGATACAAAATATTCATTATGAAAAAAGGAGTGTAATTATGGGAAACGATTATATTTTGATAATCATTTCAACAGGAAATGAACGTTTCCATTCAATTGGAAATCAACATTTCCAAGTACAGATGCTCGTATAATCTAAACTGTATGTGTAAGTCGGTTCATTAATCTGTATGCGGTCAGTAATAACATTATTTTTATTTTCGAGAAGAATAAAAAGGTAACTAATGAAAAATTAAAACTTGTGAATTAACACGAAGCGAATACCTGTGGAGCTGATACCTTTCCGTCTATGAAGTATGAGACAAGAGGCATAGTGGATATAGGGAAGACAATATAGAAATAATGAAAAAGGTGGGTATGTATTTTTTATTAGAGGTAATAAAGGTGAGAATGTAAAGAGAGAAAGAGAAATAAGAAAATTAAAATAAAAAGGTAACGCAGAAGAAGCCAAAAACAAGAAGCAAATCGGCTTGCAACTTTGTAGTAATCTGAATATTGGCCTGCTGATTTCTCGATTTAAGTTTTTTTTTCAAGACAATATAGGAATATGAGGGGAGAAAAATAGTCCGGGTGGAGGTCAGAGAAATAATTCCTTAATTATTAATAAATTATTTATTAATAAACAGGGTGTTTCAGAGTTAAATGGCCAAACTGAAAAATTGAACTAAGGACCTTAAAACAAGAAAAAAAATGTCTATGAAGGTATGTCCGCAAACGCTTTGTTTAGGAGATATTAACATCTAAAGATTTCATTGTTACGAATTATTTAGGCATAGTAAATAAATAAAACTTATTTTATTTGTTCCAACTACTTTATTTATTAAATGTAAACCATTAACATTCATATTAAATGTTCAAAGTGATTTCCTTAAGCATTCGGACAGGCTCGGCATCTTTCTTCAACAGCAGCAGAAGCAGAACGGCATTGGGATATGTGTTATTGTTTCAGAAGACTCTTTTATATATATATATATATATATATATATATATTATTAATTTTTAATATATTATTAATGAATGATATCCCTTTTCTTCATTAAGACCATCTAAAAATCACGTTTGCATAATTTGGATTTATATCTTTTCCTATACATTTAAAAAAAAATATTTATTACAATTTACAACTGTATTATAATAATGCAATAAGTAGATAGAATGAATGATACATACATATAGCTGTATTATAAAAACAAACGTAAAAATAAAAATTATAAACTATAATTTTGTTTATCTATAAAAAAAAACATTTCATGTTTTAATTAAATGCGAAGTACTCAATACCTCAAAATTATTCTATGGAGGTACTCATATTTTTATAGTTCACCAGGGGGATACAAAATACTTCAATTTCTAGAATAGTATCTGGGTACATATATCAAAATAATCAATCTTTAGAAGTACTATTAAATGAAAAGTTTTTTTTGTTTATTTTGAAGAGAAAAGATTTGTCCAGGCCGGGATTCGAACACGGATAGCCCGCGTTCGAAGAAAAGTTGTATAATTTGAAAAGTGGGGGTTGGTCCGACGTTGGTCGGATCGGAGATAAAATAGAATAGAAAAGTAACTTTATTCTAGGACTAAGTCCCTTTAGAATAACAGATATGAACAGACAAATAAAATTATCTGGCCAGGAGGCTAAATGTTACAAATCATAAAGCGTGTAAAAAGTGACAAAAACAATTTAAAAAGAAACATTTAAACAAAAATAATAATAAGTAAATAAACAGTACAAATCTTGACAAGATATTAAGCAATTATTTAGCGTGCAATATATAGCATGCAATAATTTATTTACAAGATGTACAGCTTCTTAAAAAACAAAATTAAAAGAAATAAATAACACAATGAATTATTCTATACATTACATACATTATAATAATACATTACATTACATTACATTATTACAATCTAAGCAAATGACTAAACCTGCTTTGAGAGCATCTTCTTGGGTAGCTAGGAGGTGTTGGAAAAGCAAGAATTTAAATGACGATAGTGAGGGACTATGACGGATATCAGGAGGGATTGAGTTCCACACTGTGATGGAGCGGGCGAGAAAGAAACGTTCGAATGATTTAGTTCTGTGTGAACGTATATAGAGATCGGAAAGGCGGGATCTTGTTTATGGTGTTGATTGGTGTTTATGGATTTGAATTGGAGGAGACTGTAAATATATGAAGGATGTTGAGAGTGAATGGATTGGTATAAGAATGTACAGAGGAAATATTGTCTTCGGAAGGAAGGAAAGAGCCACTTAAACTCATCATAAAGGTAGGACACGCGCGATCGCCTAGAAGTACCAAGCACAAATCTTAGGGAGCAATTCATCTTTAGTCTGTCTTCAAGCATTTTAGAAAGGCCCCCATATACCATGCTACAATAGTCAAAGTGGGGGTAGATGAGAGAAGATACGAGAAGCTTACGGGAAGATTGTGTTAGAATGATAGAATAACTTCAGGGAACTAATTGACCGTCGGGATATCTGGGTGATGTGGGATTTCCAAGGTTTTGGTCGATGGTGATGCCTAGGATTTTCACAGAGGAGGTGAACGTGATAGGATGATCGTTTAGAAATAATGTTGGGAGGGTGTGGATGTATGTAAGGAGGGAATTAGAACCTAAAACAATAGCCTGAGTTTTCATTGCGTTCAATTCCAAATAGTTCAGCTTTGCCCAGGCACTGATCCTATCTAGGTACCCCTCTAGTTGATAATAAATAATATTATTAATCTAATACTTATATAAACTTACCATATTATTAAATTTCACAGATGTCATTAAGATCAATAAAAGAAATTTCGCTTCTGTCATTTGAAAACAAATCACGACAAGCTGAGCTAATGAGCTCTTTTTAAAATTCATAAAACTGTATAGAATAAAGATAAACCTGCATATGACAAGAGACTGCTCTGTATCTAGGACAACGGTTGTGTATGGAGTTGATTTGTCCGAGATCACATTCAACCGACAGGTTTTCCCCCAATCGAGGGTATCCACTTTATAGAGGCTGGGTAAGCCTCAGGAGAGTCGTCAGATCCCACATGCTCCAGCCACAACTATAAACCGATTAAATAATTTAGCTGCCACAGCCAGATTTCAAACCGTAACGTCCGGCGTAGCATGTCGGTGCTCTACCCACAGAGCTACCCCGCATCAATAAGAATAAAGATTAAAAAATATATTGACATTTTTATTTATTGAAACAATTAATTATTGTCAGGCTACATCCTTGAATACTTTATTCGTTATTATACTTTAAACTAAAAAAAAAAGAGTGATAACGAATTGTCAAAAATATTTATTTGACAAATTAAACTACTTGTTGAAATTTATAAAATTGTAGACAGTTACAATGACATGATTAAAATAAACATAATATTCTCTGAAAAGAGGATAGACAAAAAAAAAAGGAAAAGAAAAAGAAAAATTCACGGAAATTATTCCCTTCCACTCGCTCCCCTCCCCTCACTTATTAAATAGCTTTTAAGCTCATTATGTACAATTGTTCGGCTTTTACAAACAAGCATCTTAGTACTACTGCGACATTATTCAAGGAAGAATCCTTGTTGAGAAACTAGTCAATTTAATAAATATTTAGTAAACTCTGTTAGAAGCACTAAATTCTCTTCACAAGGTGAACCTGTGAAAAAAATGACAGCACATCACCAGATACTAGAAATATACTTTAAATTATTGTTGCGTTGGATTAAGTGAAATCTATGTTTCACAGTTGACGTGGATTCCTGTAGAATTACTTCATTATTGTCTCGTGGCCCTCTTAAGCTTATAACAATAAAAGTAAAATACAATTATCATATCCATAACAGCCAGATTTTATTTAATCATTTTTATTTAACCAGCAGGAGATTGATCCCGTGGGATCTTGAGACCCTCCTGGGGCTCCCCATCCTTTATAAAGTGGGTACCCTTTAGCATGACCACGTACAAATCACCTACCGGCATGCCCAACCGTTGTCTTAGAAACCATATAGTCTCCAACATGTACTGAACCTAAGACCTAAGGTTGTAGTAGTACAGGTTACAGGATTATGTGAATATATATTAATCGTAACTAAATTATTTGTAGGAACACAATCCATTACTGTTTTTGTATAATTATATATAACATAAAGCCATATATGACAATTTTGAGGAAGCTTGGGATGCTTTTAAAATTCTGGTACCGTTCCCAAGCCAACGGTTGTGCATAGATGTGATTTGGCCGAGAACACTTAACCAACTGGTTCTTAGCTAAGTTGTAGGTGCACACCTCATAGAGGCTGGGTGAGCCCCAGGAGAGTCTGCATCTAAATGTTACCTTTAGTTGCTTAACTAGTATCTCGAAGTAGCCCAGTTTGTAAGCTTTCTCAAGCTTATAATGATGACATTATAATACAATTATTATATCCATAAATATATAGTAATCATAACTGAATTATTAGTAGCAATATTACTTATAGCTATTTTTATATTAATATGTAAAACATACAATACTGTTTCTAAGCCAACGGTTGTGGAGGCAGGCGGTTTGGCCTAAATCATATTCAATACAGCCAGGTTGTAACCCCATTTATAGTTGCCTACGTTATAGAGGCTGGTAGAGCCCCATGAGAATCTGAAGTTCCCACAGAGTCTATTTATGGCTATGAAAAGGCTTAATAATTTATCTACCTCAGCTGGATTTGAACCAGGACGTCCTAGCACAGCAACTCAGCGCTCTATGCACTGAGCTACCCCGCTCCTTAACTATTAAACAATAAGGATTAACATAAAGTTGTACTTATTGTATTTACAAAATGTACTTACCAGCACAAATAGTCGTAAATTAGAAACCAATTTTAGTATATAGATTATATAATTAAATTGGCATACCTTTACAGAACACGTTGAAATCTTAAAATGCCAATAATCAATCATAATTTTACGTAAGAGTGTTAGTACTGTTTTAAATTATTATTATTATAATTAATAAAGAGTTTTATAATTTCTTAAACAAAAAAGAAACCCTAAACTTCTCTATATCGCCCAATTGCGAGTTCGATGGGCTCGTTTAAATAGAACCCTCATCAAGGTCAAAATAGTTTTAAATTGATTCGAAGTGTATCATTTGTCATTCGCTTATCGATTATTGAGATAATCTGTCAATCCCCCCTGTCACAGCGCCTCAAGGGAAGAATATATTTACTAAAATTCAAAAACAAGTATCAATATTATCCACGAAGAGCTTAGGGCTCAGTGCAAGGTAGAGTCTCAAGCTGTTCCTGAGCTAACAGTTGTGCAGGGAGGTGATTTGGCCGACATCAACCGCTCAACTGCCAGAATTTTCTTACAATTGAGACTGGGTGACCCTAAGGAGGGTCTGCAGATCCTGCAAGGTCGCACTATGGTTGTTAACTCTTTAACTGCTAAAGACGATATATGCCGGCACAAGGGGCGTGCCCCTTTTGCTAAAGACGATATATGACGTCGCACTGCTTTTCTATCTATTTCCTTTTTATAGAAACAATTATGTAGCACTGGCCGGTAGACGGGTAGCCGGCCCACTTTGCTCTGTGATAGAAGTAAAGCTTTTCACTCACAGCATTTAAAGGGTTAAGATGTTGAATAATTTATGTGAACATTGGATTCGAACCCGGGTTCTTCAAGCAAATATCAAGGATGGTGTTATCTATTTCGAAATATATCACATGTTATATTTATTAATAATAAGGCTAAGCGAACCCGAAAGTTTGATCCTGATACCAATCTCTGCTTACAAACTTCCGTCCATTGACTACCCAAATCCATATCCGATCATCATGTAATTCGCGATTGTTTAATAATAATAATAATAGTATATATATATATATATATATATATATATATATATATATATATATATATATATATATATATTGGTTTCTACTTATCTTGACAGTTATGAAAATATATTGTTTTAGTTCTCGAGTTTCAGTCCTTCTTGTACTTCTTAGGCGACGTTTCGAGACTAGGGTCGTCTCATACTCATGCCTTGACAGTGAAAAAATGAGCTTTTAGTAAAAACATTAAATAGCACACTAAAATAAATATAAAATGACAAGTGTAAGTTGTAATAGATAGGGTGTACTTACAAGTTCCAAAGAATAGATCAGTTTTTCATTAATCAGTTACTTCGCAATATATCATATAATGTTTATATTGCAATATCTATGATTAATGAGTAAGTAATCTATTTTTAGGAACAGCAGTTTTATTTAACTGTTGAATCATATTAGATTATTTTTATTTTTATTTCATTAGGAATTAATTAAATTTGCATATACGTCAAGACTATTTACAAAAAACCAAAGATTCGGATAAATTAGAGTTAAAATGAAATGTCGTGTACGAAATACAATAAAATAAGATAAATGCGGTAAATTCTATATTACATCGGAGCAATACTTAAAACGTAGAGCGTACCAAAAGAAATATAGTTGTGATTCAATAATAAAAAAATCTCAATAAACCAGATCGAACAGCTCTCACTACACATTTTATAAATACACAACATACATTTAAATTTGATAAACCTAAAATAATACACCAAGAGAAAAATAGTTTCAAACGTAATATAAAAGAAATGATAACTATAGAGAAGTATTTAATCGCGCTGTAGAGAAAAAATCGGATGTTCAAGGTCTAAGCTCGTGTTATGTAAATTTAATTAATTCCTAATGAAATAAAAACAAAAATAATCTAATATGATTCAACAATTAAATAAAACTGCTGTTCCTAAAAATAGATTACATACTCGTTGATCATAGCTATTGCATGTAAACATTTTATGATATATTGCGAAGTAACTGATTAATGATATACTGATCTATTCTTTGGAACTTGTAAGTACACCCTATCTATTACAACTTACAAGTGTCATTTTATATTTATTTTAGTGTGCTATTTAATGTTTTTACTAAAAGCTCATTTTTTCACTGTCGGGGCATGAGTATGAGACTAACCTAGTCTCGAAACGTCGCCTATGAAGTTCAAGGACTAAAACTCGAGAACTAAAACACAATTTATATAAATCCCAACCGTAGTAGTGGAGGGTTGGGGGTTATCACTGGTGAAGTATCAATACTAAAAGTAGGACTACGTGATGCTTTCAGCTGAGGAAGGTGCTTACTATCTATAGATTGAAAAAGCCCGGAGAGAATGAAGACAAATGGCCCTATCTTATAAGCCTCCTGACATGAGGAGACAAGTCAGAGGAGTGGGATTGACAATCGTAACGATCCCCCGATGTTATAATTTACATTATGATCACATATAATCATAGTGGAAATCTTTATGATACACTCATATTTATTTATTTATTACCTTTTATATAACTGAGTAATCTGATAAAAACTAAGGACCAAGTATCAAATCCATGAAGGATGTAGTACTGTTTTTGAGACAACGGTTGTGCAGAGAGGCGATCGTCTTGTACCCACTATAGGCTGGATGAGCCTACCTTTAGTATGGGAAATATAATCTAACTGTGAGAAATGAGTATACTTCGGTAATCATTTTATCAAGAAATAAAATTTTCAACTCAAATTTCGAAGTATTGATGATATAGAGTTCACATTTAATAGCATTATTTTTAATTTTTCAAATTTATTTATCCAATCAACTATTTTTATATTACATCCCATACTTATATTTTCAAATTTTACATTTCTGTCATTCTACGAGATACCTATTCATTTCTTTCTACATATTTCTTCTGTAATTATACTTTGGCATCATATTTTGTATTATTTTTCATACTTTTTACTTAAGTAACCTCTAGGAGTCTATTATCATACATTTTATATCTGTAATTAAACTATTTTTTTCTAAATCTTTTATACCCCACTTTTTTTTTTTATATTTTAATCATTTCATTTTGTATCGTTCTATTTACCTTCTCATTTTTTTCTCTTTATAGTATATTTACATTATTATCCTTTCTGTACATTTTTTCTGTATTTTATATTCGTTATCTTTAATTTTTATATCTGTCACTATTTTAATTTCTGTTCGTTATCTTTAAGTTTATTATATTTGTCACTATTTTAATTTTATTATATCTGTCACTATTTTAATATTCGTAATCTTTAATTATTATATCTGTCACTATTTTAATTTCCTACATTACATGTCACTATATTCTGGTTACTGTAACGATTTTTATATATTTTTTGTTCTGTTTGTTTCTCTCTCATAGCCCTGAAGATGGCCTACATGGTAGGTCGAAACGTCAGCACACATTAAATATAAGTCTTGTACTTATTTAGTGTTGTTTTTTTACTGCACACCCCAACTATCTCCATTCTCTATAGATGATATATGTTAGTAGAAATGTTCAAAACCAGATGAAATGATTACCGAAGTATACTCATTTTCCATAGTTACATTATATTTCCCATACTAAAGCTCGTGATAACTTGTATTTTTGGAAAATATTAATAGTGAAACGAATAAAAAGTTAAACGTTGTTGTGACTCAGCTCGAAGCAACAAACTGCGGAATAATTAAGTCGGTTTCTAATATATAGTTTATCTCGATTTAAGGAATTAGGTGTATGTTCCGCAGGTTGTCGCTTCGAGTTGAGTTACAAGTTTTAACTGTTTATTCGTTTAATTTTTAATATTTTTCTAAAATAAAAGTTATCATGAGCTTTAGTATGGCAAAAAGAGAATGTAATTATGGGTAGTGAGTACATTTCCCATAACAATTACCTATAATGAATATTACCCATTAGGCTATTAACAGATTGAATGGTTTATTTGTCACAGCCGGATTCGAACCCTGGATCTTCAGCTGAGCAAACCAGTGTTCTACGCATCGCTTCTTCATTCTTATAAGTGGTTGTCATTTACTAATTTAATCTCTAAATTTCCTCAGATTAATAAAATATGAATTTCATTTTTATGAATAATTAGGACTCTTAGTAAAATGGGCTCCACGATGGCTTAGTCCGCCTTATCTCTCACTCTCTCTCTTTATATATATATATATATATATATATATATATATATATATATATATATATATGTATATATATATATGAACTTTATACAAGAAAAATGATTAAAAAGAGGTAAATATAATTATAAATACCAAATCTAACATTAGATAGGGGTTTCGGTATTCCGTGTACGGAAATTTATCAGCAGATTGATGGTATTGGCATCAAGCCTTCAGCTTCGCTAAGCCTTATTATTAATATGTGATTGTGAGTATAAACAGTTTATATACGAAATGTATATAGACTCTTCTATACTCATATAGAAGAGTATATGAATGTAGTTGCAGATTGTCCAATAAGTCCAATAGAGCAGAACCTTTAATAAATGTTTTCAACTATTCTAAATATCCACTACATATCTCATTAACCTTTTTGTTTTCTCCCCCTACCTGCCATTGCTGGCATACGGAGTGTTTCATATCTCATTAACCTTCCCTCAAGTACTGAGACATGGTCCCTGGGATTTTTGTGGACCTATTTTCTTAAATTTCGCACCGCACCTATTATGGGAAATCCCTGTATGACTAAGTAACCTCCTCTCTTGTCAGCACCTTATTGAATATGAAAGTGGAAGATTGGTTCTAAAGTTTGTTCACAAAATATAAGCAACGCGGACCATACCTCAGTACTTGTGCGACTTCTTTGATTTTTTCAAGGTAAGCTTCCATTTAATGTTTTATAGTTATTAGTTAATATTAATCAATGATACTTTTAAATTTATATATGTAATCAAAATATTAACTATGTTTCTTATTATTTTTGAGTTTATAGATTATTTTATTTTAATTTTTAGTTCTGTTACAATTATGGAACCCCAATCTTGCAAATTAAAAATAGTTATCAGGATGTAATCAAAATATTAACTATGTTTCTTATTATTTTTGAGTTTATAGATTATTTTATTTTAATTTTTAGTTCTGTTACAATTATGGAACCCCAATCTTGCAAATTAAAAATAGTTATCAGGACTATTTAAATAACCCGATGTTTTGTGACAAAATACGCCTAGTGTTGGTCATTTAGTAAAATAAGAAGAAGATATTTTCGAAACAGACTTGATAACGGAGTTTACATCGAAAGTGATCATGACACATTGTCAATTGCTTGGAACATTAATAATTTTAATTTTTAATTTTTGATTGTTTAAAATCAAAATTTAATGTATTGTAATTAATTTGTTATATATACACAAGTTTTAAAATATGTAGTTTTTGATTTTCACTATTTCCTTCGATGATCTTTGTTATTTTTTTACTAAAATTTGAAAAAAAATCATATATTCTTCGATTGTGGGAAATGCAAGAAGATTCAAATAGGTAATAAGAAGCAATAAAATGTTTAAATATTTTATTTTGTATTTATTAATGAATTTTTAAATCAGTTGGTCCGTGAGGCGAGGTGTCAATACTATATATTACTATATATATATTAGGAAACACTAAGTCAGTACTTGAGGATTGATTAAAGGAGAAGTTAAATCATTATTAAATACTCCGTTAATTTAAGGCATCGAAAGACTATTAAAAAATAAAAAAACTCTTCCCAACCTTCTTTAATGCCACTAAAACCTTTTGGTTACCGAAGAAGCGCACCAATTTGTTTTCTGGTTACACCCAGGGTATCTCCTTCCATTACCCATTCAGCCCCTCCACAAAGGACGCAGGCCCTATCCCGAAATGAAGCAATTGTTCCGAGTTTATCCCCAGTTTGTTTGTGTTAACACACTGCTGCGTTGCTGTTTACACGGTTGCACTCCGATTAGCATATTTCTATAGAAAAGCGTCAAATGTGTCAACCACGTGTTGAAAAAATCGCTAATTTACATTGTTAGTTTTGCAGTTTCAGAAACTGTGTTTATACTTGTTAAAACTTTTTTATGATCTAATAGTAATAAAAGGCTTAGTGAACCCTCGAAGGCTCGACGCCAACATCACCAATAACTGTTTACAAATTCCATCCACGGACTATACCCCAAACCTATATCCACCTTCGGGCACTTACGTACCAGCCAGCTATCACCCGCAGCTAACAGTCTGCAGAATTTTGCAAGTTGTCCCAGCTCTCATTAACTCTATTGATATTCGTTCGTTACTAATCCCAACAACATTACAAGCCATCTCATCCCTCACGATCCAATCACTTCAATTATAACAATGGAGAGCATACTCTGCAATGCCGCCTTTAATTTCCTAAATTCTCAAGTGGACTCGTCCGTTTTCGGACCTAATTCGAGTAGTCTACGGTATACTTTATTTTCGAATCCCTTAAGACGCCGTCCATCCTTCAACGTAAATGTTTTACCATCCATGGACATCCATGAAGGATGATATTTTTATAATTTATTATATAAATACGTCAAACGTAATTTGTATTTTCCTTTGGGCTATATATATATATATATATATATATATATATATATATATATATATATATATATATATATATGTTTTATTTATTTATTTCTCTTTCAGTATATATGTTTTTTTTTTATTTCTAATATGTAAATAATTAATATTTGAATGTTTTATGTATGTATGTGTGAAAATATGCCACACTCATTATAATACTATTATTCATATTATTAGATGCTCTTATCTACTTTATTATTTTTTCCATTAGCCAATTTATATTTTTTTTTTAATTTTTTTCTATTATTTTTTTATGTAGGTATTTTTTTTCGCTATGAGAACATACGTTTTTTTAGTTCATATATAATTGTATCATTCTAATAATGTAGCCGTTATATTTCTATTGATTTCTGTACAATATTGTTATTCTTAAGGGACCTGGTCCCAGAATAAAATTATTTTTCTATTCTATATAATATATATATATAAAACACAAAGGAAAATACAAAATTGCGATTGACGTATTTATACGCCCTGCCCGGTTAACAGGTTAATTAGCAGCTTTTTGAATATTTCACCATGGGTTGAAAATCGACATGTTTAAAAAAAAATATTTAATCAACTTTTGCCAGGATCATGCCAAGACGTTTTTTTATTTTAAAAGAATACCAGTTTTCCTGGTCCGATAATTGGGAAAAAGATATAGTGAATATGTTTAATTTTTTATAAAATTTTCCTCCATCTACTAGTATATGTTTCCTTGTGTCTTGTCTTCCATTTCACTTTACTAAGCCTTCTACTTAAATGAAGCCACATTTATAGCTTTCTCTTGAATAATTGTTAGTTGAAAATACAAAATGGAGAAGAAAATGGTGAGGGATGAAATGAAAGTCAAAAATATAATTTATTAATTAAGTGATAAAACATTCATTAGAAACCGACGCTTCGACCCACGTTGGAGATCTTCGCCAGGGCTGAATAGACAATATAAAAAATATTTAATTACTCTCTCATTGGTTATTGTAATGTGCTTCAGCAGAAAAGGAATAGTGTGATTCAGTTATTACATTTACAATCCCGAGCCAAGCAGAGATTCTATAATTTTGCAACCTTTACCCGAGAATATAAGAAAGTTTTTAAGGCACGAAAAATTGGCATTTGGTATGTTCAAGTTTGACCACCACTGCCCTGGCCGATATCTATTCGAAACCGATTATAATTTTAATAATTATTGCTAACTATTGGTCTGTCTACATCCTAACCCCTACAACCAATGAAGGGTCTTGCGTTCAGTAAGTGGTAGAGACTGTACCGTTCCTTGGGCCAAGGATGTGCACGGAAGCGATTTGTCCGAGATCACTCTCAGTCGCCAGGTTTTCCCCCTATTAACAGTATCGACATTATATGGGGTGGGCCCAGGAGTGTCTCCAGATACCACGGGATCCATCCTCGGCTATTAAGAGATTAAATAAAATCTGCCACAGCGGGATTTGGACCCACGACTTACGGCAACTCAGCGCTCTACCACTAAGCTACAAAGCTTCCCTTTTATTTCGAATAAAAGATGAAAATGTACCTCCCCGAGATAAGGTACAAAATGTTAGAGAATTACTCCTAATGTTAAAATTAATATATACATATACCAAATATCGTACATATTCTTCTAAAAATAAGGAGCGTATAGTACGTCACAATCTCGGATAAAGCCAGTTTAAATTCCTTTTATTAGTCCTCAATTCACTGCAACCGATATAGCTACAGACCAGCGGCGTTTATGTGTACCCATTAATTCGAAATATTTTCTATAAAAGAGTTGAATAAAAACAATAAAAATGGTGTCTTTACTAGCGAAGTCAATAGAAAAATTTATCAAAAGGTACCTAAATAAGCCATCCGAGATCTGAGAGAAGATATATTAAAAAACAGTAACAATATCGTTTCACAAAACTCATTAGGGATATCCATTTTACATTTTTATGCGGTTTCTAAAGTTGTTGACAATTTATTCTGTTGGCTTAAGATAATAATAAAAGTATTTTTTCTCCATTTTTTTCTTTATGATGATCATTTTCAATCTTCAGGAAATACCTCATAAATAAGACAGATTTATTGAAGAAATACTAATTTCATTTTTGCTCCTATAATCAGGTTTTAATAAATAACTTCGTCATAAGTAACACTTGTCTACGATAAAAACGAATAATTATATATATCTATATAATAAAAATGAATCGCCAATTGCTAACGGCAAAACTCGAGAACTGCTCCACTAATTCGGCTAGTTTATTTTTAAATATTTTTTCTAAGGCGCATAGAAGGTTCTTATGGAGATAAAATCCGTAAAAATGGCGAGGGAAAACATCGGTATCAGAAAAACCTTGAAATTTTCGGTTTTTTTTCAGTTTTTGGCCTATATATCCTAATCGGGGTGTTTATGAAAAAAACAACATAGGTAACCATTTTTTAAGTAGATTAAATGTTCTACAATTTGAGCCCAACCGCAGCTCTGTAGGTCTAATAGATTCCAAGTTCGGTCTCTATCCTATAATAAATAACTGGAATCTTACCTATCTATCTATATAATAAAAATGAATCGCCAAATGTCTTGCTAACCGCAAAATTCGAGAACGGCTCGACCAATTGGGCTAATTTTTTTTTTGAAATTTTTCAAGGTTGAAAAACCTTGAAATTTTCGGAGTTCTTTCAGTTTTTGGCTTGTATCTCCTAATCGGTGCGTTTCTGAAAAAAAACATAAGTAACCATTTTTAAAGTAGATTAAATTTTCTACTATTTGAGCTCAACCGCAGATCTGTACGTTGAATAGATTCCGAGTTCGGTCCCTATCGTATAATAAATACTAGCTATATATATAAAAATCTCCTGTCACGATGTTTGTCCGGGCTAATCTCTGAAACTACTGGACCGATTTTAATGAAATTTCGCAAAGATATGTAACATTGTCTAATCTAAGTATAGAGATAGTTGGGGGTGCAGTAAATTAATTGACTGCACCCCAACTATCTCTATATTTACCTTAAAATATAGTTATATGTTATTTCGATTAACGACCGCGATATTTTTATTGCAAAACTATAAGCTTTTGGTGGCCGAAGAACCTCGAAATTTTCGGAGTAATTTCAGTATGTATATCCTATTCGGCGCATTTTTTAAAAAAAAAACATGCGTAACTATTTATAAAGTAGATTAAATTTGTTACAATTTGAGCCCAACGGCAGCACTGTAGGTCTAATAGATTCTGAGTTAAGTCCCTAACATATAACAAATAACTGGAATCTTATATATCTGTATATAGAAAAATCTCCTGTCACGATGTTTGTCCGGGCTAATCTCCGAAACTACTGGACTGATTTTAATGAAATTTCGCAAAGATATGTAACATTGTCTAACTTGAAATGTAGGCTATTTTTTTTTTCGATTTTCCACCCCGATATTTTTATTCAATTTTTTTATAACCTGCTGCATTTTTTATATGTTGTAACAGCATTTCTGAGTAGTGTAAATCCGAATTTGCATCCGAAAAAAACGGATATTACATACCTCATTCATTAAACTAATGTTTATATTTTATCAGTTAAGAATTGAGTATATTATTTATTTATTATATACTATAGTTAGATATGAGATGAATGAAACGTAAAATCAAAAATCAATTTAATTCATTTTTTCATTCATTCATTATTTCTTTAAAATTCAAATTTTAACGTAATATTTTTTAAAACTATAATAACAGCCACAGCAACGCGTGGCCTGGCCAGCTAGTATATATATATATATATATATATATATATATATATATATATATATATATATATATATATATATATACATACGTAAAGAAACATTACTGTTGTTTAAAACTGTTTAAAATGCCATGGATAAACGTAGATACGAAAGACATAGAAGGATATGTGAGAAAACATAAAATATTTTCATCCTTAGTAATAAATAATGAGTCGTTATAGAAATAAAAGTAAAATGTATATATGAGACAAATATAATTATCAAATCCGTAATAAAAAAAAATTATTCTTTTAGTAAAAGAAAAAAACTTTAAGAAAATATAAAGATGAAACATTTTCTGACTTGACGACTTGAAGTATTTTAAATAAAATTTGTATCATAATTTAAAACCAAAAGTAAAATTTATGAGTGTTTTATTTCTATGAAGTCATAAATTAAATTTACATTTGTTATAATAATTACACATGAAATATTTGCACTTTGCTGAAAAGGTTTGTTTTCATCCTACCAGGTTTTCACTTTTATATTGCTATAGGTGTATGTCATTGTTACGAATACTTCTTGATTAAGAAAAATTTGTTTCATAAAAATATTTCCCAAAATGTTTATCTGTTGAAAAATTAATTAACCTATCCCCTTATACTCAAATAATTATTGTTTCTATTTCTAGATAAACTAAGCACGGCATTTAAAAGGGAGTATAATAATAGTTTCAAGATATTCTTGCTGGTTGAAGATTGCATTCCACGGAAGAAGATGATTGGCTGCTGTTGATTCAATGTCGCCAACTCTTACTGCATATTTCCTATGACATTCCATGTGTCATAGTCGTCCAAAACCTTACGAACGGGAAAGCCATGATTCAGAACTGCATAACCGGACGCAATTCATTCATATATATATATGTGTGTTTTTTTTTTTTTTTTTTTTTTTTTTTTTTTTTTTTACGGGGGTAGGTGGAAATCTTCAAAAGACACGGATAGGCCCGTACCTATCCGTAGTGTGGGATTTTTACCCACTAAAACCACCTCCCTACACCTGTTTCCCACCCTCCACGGGACCACCGTTAGGCATTACTTCATGGAGGGGGAGTGGCTGTGTGCCGCCTCATTGTGCTAGGCTACCTCTGCTCTAGGCACGCCTCTCCTTCTCTTCCTTCCTCAGCTTCTTGATGACCTCTACGGCCAGGCGCTGGCCAGCTGTCCAGTACTCCTGTGAAAGCAGCATCAGGCTAACAATATTGTCGGCTGTCGCTGCTGAGCCACAGACTCCTTTAAAATCATTCCGTTCTTCTTGAAAACGGGGACAGCTGAAGAATAAATGTTCCACCGTCTCCTCTATTGTTGGGCAGCTTGGACATTCTGCTGTATTGTCCAGCTTAAACCGCAATTGGTATGCTTTGAAGCAGCCATGTCCTGTAAGCATCTGGGTTAGGTAGTAGTCTACTTCCCCGTAGCTCCTATCCATCCAGGGTTCGATGCGAGGAACCAGCCTATGGGTCCACCTCCCGTTCGTGGCCATATCCCAGCGTTGTTGCCACTTCTCGATTGTCATCTTCCTTTCCTCAGTTCTGGGGATGCGAGCAACTCTTTTATACCAACGCTGTCTCTCTTCTGCGATCAGTTCTATTGGTGGCATCCTGGCCACTACACATGCAGCTTCGTAAGAGACAGTGCGAAACGCGCTGATTACCCTCAGGGCACTTCGACGATAAATGGACACCATTGGTCTCCTGTAAGCCAGTGTGTCCAAGGCACCATTCCATATCGGGGCTGCGTAGAGAAGGACGGATGAGATGACGCTCGATAATAATAGTCTTCGACTGTTTCTAGGCCCGCCTACGTTGGGCATCAGTCGAGCCATTGCTGTGGTCACTCTTGCTGCTTTATCGCATACTCGCTGGATATGCTCCTTGAACCGCAGCCTTTCATCGATTATCACTCCGAGATATCTCAGCGAGGGCTGGGACTGGATCTCTTGTCTGCCCACTCTCAGGGTTATTTCTTCCCTCCTTTTCCGGCTACTAATAAGAAGAACCTCTGTTTTCTTGTCTGCAAGCTGAAGCCCCACCGAAGCCAGCCAATCACGGATTAGTGAGATACTCTAGTTGGCCTTCAGGTATATATATATATATATATGTGTGTGTGTGCGTGTGTGTGTGCGTGTGTGTATGTGTGTGTGTGAAAATAAACCTAAACTATCCTTTCTCCTGAAATAAAAAAAAAAATTTCTTTGAATATAAAAAAACTCCAAATTTGGGAAGGCATCTTGTGTAAAGTCGCAACAACATATCTGGATCCTTAAAGCATGCAACCACTATTATGCAACTAGATATTTATTGATGTTGAAGATTTTATTAAATTTCATCATTAAATTTGATTTTTCTCAAATTGTACTTTAAAGATAAAAGTATCTTGATTAAAATAAATAATAAATTACTGTACCTATATTTGTTTATTTTAATGAAAAGGACCTAATAACTTTATTTGATTAATGAAATGTATTTTTTACAATAAAATTAAATGATGTGTCCATCTACTGCAATGATTCTTAAATTCATAACAATAAATTAAAGGAATGGCTTTAATTTACTTCAGTATATCTCTCACTAGCAGACTTTTATTTAATGTCTTAGATGCCGGAGATGGGTCCTATGGGATCTAGGACCCTCCTGGGGCTCACCCGTGCTTTTTTAAGTGGGTACCCAAAATAGGGGGAAAATCTGGGGGTAAGGCGTGATCTAGTACAAATATCCTCCCTACACAACTGTTTTCCTGGTAACAGTATAGTCTCTACCACGTACTGAACCTAAGATCCTCCATGGGTTTGTAGTGGTACAAGTTTTTTTTTTCTTTTTATTGATACAGTTTAAATAGGTTTTATTTTCTACAACAATAAAAAAATCAACAAATATAAAAAATAATTGTAAAAGTAAGTAAATATTTAAGCTCTGTTGTTGTAATTTTGTTTTCAATTTAATTTTCATTTGACAATGATCAGAAGCTGTTTTGATATGATAAATCATGGAGATGCTAATAATAAATATATTTTAAAACATGATAGTAACAGGGGACTAAATTGGAATAGGGAGTTATAATATTATATGTTATTGTTGTTTAAAAAATTGTATAATTTATATTATTGATTAATTTGTGAAAAAAACTTCTTTTGACACTTTTCTTTATTGTTGAAATAACATTTCTATATTGTTTGCATCAATGTTTTGAACTTCTTCTTCAATTCTCCTTCCTCATCAGGGTGAGTATTTTCTATAATACAACAAAAAAGAAACATAACCAATAATTATTCATCAAATTATTCTATATTTTTTTCTATATATTAGTATTTTTTTTTACCTACAAAATAAACATTACCATCCCCCACCCCATATTCTTATATCCATATAAAATTTTACATATATATTGACAATGATTAGGTAATAATATTTTGATGAATGATTCTACTCTGAGGCATACCAAAGTGGGGTGAGGGTAAGAGGTAAGATTCTGCTCTGGGAAAGGGGTAAATGTGGAGAATAAAAAAAATTATAAAACTGACGGTTTATGGTTATATCAATAGTTTATCGACCCTGTTGTCAGATATTTAAATATAAATATTTATTCCCTTTTTTAGTTAGGGCTTGGGATATAAATGAACTGAATAGTATAGTACCCCAAACACATATAGAACCACTGTCTACTCTCATAACACTGTCCCATAAATAGTTGTTCTATTATTCTTCATTGCTATTACTGCAACTCCATGTTGCTATTATTATAATTATATTAATTATAATGTAAATATAAATATATTATAATATTTATAATGCTTGTTATTATAATGCTAATATTATATTAAGCCTAATAACAAGCATATTTACTTCACTCTCATTATTGTTTAGGCAAATCACAAAGTTTCTGTTCTTAACTTCTTTAAGCCATTACAAAAAATATAATACTGTTTTTGACTTTACATGGAAAAAATGAAATGCATCGATTTAAAAAAAAAAAAAAGCTACATCTTATTCCAGTATTTCGATTTTAGTACTATAATTTTGATACAAAGAATATTGTAAAATAAGATTAAGACATTTTTTTTCATAAACTATAAATATTTTTTTTAAATATCACCTATGAATACTAATCAGATCACATGGATAAAATAAATTATAATTTTATAAAAAATTTACTTCCATTATTTTTTCTGAAAACAAAGGTATTTTGAAGATTAAGATTTTCATAAAATCTCATGATTTAAAAACAACCTTAGAATATGCCTACTTTTAAAAAAATTAACAAAGAAAAAACTTTAATGAAAATTTTGTATTGATTGTTTTGTTGCTGCAATTACCTGAGTTAGTATTTTATTAAACTAATAAATAGTTTTTAAGCCATAACTTCCTATTCAACAACATCCACGAAGGCCTTAAAATAATAAACAACTTTAATTAAATCTTCAGGTTTGAAATTGAACATTGAACTAGTCAAGAGTTTCCCAATTCAGACTATCTGGAAACTCCCCATATAAACCTCTAACCTAGTTAAGAGCAGTATTAGCCAGAAATGTGTTAATACAGTAAATGTATATTGAGTGATATTGTGAAGGATATTTAATTAGTGATATAGCTATATCAACTCTAAAAGTACAATTTGTACATAAACACTGCTTTTTTAATCTTAGTCTAATTATAATGTATAATTGTTACTATAATGTTCAAAGTCATGTTTAATCTTAATATGTATAACTATTTATCGTAGTTCATAAAAAAACCTGTTTTTCACTTTTAAGACATGAATATGATAAAAATAAAATCTCGAAACATTGCCAAAAGATAATTTTATATTTATTTACTGAACCTCAAGAACTGAACCTATATTACAAACAGTTGAGAAAAATACATACCAATCCATATATAAAATAAATGAGACATAATTACAACATACCATGCTACCTAGCAGGAAAAATGTACACTACAGTCTATAGATTGCATAAGATATACTTTAAATCTATTAAAAGTGACACTAAATAAATTTTATAGCGGTAAAATTCATAATTGCAATCATTTAAGAATGGATAAGCTATTTAAAAACGATGAATGTTTAAAAATTTCTGTTAAATATCACATGAAATGTAATTTTTAGAAGTGATAGCAATAATTAAATAAATTATCACTCAATACAATATAAATTTATTAAAGATCGCATTATTATTTTCAATTGTGAAAATAGATTAAAAATACTTCTTTATTTGGACAGCTTTTATCTAAGAGTAGAAGCATATGTTGAATGATTTATAAAATTTGTATATCTTTATTAATAGTTTGTAGAACTAACACACCGTAATTTCTCTTAAATAGAGAAAAAAATAATTTTTTTTTTTAAATCTATGTGATATAAATAACTAGAAACTAAATTTTATATTGGTGTGGAGCAATTGACTAATTTACTAATTAACAATTAGTTAAAGAAATCTTTACTTGAGTATTTTCAACTTTAACTCTTCCTCCTTTCAATTTTTAAAGACAACCAAAAAAAGGGTTATGCAGCTGGATATTGTTAGGCCTCGATAATTAGAAAAATCCTTCTTACTTTGTATTTGAATAGGCGCAATGTGTCCTGTCAGATATTATTATGTTACTTTATGTTTTGTGTTTGAGCTAAGCGGTTTGATATTTTTTTTTAAATTGGTTCATCCTGCCTTCTCTCATTCTCTCATTTCTAGGATTCTTCTTTATTTTCATTTATTATTACTTTTACTCTATTCTTTAAAAGAAATTTTGTTAAATCTTGTTGGAGTCACTGAATGCGATATTTAGTTAAATCTGTAGAATAATGATGGCAATTATTTTATAGATAAAAATGTAATTATTAGTAATTATAATTATCACCTATATGTTAAATTGTAAATGATGGGTTTCAAATCATTAAATTATTTATGCAAACTAGCCCATTAATTACACCTCAAATTATACATTAATGCATTTACTTCAATCACAGATTTCTCTGCTTTTCAATAGCTTAAAAATAAAAACAAGTAAAATTTTAAAATGTAAAAACAAATCCTCACTAGAAATATATATATATATATATATATATATATATATATATATATATATATATATATATATATATGTATGTATATATATATTGCTATTCTGGCTTCACTGCCCGAGCTATGATCTCAAGGAAAAGTCAGATCCTTTGATCTGAGTAATATTTGAATAATTAAATTGGATGCCACCCTGAGATCGTTATACTTAATATATATTAATCTTATATTATTAATTAATAAGAGACATATCCCTCTCTTCTCCAAAGGTTGACTGACCAGGAGTTCTTTATCAAATAAAGATCCTTTTTTATTTCATTAAATAATATTATAATTATTTGTGCTGATCATGATTACAAGATAACTTATAAAACTACTCACAAAGAAAGGGGGACGCTATATGTGACTATCTAATTCATTTGAATGATTCTTAATCATAATTGTTTTTCTTTTTTTTTTTTTTTACAGCACAAAAATCTTATCTCTATAAATGAATGATTGTTTATAGAGATCTGATTATATATGTTTATTATGGTTATTGTATATTTTTATAGATGATACATTAATTTAATAAGACTACAAGGATTAATATAAAACCAAAATATGATATTTAAAACTTATACTAAAAAGTTCTTCAAAATTAGGTAAACCCTCTAAATGTCGATTAGAAATTTTTATTAATTGGAATTATTACAGCTTAAATTATTATTGCTATGAACTACAAGTGGTCTAGGGCAGTTGTGAATAAAACGTACAAGTTATAACCTATCACTAATGGTAAAAATATAAATGTTAAGACCATGGGAAAGATCCCAACTGAAAAGCCATTTAGTCTCCAAGCTAAAACAGAAATTGAAATTATCTGTCCAATGTTTCGCCTATTCAGGCGAATTGTATTGTATTGTATTGTTCTGTATATCTGTATATTGTTCTGTAAACTACACTAAAATATAAGACAAAAACCATATGAAAAAATGAAAGTAAGATTGCAATGAAAAGAAAAACAACATTATCAAGACACCAGTGGATTTATGGCTATTCCACAAAATATATAAATATTGAAAAATGAAAAGAGACCTTACATAAATGTTTAGGCCGTGGAAAAAATCCCAACGAAAAGCCATTTAGTCTCCAACCTAAAACAGAAATTGAAATTATCTGTCCAATATAAATATAAACATAACAGCTTTAGCTTAAGGCAGCTTAGCAGATAAACACAAGTTCAAATTTGTTTTACCGGAAATATTAACTAGTAAGGAATTAATAATAGTTTATTATATAATGAAATCTTTTAAATTTATAAATAAAATGGAAACTGGTCTTAGTCTTTTTTGTTTTATATTTCTAATCAAATATAAATCTTCGGGAACTATTATATTATTATAAACTTTTAAATATCATTTTGGTAACATATTAATCCTCATAATATTCTTAAACAAATGTATTGTGTATCAAAATATAGAGTCACCATAATAAACAAAACATTCATTAGTAGGTATCAGATTATTGAGCAGTAAAAAAAGAAGATTAGGAATCCATCTATTTGAATTGATCCATCCATATATATGTTAATTTGTTTCTTGGTCATAAAACAATTTTGTTTTCATAATTATTAGTTGACTACTCAGATATCATGGAGAAGAAAATAGCTTATAGTAGGCTTAGGACCTCCAAAACTTACAATCTTGGTTATATCCTAGATAAGCTGAAATATTGCGAAAAGATTCGAAAAAATAACAGCTAAAATGTAGTGGCTTGGTTATAAAGAAGAAGAGGAATAGGTAGGCAGACCACATCTTCGTACTACAAAATATTTCCATAGATTCAATAGAAAAGACAAGTGACAGAGTTAAAATATCTATTTGGCTTTTTTGGCCTCAAAGCTGTGTTTGATTCTCTGCCTCAACATGAAATATGAAATACTCTTGTTGCTAAGAATGTGCCATCAGATTTAATACAAGCAATTTAATCCACCTAAGGGAATGCAATAGGAATAATAAGGATTAATGGCAAAGAATCTAAATCATTTCCTCTTGACAGAAGGGTCAGAAAGGGAACAGTCTTAGTCCTCTCCTTTTCGTGGTTTTCATGGATGAAATTCATAAAATTTGCAAGCACAGAACAACTTTTTTTTGCTAAAGGAAATGAACCGGTTATTGATTTTAAACGAGCAGCGCTCCCGTGCGGTTGGCATTCTCTAAAGCACCAACCAGAGTGCTGCTTGCAGGTTTCGACATGTTCTACTACATACGACAAATAAAAAAAGTATAAATCAAAAATGACAAATAAAAAAAAAATGTAAACTTTTTAAATACAATATAAAAAAAACCTGATGTTTTTGGTTTCATTTTTGTAAAAAAAAACGAGCAAAAAGGGGTTAAATAGAAGCAAAAAGGTCTTTTAAAATGTCTTCTATATGCAAATGATATTGTCTTGATTGTAGAAAGAAAGGAAAGTTGCTACAAGCACTGGTGGAGTGAGAAGCAGATCCTTCAGAAAGAATATTAATCAACGAATCAAAAAGTAAGGTACTGTTATCTCACAAAATGAAGAAGAAAATGTTGAGATGCTATGAAATTAGAAGACCATAGAGGAAACCATTGCAGATTGGCCTGTTAGGATTGACCAAAAATGGCAAACAAATAGGATTTTTTAGGCGAACCAGAAACAACCAAATCAACAATAGCATAATAGAACACTGTGAGATAGAGAGAGATGTTATGATTCACACACACACGCATATATAATATATATATATATATATATATATATATATATATATATATATATATATCCTTGATCCTTTCATATGGTGGCAAGAGCAGGGTGATGCTCGACAGGCATCTCTGCCGGATCATTGGTGCTGAGATGAAGTTCTTAACAGAGCAGTGGGAAAGACAAGGCAAGAATTTTCCAGACAGGATAGCATCAGAGAGCAATCAGAGTTGCCTCCAAGAAAGACATGAAAAATGGGCAATCAACATTTTTTGGACATGTTTGTCGAATGAATGAAGAGAGAAACCAGAAGGAAACTGGAACCTAGACCTATAGGTATGAGACCACGCGTCCAGCTAAGAATCTCCTATCAGGAATATTTCCATAGGATTGGGAGGAACAGAGGAAAGACACCCACAAAAATAAACCAGCTGAGCAGTGACCAGGTAAACTGGAAGCGCTGGAACGAGGCCTCTGTGCAACAGTAATGGCTCGAAGAGGAAAAGGAAGAAGAATATATTCAAGTTTTATTATACCTAATATTGTCCTTTTTTTATTTTAATTATTAATTAATCAACTTTTTTTTTACCTTAACATTGTTTGTATCATTACTTTTATAAATGTATATATTATATTTTTGTATTTTTTAAGAATTCGTTTGTACTTTTTTATTCCAATTATTTCATTTTTATATATTATTTTGCTATTTATTCGAATTATTGTAGTTTTATATAGAATCATACCTTATTTATTGAGCCCTGAAGAAGACCTGCAATGTGGGTCGAAACGATGGTTTCCATTCAATAGTTGCTCACAATATAAGGATTTATCTTCTACTTCCACCTGGACCATTTTCATATTAAAAATGATTTTTTTTGTGGATTTGTGCATAAAATCATAGTATTTTTGATGTGACCATTATACATTATCCTACAACAAAAAAATAATTATTTTATGATCCAGACAAGTTCATAATTATGATCAATCATCAACAACCCTGTTATGGAGTCAGGGCCTCCTCTGTTCATAACTATAGTGTCCCAAATCATTCCATCAGTTGATCTTTACTTTTATACATTAACTCTTTATTTTCCTCAAGTTTGCCTTGGAAATAAGCTAATCGAAGTGCTCATTGATCTAACTACAGTTCATTGTATGAAATTGACTTCCATCCTCCCCTTCCACCCTCACTTTTTTTTAGGAAGATAATAAAATAATTTATTTCAAAAACAATACTTAAAATTAAGTCTCTGAACTTTAAATCATATTTGTTTTTGTTTTTTAGGTACCCAAGGCATTTTAAAAGTGATCTGTTTATTATTTTTAATAATTCCTCTATCATTGTAATATTCTAGTGTCAATTGGAATTATATTGTTAAATAAACTGATTCAAACCAGAAAAATCTATGAATATTGAAGTAAATGCATTAATGTCCAATTGGGCATTTTACTAATGGGTTAGTTTGTATAAATGTTTGATAATTTGAAACCCATTATATAAAAATCACCAAAAAGACTAAAAAATATATTCAAGAGAAGTATATTAATAATTTCTCATAAATGACCCTCTTAAAATAAAAACAAATTGAACTAGCAATAAATTTTCTTCTTTTTTTTTTTTTTATACAGCCTTAAGTTCAAACTGTATTTTCATCTGTCTTTTCTTAATGATGTTTGATTTTTTGCAGTAATGATTTATTGTTCCACAAATATTCCACATTTGTCATTAGATCTAATACCAAATCTGTATGATGTTACATTTTCCAAAAACACCATTTCAAGGACAATAATTTAAAAATGTAAGAAAATGAATTAAAATAGAAGGAACCTATGTTAGATAGAAGAGGAGAAGAAAGTAGTGACTGCACGTTTATTAGCTTAGTTTCAAATCAACTGTTGTGTTCATTGGGTTAATGAAATAGAGTAGAAATGGAAATTATCAGAAATATATCACATTTAATTTTTATAAATATATAGCCGTATATTTTGAAAGTGGCCTAACTCCATTTTCCAATTTTTTGCCGGTTACCATGGTTACATGTACAACTTCATATTATATATCAGTGAAGCATTTCAAGTCGCTTATATTATGAGCAAATACGATAAGTTTTTGACACATAGTTTTCAGAATTAGTTCAATAACTGAACCGTGTAGTTTGAAAGCGGCCTAACTCCATTTATTTTATACTTACATCAAGATATTTACTATTGATAATGTCTGAAAGCAGTGATGAAGGGTCGGAAAGGTATTAATTTTATTGTAAATGAAATGAGACAAAAAGATTCTGTATCAACAAAATTATTAGAAGACACAATTTTTAAAAGGGTAAAGAATTCTGATGGAGAATCAGCAAACTGGTCACAAATATGTTGGATGTGTTTTTTCAGAAATGAACCGTATAAAATTTTCTATAAGACATCAATGAATGAGAATGAAAATCTTAAAGTCCTGAATTTATTACCAAGAAAGACCAAGAAAATTCGAAAATATTGTATTGACCCCACTCTATAAAAATATCAGACAAATTACAACAACAAAATTCAAGGACATGATTGACCTATTGCGATATATACCACCAGAACATCATGATTTCTTCAAATCCCTTTCACATGCGCTATCAACAATAGTAAATTGTTTTGTAATAAATTTATGTTTGTAATTTTATATGTTCTGTAATTAAAAATGTTTTGAACCGTATAAATTGTCCGAAGTGTTTTAAAGATATATAAAATAAATTGAGTATTGCTTTTTTTTTCAATTTGAAACATCATAAATTATGTTGAATGGACTTGGGTACCTTAAAATTTTATAATGAATCTGGTTGTTAATTTTGAAAGTGGCCTAACTCCATTCTTGATAAGAAAACGCACATTATTCACTTAATAATTGTTACTATTTTAATAGGAACCATAAATTTAACACCCTTAGATACACTTAAGCAGTATGAATTATCAGTATCCTATAAGTATATTTTTAAATTCATTGAAATGCAAACCCTTAATTATCTCGATTTGAAGATAAATGGTGTTAGGCCAGTTTCAAAATAAACGGCTCATATATATATATATATATATATATATATATATATATATATATATATATATATATATATATATATATATATATAAAGATATAATTTTACAGAAACAAGCAAACATATATTAAGCCCTACCAGAATCTAACCACATCTGTTCTCTCCCATCCACTCCAGATGATCTTAATAACTCCCGCACCAATGATTATGGTCCTGATAACATTCCAGTAAAACTAGTAAAATCCTGTCTTCCCATCCTTATACCCATACTCTATAACTTCTCCTTGCAAAATTCCACATTCCCTTCTTCTTGGAAAATGGCCCTAGTCCGACATTTAAACAAAATTTCGAACCCTTCCCCACCTCAAGACTTCTGCCCTATTTCCCTTCTTTCTAACCTTT
The DNA here is from genome assembly GCA_037127475.1 of Arma custos. Classification (NCBI taxonomy): domain Eukaryota; kingdom Metazoa; phylum Arthropoda; class Insecta; order Hemiptera; family Pentatomidae; genus Arma; species Arma custos. The sequence goes on from CM073761.1 coordinate 40,073,020, forward strand.
CAAAACCCCTAGAACGCCTAGTACAGAACCAACTTTCAAACTTCCTGGAAGAACGTTCCCTCATTAATCCTCTCCAATCTGGCTTTCGGTCTGGACATTCAACTCAATCCGCTCTCCTGAAAATAATCCATGACTTCCAGACTTCCATCAAAAACCAAAAACTAACTATCCTTATCCTTCTAGACTTCTCTAAAGCATTTGACACAGTTGACCATAACATCCTCCTTAACAAACTTCAAAACCATCCTTTATCCAACAGTGCCTTGCACTGGTTCAAATCCTTTCTCTCAAACCGATCACAGTTCGTTGTCGTTCCAGGCCAACCTTCATCCAAGACTCTGTCCCTCTCCTGTGGTGTCCCTCAGGGCTCATCTCTGCCCCTTGCTCTATTTTCAATTTATATAAATGACCTTCCCCACCACATCCATCATTCCAAATACCATATATACGCCGATATTTTCATATATACCTGTTCTTTCCCCCATCCGACCTATTACTAGCCACAAAAAAATTACAAGAGGATCTGAACCGAATAAGTCAATGGGCAGTGACTAACAAGTTGAGGCTGAATATGGAGAAGACAAAGGCGATGGTAATAGGTTCCAATCACCTTAAAAAAGTTCCTCATAGCCCAATCCTGTATTTAAATAATGTTCCCGCCAAATTTTTCCTAGCAGTCAAAAACCTCGGAATCACTTTAGACCAATCCCTCTCCAGGGAAAGTCATATTTCCAATATATCTCGCCATACTTTTTCTACCCTGAAGAGACTAAACTACCTCTGTCACCTATTTCCATTTGAAACTCATAGACTCATAGTTACCTCTTTATTATTCCCCCACTTCGACTACTGCTGTGCCATATATGGGGTGTCTCTGTGGAGCTCGAGGCCAAAATAAAACGTTTGATGAATTGTTTTGTATGTTTTGTCTTCGGGATCCCCAGGGATGCCCCTGTCCCCCGATTTTATGAAGAGTTGAGGTGGTTGTATCCTTCCTATCGCCGTAAGTATTTCCTTGCATCCTTCCTCTATCAAGTTATCCAATCCTGCCGTCCATTATACATTTATGAGCCCCTCAAATTTAAATCCTGAGTCCATTCCCGTGATACCCGTTCACACCCTACCGATTTGTTTATAGAGGCCCATCAAACCGCTGCTTTCCTGATTCGGTCCTGTTTCCTGTGGGATTCTATCCCTTCTTCTATCCGCTGTTCCAAGACCCTACTTTCAAATCCCCCTTATTTGATTACTTCCTATCCCTCCAGTTCTCTGAAGAGCATACATAAAATTACCAATAGAATATTATTTATTTTGTTTATTAATTTTTATTTTTATTTTTCATGTGAAGTAACGTGAAATCTATCTACTATACAACAGTAAATCATAAAAAAAAATGTAAAAATAAGTTTATTAATCTTATGTGTGTTTGGTATATATATATATATATATATATGAGTGTATGTGCGTGTATGTATATGTGTTCTGTGTTTGTGTGTGTGTGTGTATGTATATATATATATATATATATATATATATATATATATATATATATATATGTGTGTGTGTGTGTGTGTGTGTGTGTGTGTATAAAGGTATAAGTTCTTTTTAGTAATATTTTTATTTTTATTTTATGTAGGTTCTTTTTCATTATCATAAGAAGTTATTTTTTTATTTCCTATTATTTAATCAGCTTTATAGATAGACTTGTCTGCTTGTTTTTTTTCTTTGTACTCTAAGGCTCTAAAGCCCACAATAATGTACAGTTATGTTATTCTAAAGGGACTTGTCCCAGAATAAATAAAGAATTTATTATTATTATTATTATATTCATAACACTGTTTAAATCTTACTCTACAAAACTCGACCCCCCCCCAAACCATCTTTAATTCTCAGCAGAATATATTTCTATAATGTTAGATGCTGCATGTACATGCATATGTACTCAGAAGGATGACTCGGACAAGTGGTACTCAGGGAAAACATCAAAATTGCAACCTTCAGGATCAGAACTGAATAGAGGCGAAATAGGGGTACACTTGTAAAAAATAAAGGATTAGAGATCAACAAATTTTCAGTAAAAGTTACGAAACTACCTTAGGTTCTTACTAAACTAACTTTAGGCTAAGAAAAAATCATTTCTTCTGTTTGGTGAAGACCAAACACCAGAAATGACCAAATTTATTGTAATCTAATCGTGCTTTCCCTGCTTTCACTGATAGCTGATGCCATCACATCAGATATTTTAATGATTTTTTTTTTCATTCATCTGGTGATCTAGAGGAGTATTAAACAAAGATCAGATGATGGCCTTCATAATTATAAATAACTGTAATTATAAGCATTATAGTTAAATGATAAAAATTAATCAATGTTAATATTTATTATTATAATTAGAAATAATTACATTTTTTTTAAAATAAAATAATTGTCATCATGATTCTACAGATTTATTTAGATATCACATTCAAAGAATCCAACAAGATTAAAAAAAAAAACTTTTAAAAAACAGAGTACAGGTATTAATGAATGAAAAAGAAGAAGAAAGTAAAATCAACCAATTTAAAGAAAATCATTATTTCTAATATTCATTTTGAGGGTCCAGGTAATTTTTGAGAACTTACATTAGTAAAACTAATTAAATGTAACTTTTGTTACTGTATTAATCCTTATGGTCTTCTTAAATAAATATATTATATATAAAAATATATAAAGGAACTTGATTGTACTTACTTTAATTTCCCTGGTGCTAGAACCCGTGGTAAGTCATGGCTTCCTAAAAAAGCCTTTCCCATTCAGCTCTGTCCTTTGCATCTACCTTCCAATTTTGGATCCCCAGAGGGCTACTTGCGTTTGCTGCCCTCCCATCCATCCACTGCAGTTTCGGTCACCCAGCTCTTCTAGTGCGGTCCAGGACCTCTTCTGATATTTTCTTTGGGATCTAAATATTCTCCATCCTGAGCATAATAACTCTAGCAACATCAGCATCTGAAAATAGATCATACAGATTTATACATCGATTGTATGCAAGGATATTGCTAGATAGATAGAAATGGACATGATTTAGGAATAATAAGAAGTCAATATCAGGAAAAAAGTGTTACACAATTAAATACTTTGGAAAATTGTGTTCTGTAGTATTTGTCAAAATATCTGAAAGAAGACAATTCTGAATATAATACTGAACAGGAAATTTAACACAGCTCCACTACAGTTAATACGGTATCAGTGGAAGAAATTGAAAAATACCAGGTTCAATTGTTAACCACAGGTCCAATATATCAATATAGGAGTATATACCAAGAGGAAAAAGCTTACCTTTGTTTCTTTCATAGTGACTATTTGCTTCTCCACAGCTTACTAAGACCCTTACTGCTACATTAATGAGAATAGGCAAATATATATATATATATATATATATATATATATATATATATATAAATAAAACCTCTCTACTATGGCTAGCTTGGTATGATTTTCCATTATCCATTTAAAATAAGACATTCCAAAATGACCAATGTAAATTTTTAGGGGAACCAACCAGTTCAATTAGTCATTTCTGGTTTACATCAGTGTGAGCATGAACCGTATATACAACATACAGTTAAATTATAGTATTCTTATCGATCCAAAGGTTTCATTTTATCACATTAAATTGTGAATCTAAACTATTCTAAAAAATTAAAATAATAATTTGGTTTCCCTGGCTGAATGTATCCACCTATTTTTCTATGTCTATATCAATTGATCAAATTTAATAAAACAAACAATAAAAGAAAAGTTAACTAATTAAGAAACATTAACTGCCAGTTTGGATGGTGAACCTGAACTATTTCCGAGTCCACAGAAAATTTAAACAAAATTGGTGCCATGTTTGTCTATGATCATAAATGTTTTTCATTTTTTAATATTATTTTTTATCTTATTATCACATTAAAGTGGTTTATTTCACTAACTATTACCAAATTTATTGTAATCTTATCGTGCTTTCCCTGCTTTCACTGCTAGCTGATGCCATCACATCAGATATTTTAATGATTTTTTTTTTACTTACTTTTTCATAAAAAAGGTCCAAATAATTACAACCTATTCAAAAAATGTTATAGTCTTAGCATTTTAATGTTTTAACAGGACGTCCTTTCAGATCAGATATTTTTCTATATCTATATCAATGAATCAAATTCATCATTACAATTTACAATAATCAAATTTATTTTTTAATTGTGTCTAATTCGAGTCTGGTATCCGGGATTGCTCTACAAACTCCGCAAATTCCTACCCTCTACATACTTTCTCATCCTACAATCCTATCTCACAAATAGAACTTTCCAAGTAAACCATAACAATGTCTATTCGTCCCTCTTTTCCCAATCTGCTGGTGTTCCTCAAGGTAGTATCCTTGGTCCAATCCTATATACAGTTTATACAGCTGACATCCCAACTCATCCTAATACTATCCTTACCACGTATGCTGATGATACATGTGTATTATCAGTCAACACCAATCCAGTTATTGCATCCCAAAGCCTCCAATCCCATATCACTGATCTTGAAGAATGGTGTCAAAACTGGAGAATTAAAATAAATTCTCAAAAATCGCATCAAATCACTTTTACCTTACGTCGTAAACCAAAGACTTCCTGCCCTACAGTATCCTTTAATAATATCTCTCTGGTGCCTGTAGAACAGATCCGATACTTAGGGTTGCACCTTGACAAACGATTAACCTGGAATCCTCATACAAGACTGAAAAGACAAGAAACCGCACGACGTTTCAGGCTACTTCAACACTTACTAGACAAACGCTCTAAGCTCCCAATTAACTACAAAAGACTCATCTACATGACCATCATACGACCTATTTGGACTAACGGAGTACAGCTTTGGGGCTCCACTAAGCCATCGAATTCCTCTCGTATCCAATCCTTACAGTCCAAAATCCTTCGTAAAATCCTCAATGCTCCTTATTTTGTTAAGAATAAACTCATCCATAACGACCTTAATGTCCCTTTTGTTGCTGATTTGGCCCGAACCCGGTATCTATCATTTCATAACAAACTTCATTACCACTCAAACCCTCTAGTTTCAAACCTAGCTTCCTCTTCAATTCCCGATAATCCTCCGAGGCGTCTGAAAAGAAGATGGCCACGTGACCTCCTTACTTGAACTTTGATTTGAGTACTACCAGTGGGTAGTTTCTCTACTTGTCATTATCATGTCATTATATATCACTTAGCCTATTTACTTGTTGTATTATTGTAATACAGTTGTAGATATCAATAAATTAATTAAAAAAAAAATTTTTTTGTCTAATTAAAAAAACAAGTTAACTAATTAAGAAACATTACCAGAATTAAAATGGTGGAAATAATGGTTTATAAATAAACACAATGAGTTCACAAAATCATTGTCGGGCATGAAAATAGCACTATTTTAATTTAGCTAATTTTTTTTTTTTAGAATAATATATTGATATTTACAACTGTAATTATATTACATCAAGTAAATCTGCTGTATGAACAAAGGATATAAAAAAAAAAAAGACTTGTGGAGAAACTACCCATTGATAGCACTCCAACATTTAGCTAATTAAAAGATAAATGAGAGTTCCTTTTTTTGTATCCTATAGCTGTATTCATTATTAACATTTGTTTCTTTAGCACAGTAGCGAGAATATATGCAATTACTAGGTCAAGTTGGGATAATTGACGTTATCACATCAGATATTTTAATGATTTTTTTAACATATATTTTCATCGAAACAGTTCAAATGATTACAATGTATTTAAAAAAAAATATGATAATATTCGGATTTAAATGCTAGCACCAGACAATATCAGTTGGTTCAGCTAGTATATATATTACTTTGAATGCAGTGCTGTACTTCTGTTTTTGTTTTTTTAAACAAATTTTTTACTTTTTAAAAACTATCTAAATTTTAAAAGGCTTTTAGGCTAAATTTAAAAATGGGCCATCAATACATTGATAGTATTGTTGAAATACCTAAAAAAATTATGGAAAATACTCACTCTATTATGCCAAAACAACTTAATTAATTGGAAATCCCAATGTTAAACTTATGTGACTTGAGAGAGCAATGGGTTTTATAAGTCAATATAGAAAAATAATATATATTTATATATATAGTATTATTAAAATATAGCATAAAAATAGTATAGTATATATATAGTATTATTAAAATACTTCTGTTGAGTATATTCCTTTCAACTGTTTGCAGTTTTGTAAACCATGGGTCTCAGGTTTTCAAACATGAGTGCAAACTACCGAATCGGGCAATGATGCACTTACTTCAATTGATACACAAATTTTTCTACTTTCAATAGGTTAAAATACAAACTAGTTAAAGTTTAAAATGTTAAAACGAAACCTCACTAGAAATGTACATTGATTCCTTTCTTCGTTATTCATACTTGAGAACATTCTGATGGACGTCTATTTGCATGTGTAAACATGAATTTTCATATGAATGTTTATATATGTATATATTTAACAACATAAAAAGGTCAGTTTACATTCATAAAGGTATATTAATTACATATATAATAATATAATTAACATTTACACTGGAATATTACATGAGGTACTAATACTCAACATATTAGTGGAGGGTAAATCACTTTTAGAATGTCTTGGGTGGCTGATTACAACTATAATAGTGCCATGCATTACCCAAACTTGTGTAATACAAAGATCAGAGAATAAATTTCAAGTTTTTGTTTTCAAACAAATTGTTTTATTATCTTAAATTTTTAAGACAAACTTAAGGAAAATAAGGATTGATTTATCAAAAACATAAATACTTCATTTGAGTATATTTATTTTATTTGTTTGCTACTTTTTAACACCAAAATTATCAAACAGGTGCTTTTTAATTAAACCTGTAATAATATGAAGTATTCTTTATCAATCTGGGTTTCAAATAATATAACATTGCAAAATACCCCAAGTTGAATGTTGAAAAGGATATTGATACAGAACATTGGAGGGTAGATTACTTTTAGAATGTCTTGGGTGCCTGATTAAAACTATAATAATGCTATTCGTTACCTGCACTCATATGACACAAAGTTCAGAGACCAAATATTAATTATTTTTTATTATCTTCCTGAAAAGAACTTGAAGAAGGACGAGATCATTGGTAAATGTAAATTTCTTACAATGAACTCTATCATCATTAGATCATTAAGAACTTCCACTGGTAAATTTCAATGACAAACTTGATCAAAATAAAGAATAAGTTTATCAAAAGTATTAATAAACTTGGGAATGATTTGAGATATAATGTTAAACTTTTGTGGGTCCTAGAAACATTTTTGTGTTGTAAAATGCTTTATTATGGTTATTTCATAAATATGATATAAATATGATACCAAACACACAGAACATTAATACGAAGTTACCAAAATAAGGTAATTACATGTAAATTACTGGCTGACAATATTTTATCAAACAGTTTTAATAAAAACTCTAATTATATAAACTAAGCAAACTAGTTTTACAAAAATTTAGATAAAAATATAAATAAATAATCAACAATGTTGGGATAAAAGAAAATACAGTAATATTAACAAAATATTTAGATATATAATCATAATTTACTACTTGTACTACTTAACTCATATAAATTCTAAATCATTCATACACTTTTTACAGTTTTAAATTTCATAAAAAACAAAAAAAATTCATACACTTTCATTTCTTCTTTTGATTTTTTGAATCAAATATTATAATTATAGTCAAGATTAATTATAGATGTTTTCATAGAAAAATCTTCAATAATATGATTTTCAAACGTGTCATCTTTCTTTAACTCCTCAAGGAAATGTCTTTCTATTGAGAGCAAGGCTCCAGTTTGAGATATCCAGCATAACGGTAAAGAGTCTGCAAAATATTGTTTGATTCGACTGGAAGCCGAGTAAAAGTTATCAGATGATCCAGGTCCCAAAGGCAATGTCACAATAAACTCTGCAAGGTTGGAAGTCTCTGTTAGAACGGTGTTTTGTCCAGAAGATCTAAGATAGGTATTAAATTCAAAAATATCTTCCTTTCTTAAATTTTTATTTTGGTAAACCCTTTTTAATTCTGATTGCAGCTTCTTCAAATCAAACAATTTCATATATCTTGTATCCTTTATTTCATTGAGTAATATCAATGGAAAGTTTGTGGAATAACTAGCAAAATTTTGTGGTTCTAACAAACCTATAAATAACAATAGTTTTACATCAGTAAACTTTAAGCTTTTTATGTTAAACACTATATTATTTTTGATGTTAATAAACATTTTTTCATAATGGCTCCTCAGTTGATTACTAATTTGTTCATTCCCTTCAAAGTGCATATCAATCAAAATATTCTCCCAAATGATTGGAAAACGGCTGATCAAATTATCCATACCTTCTACAAAGCGATCAATATTTGTCATATATTTATTAAAATCTATTACACCATCAATGCATAGCTCAAGGATTGGTACATCAATAGAAAAAACTTCATGAAAAAAAAATAAGAAGGCAGAGAATTCAAAAGTTCTCATATGCGATACAATACCTTGAACACTTAAAATCATTTCTTGGTCAATTAATTCAGTGTCTAATAGCTGTTCCAATGTCAAAAGCATTTCATTTATATAACTAAAAACTGTATGAACAAGATTTGAGTCATAATTCCAACTTATTACATCTCTTATGCACTCTTCTAATGAATTATGCAGAAGATAATTTAACTTAGAAAAAACAATAGATATTTCCATTAAAACAGAAAAGAACGATCTGGATTCCTGGTAGTGATTTATAAACGTGTTTATGGTATGTAGAGAATTGTGCGAATAGCTGTGGACGTATGTTACTTCAGTATGTCTCAGCTTAATTTGGTCCAATAAAAACTGATTTTTCCTATCAAAAAAGCTTGGCCCAAAGAATGATAAACCAACTAACTTCCTGCCATCGGAATACTTTTCTAATAAATCATTTACATGGTGAACTATCATCCTATCTCTAGGAAACTCAGAGAATCCTATGAATCTTTCATGAACAACGCCTCGTTTGTCTGCATACCGTAATATAGAAGCCAGTTTAATCACATCTGCGCTGGATACAATTTCTTCCAACATAATAGTGAGATATTTGGCATCAGCTAAATCCTTTTTGATAAACTCTAAGATCGAATTAGAAATAGATTCTGAGAGTTGTATAAAAAAAATTGGCGAAAGTTCGGACGAGCGATTCTCTTTATCTAAGAGTGTCTTCAAAACAGGGTCGCAGTATGTAATAAGTCTCAACATTTCAGAAATATTGTCCATCCTTACTGATATTAGGTCTTTAAACAGAGGCAGTATTTTTTGCGTCAAATAGCAAATAATGTGGATTAAACGGGAGATGATTAGTCTATTTTTGGTGACAAGTTGGTTATGTTCGACCCCATCAAAGCTGTTCTGTTGAGAGGACGCTGAACCAGTTTGAAATAAGTTGAAGTCCCGCAAAGCGCTAGAATGGCCTGGAGAAATTTCATGAAAAGCTTTGAATGTTTTAAGGCTATCGATACTGTATCTCCGCGGAATATCCCAACAAATGATTTCGGTATTGAAAAGAAGACACGGCCAGCAAAATAATCTCTTCAGTTTTACACATGCACAAATCCAATCACAATTTTGGAAAAATGGGTTGAATTCTTCATTGCCATCTCCCAATGATATTGAAGGAGGCATTGGACGCCCACGAAAAAATAATTCCAACTGATCAATCCTATTTCTCTTCAAAAAAGATGTTTTTATAAGCTGGCCTATAATACAATCACAATCACCAGGTATAGATGAGCACCATGGTGCTCCAGCCAATATACTGGAGAATGAATCCGTGGAATTTCTATGAGTAATAGCCATATTCTTTGTCTTCAGCCGAAAATCATTGCTGGTAAGTACCTGGCGGCTTACCGAGGGTCCTGCTTCCGAGGAGCCTTGGGAAGTACGAGTTTCGGGAACAGGAGAAGGCACGTAAGGACTAAGTCGAAAAGATCTTCCTCTCCACATGACGAAATTTACCACCGAAATCACACAAAAAAAGAGCAGACGCAACCGAATCAGCGGACCACTGCAGACTGAAGCAAAGAATGCTGGGAAGGGTGGAGGGGGAGGACACTCTTTTCCACACCCATCATCAATTATTATCGATTTTTATTTAAATCATTAATGTATTCTATAATATGTTTTGTAAAATATTCAAGAATATGTTTTGAAATTTTTCGATTTTACTAATTGTAATATTTTTTTAAATAATTATTTTATTGATATTTGAAACGTTTCAAAACCCTATTAATTAAAACTTTAATAACAAAAATTAAATGGGGAAGCTGTCTATAAATTGAAAATGATGTTCAAGAAATGAGTTTTACTTGTAAAAAAAAAAAAATTAAAAAAACGCTAAATAACAAAAGCCTTCATTATTAGAAGACTTTACTAACTTTTTAAAATTTTCAATTATATGTTTGTTTCGAGAACTAAAAATTTATTTTCAGATATATATTTATTTTATTAACGAATTAAAACACAAGATTTGAATACTTTTAAAGTTTTATTTCTAATTATGTAAATGTTTGACTTCTGATTATGTTGTTGTGAGTATATTTAGAGGATCATTGAAGAATCCAAAAATCGATAATGGTTTAACAACTATGGTTATGTAAAAAAAGTAAATTATTAAAAAAGAAACTGGAACGTTTTATCTCTTCACAGGGATACTGATTTAAAATCCCAAATTCACATGATTTAACGGAATAAATAATAAAAACAGTATTTAAATAGATGAAAAAAATACTTAGTTTTGATATGTCTTTTATATTGACATCAACACAATTTTATAATAACTAGGTAGATTGGTTGATGATAAGCTTGTATGGAAAACAAATCTCTTATACAAGTATACATTGAAGAGACAAACATTGGCATACTCAATTTTTTTCAACATAGTCTCAAAAGTTTTAAGATTTTTGTTTAAATTTAACAAATTTTAAAAGCTGTTTCATTTTAATTCTCATTAAAATTAAGGAATACTCCATTAAATTTTATTTATCCACTTCCGAATAAAAAAAAAAAGATTTCTTGGAAAATTAAAATTCTATATATAAAAACTATTTGGATTGTTTCAGATTTTACATTATTTCTTGTCAAATAAATATTTAAAAAAAAACAATGCATTATTAGCATAATAAGGCTTCAGAATACTTTTTAGTTATTTATTTCCAAAAGTTGATATATTGACTTTTGATCATTAATTTATCTAAAAAGTTGTATTATTGTTAATAAAGTCAAAACCTTCCATTTGGAATAATAACCAAAGGGTCAAATTTATAAAGATGGTTTTATTACTATGGATAACAGTGTAAAGGTATTTACTTCTACTCAAATTCACTAACACAATATTTGATTTGGAACTGAGTTAATAAAGATGAAGAGCCACTGTTCACTTCTCCTCTTCATGCTAGCATGGGTTCCCCCATTATAATTTGTTTGTTTTTTTACATTTTAAAAATATTTCCTTTGAAATGGTTCTTCATACATAGTTTAGGAAAAAGTAACGTTATATAAATTGTGTTAGATCTCTTGAAAATTGTTAAATATTCGTGGAACGATAAATCATAGGTATAAATGGAACATTGTTGAAAATAGATGATTGAATACAGTTTAAACATGGGGCTGGTATTCTTCAAATAACAAATTAAAAATTAATTTCTTGTTAGTTAAAATTAGTTTAAAAGGTTTAGGAGGGTCATCAACATTTATTTATGATGCTGATTCACTTCACAGTATTGTTAAAATGACCATTAATTATTACATTTTAAGATGTAAAAACATCTCAAGGTATAAAGTTATTGGAAATCTCAAAGTGAATACTACTTATTTTAAGGAGTAATGTAGTTAAATTAAAAACAGAAAACATATTAATATACTTCTGTTAAGTATATTTGTTTTAGTCAGTTAACTGGTTTTTATTACTCCAAAATTATCAAACAGATGCTTTTTAATTAAACCTCTAGTGATATGAAACATTATTTATCAATCTGGGTCCCAGATATTCAAACATTGCAAAATAAACCAAAATGTCTTGGACTGCTGATAACTACTATAGGTGTCAGTTTTCAGAGATTATCACTTCCAGTTAAGTCAATACATGTTTTAACTTTACATTCCTTTCCCTTATAGTATTCTAAAAAATAAAAATAATCGTGAGTTTTAATATGAAAAAAAAGGATGTAGTTTCGCTAACCATTTGATCAAGAAGTAAAAGTTTCAACTAATATAGATGAAACGTTCATTTCTTGATGAAATGATTACCAAAATAAACGTATTTCCCATAATTACACTCTTCTATCCATACTAAAGCTCAAAATAGTTTGAATTTTCACGAATATTAAAAAGGAAACAAATGAAATATTGAATCATTATAGTGTTATAGTGATGCTATAATAGTGCCATTCCTTACCTACACTCATGTGCTACAAAGCTCAGATATTAATCAGATACTAATTTACCAAAATATACATATTTCCCATAATTACACTCCTCTATCCATACTAAAGCTCAGAATTGTTTGAATTTTCGAGAATATTAAAAAGGAAACAGATGAAATATTGAAGCATGCTATTATAGTGATATAGTGATGCTATAATAGTGCCATTCCTTACCTACACTCATGTGCTACAAAGCTCGGATATTAATCAGATAAAAAGACCAAATATTAATTATTTTTAAATTTTTTTTAATATCTTCCTAAAAAGAAGTGAGGGAGGACGAGATCAGAGGTAAAAGGAAATTTCTCGAAATGGACTCTGATTAGATCTTTAAGAACTTTCATTGGAAAATTTCAATGACAAACTTGAGAAAAATAAAGCGTCAATTTACTAATTTACCAAAATAAGGTAATTATGTGCAAATGCATGACTCAGGGAAAGAAAAATATTTATTGACAAAACATTTCTTACAGCTATAATAAAAACTCTAATTGTATAACAATATTCTTCTAATAAATTTAAATTAAATAAAATTTAAAGTAAAAATAATTATATGCAAAGTGAAAATCAACACTTACAAAAAGCAAATTACTTACTTTCAAGAAAAGAAAATCAAGACAGTCTAAAAAAGTAATAAGCAAAACAGAATACGACTCCAAAAATTTGTTAACCATTGTTGGTTTCATGAAAACAAATTACAAAACAATAGCTAAAGTTGATATTACAATCTGAATAAAATTATAGTGGCTATTATAAAAAAAGTGAGGAAAACCTTATGCTAAGTAGTTTAACATAAATTTAGATACAAAAGATGATAAAGAATCTCCTATATTGGTAAAAAAAAATGAAGAAATATTAAAACAAAATATTTATATATATAAATATAGGTTAATATGTTTACTTTCTTTTAATAATAATGTCTTTATTTATTCTGGGACGAGTCCCTATAGAATAACAATACAGGCATTGTAAGCTATTAAATCTTAGAGTGTTAAATAATTACTTTTAATTAATTATTACAATTAATTTAATTAGTGAGAACGAATAAAAAAAATGAACAAATAAAAAATGTGAATTACCTACAATAACAGTATTTCAAAAAAAGAAGAAAAGAAAGAAAAAAAATTAAAATAAGTTTACAATAATTATATAAGAGAAACAAATTTATGGTCACATATATCAAATTTATGCCAAGAAAAAAAACAAAAAAGAAAGATTAAACAAGATTATCCGAGATTTACCTTTCATCCCTTTTTGTCCTTTTTAATATCTATCTATATGACATTAATAATACATATGTACGTGGTTTAAATTCCACACACTCAAATATATGAATACAAAATAACACACACAAATGTACATCTAAAAACATCATTCATTCATCAAATAAAGAGAGCATTAAGTCAATACTGATCCCCTACTGTTTTCGATTTTTTGGGAATTGTAGGGATAATAGGTGCTGGAATATACGGGATTTGAAGGTTGGAAGATTATTGGAACGACGAATGGAAGAAGGTATAGAGTTCCAAAGGGAGGAGGATCGGATCAGGAAAGCTCTGTCAAAAGCTGCAGTTCGGTGGGATGCTGTATATAGATCAGAGAGCCGAGAACGGGTGTTGCGGGAGAGGACTGTGGTTTTGAATTGAAGGAGATCGAAAATGTAAGATGGTCGACGGGATTGGATAACTTGGTAAAGGAAAGATGCTAGGACGTACTTACGGCGGTAGGAAGGGTAGAGCCATTTCAATTCTTCGTAATATCGGGTCACCAAGGCATCTCTAGGGATCCCAAAGATGAATCGAACGAAGCAATTAAGCAACCGCTTTAATTTTGCTTCGAGATCCCCAGAGATACCCCCATACACCGAACAACAATAGTCAAAATGGGGGAAAATTAAGGAAGAAACTAGGAGTTTACGGATTTCAAAAGGGAACAGGTGACGAAGGTAATTGAGACGCTTTAAGGTGGAGAAGGTACGACGAGAAATTTCAGAGATATGGTTTTTCCAGGAAAGGGTCTGATCAAAAGTAATTCCAAGGTTTTTGACAGTTGGGTAGAATTTGATAGGATTATTGTTTAGAAGGAGGATTGGATTATGGGGAATAGTTTTAAGGAAGTAGTTTGACCCTATTATTATTGCCTTGGTTTTGTCCACGTTCAACTTTAGCTTGTTATCCATTGCCCATCGATTTATTCGATTCAGGTCATCTTGGAGTTTTTCGGTGGCTAATATTAGATCGGAAGGGGAAAAGGATAGGTACACTTGAAAGTCATCGGCATAGAGATGATACTGGGAATGTCGGATAAGAAGTGGAAGGTCGTTTATGTAAATGGCAAATAGGGTGGGGGATAGTGATGAACCCTGTGGGACACCACAGGATAGCGGAAGGGTTATGGAGGGAGGTTGACCGGGGACCAAAACATATTGGGAGCGATCTGAGTTTTACAAAAAGTTTTACAGATAAACTTTTTAGAATGGCACACTTTCATTGCTTCTTTTGATTGTTAAAATAAATGATACACTTTCATTTCTTCTTTCGATTGTTTAAATCAACAACACACCTTCATTTCTTCTTTTAATTGTTTAAATCAATGATTATGTGTATTGTTAAGTTCAATTAGAGATGTCTTCCTGGCAAAATCATCAATGATATGATTTTCAAATTCAGAATTCTTTTGCAACATATTAAGGAACCGCCTTTCTATTGTGAGCACGGCTCCATATTGAGATATAGAACAAAAGTGTAAAGAGTCAACAAAATATTTTCTGATTCGGCTAGAAGCCGAGTAAAATTTTATAGGTAATGCTGGGCTCAAAGGTAATGTTACTATCAGTTCGGCTAGTTTAGAAGTTTCTTGTAGAATGGTGTCTACTTTAGGAGAACTAATATAGTTATAAAATTCATAAATATTCCTCTTTCGTAACATTTCAGTTTTGTAAACAATATCTAGTTCAGATTTCAGCCTCCCCATATCAAACATACTCATATATCTTGTATGTTTGATTTCATTGAGTAAGGTCGATGGAAATTTCTTGGAAAAGTTATCAAAATATTTTGGTTCTAATAAATCCGTAAATGTTAGATGTCTCACATCACTAAACTTTAAGTCTTTTATATTAAATATTATACGATGTGCGATATCGGTGAACTTCCTTTCATAACTGATCTTAAGTTCATTATCGGGTCCTGGATCCTCAGATGGTCCATTTTCTATCATAATATTCTCCCAAATTATTGGTAAACGGCTAATCAAATTATCCATGCCTTCAACAAAGCGATCAATATTTCTCATATATTGCTTGACATCACATACATCATCAATGATCAGCTCAAATATTGGTATATCAATAGAAAAAACTTCATGAAAAAAATATATGAAGGCTGAGAATTCAAAAGTCAGCATATATTCCATTATACCTACCGCTCTTAGCATAATGTCTTTGCCCAAACCATCAAATCTTATTAGCTGTTCCAATGCTATAATAATTTCTTCCCTATATCCAAAAACTGTATGAACAAGTTTTGAGTCATAGTCCCAACTTGTTTCTTCATTGATCTGATTTCCCAAAATACGACACAGATGAGAATGTAATTTAGGAAAAACATTAGATATATCAAATAAACAGGAGAAAAACAAACTGGAGTCTTTTTGATAATTTACAAATGTAGATATGGTATGTAGCAAGTTGTTTGAATAACTGTGAATGTAGGTAACTTCATTGTGTCTCAGCTTTATCTGCTCAAATAAAAAAGTATTTTTCCCTTGGCCCCAAAAGCTTGGCCCAAGGAATGATAGACCAACTAATTTCTTGCCATGGGAATACTTTTCCAACAAATAATTTACATGGTGAACTATCATCCTATCTCTAGGAAACTCAGAGAATCCTATGAATCTTTCATAAACAATGCCTCGTTTGTCTGCATACCGTAAAACAGAAGCTAGTTTAATCACATTTGGGCTCGATTTTATTTCTTCCAGCATAATGGTTAGGTATTTAGCATCACTCAACTCCTTCTTGATAAACACTAAGAACGAATCAGTAATGGATTCTGAGAGATCAGTCAAAAAATTCGGCGGGAGTTTGGAAAAGCTATTCTTTTTTTTTAAGAATGTATCCAAAACAGGATCAAACTTTCTGATCAGTCTCAACAATTCAGAAAACTTGTGTGATTCGACCGATATTCCGGCTATATGCGGAAGCAATTTTTGTTGAGTCAAATAACAAATAACTTCGATAAAACGGGAGATAATAAATCTATTTTGGATGACTAGTTGGTTGTATCCATCCTCATCAAGACTTTTTTGGTGAGAGGCTAAATCAGCTTGAAATATGGCTAACTTGATCAAAGTACTGCAGTGACTTGGAGAAAATTCGTGGAGAGCTTTTAATGTCATAAGATTGTTGATGTTATTAATCAAATGAAGATCCCAGCCAGTGGTGTCATTGTTTAAAAGAATACACGACCAGCAAAATAATCTTTTCAATTTTGTACAAGCACAAATCCAATCGCAATTTTGGTAAAACTGCTTCAAGTCTGTTTTACCATCTCCCAATAATATTGAAGGTTGTACTGGTCGCCCACGAGAAATAATTTCTGACCATTCAATTCTATCTCTCTCTACAAAAGAAGTTTTAATAAGCTGCCCTATGATGCAATCACAATCACTAGTGATAGATGAGCAGGTTGGCGTATCAGCACTGGTGGATAAATCCGTGAAATTTCCAAGAGAAACAACCGTGTTCTGTTCTTGGTTGCTTACCGAGTCTTCGGCATTACGATTTTCGGGGACAGGAGGACGCACATAAGGAGTACTTCGAAAGGATCTTCTTCTTGGCATGACGAACTTGACCGCGAAAATCTTACCAAGAAAGAGCAGACACTACCGAATCCGCGGGACACTGCAGACTGAAACCCAGAATGCTGGGAAGGGTGGAGGGGGAGGACACTCTTTTCCACACCCATCATCAATTATTATCGATTTTTATCTAAATCATTAATGTATTCTGTAATATGTTTTGTAATATATTCAATAATATGTTTCAAAATTTTTCGATATTACTAATTGTCATATTTTTTTTAAAATAATTATTTTCTTGATATTTAAAACGTTTCAAAACCGAATTAATTAAATCTTCAATAACAAAAATTGAATTGAAAAATTGTTTATAAATTGAAAACGATATTCAAGAAATGAGTTTTACTTGTATAAAAAAAACAACTCTAAACAACAAAAACCTTCATTATTAGGAGATTTTATTGATTAGTAAATATTCAAAATTTATATGGGTGTTTCAAGAACTACAAATTAATTGACAGATGTATGTTTTTTCAGATAAAAATTATACTTAAACATTAAGATTCAAGTAAAATATTAAAATACTTACTTAAATAATTTTAAAAGTTTTATTTCTAATTATGTCCATATTTGACTTCCGATTGCGTTGTTATGAGTATATTTAGAGAATCACTGAAGAATGCATAAAAATTGACAATGGTTTAACAATCAAACAAAAAAAAAAGCCTAAATAAGAGAAACCATCAAGTAAAAAAGTATATAATTAAATGTATAAAATGGAGTGATTTATCTCTTCACAGGGATACTGATTTCAAATCCAAATCCACATAATCTAAAGGAATAAATAATTTGTTTTTTTAAATTGATATTAAAACAGTTTTATATTGAAATAACTGGTTGATGATCAGGTCAATCCATTCAATATTACCTAATCATCCAAGCTTTCTGTGTCTAATGACTGTGACGAGGTCTAGCTCCTATAGCAATGTCATCAGGATTGCTCGCTTTCCTTGAAGGGACCAAACATTGTTGTTAATATTCTTCTTTCCCGTATTCTGAGGGAATCTTGTGCTGGTTTCATCAGGAACCATGTCTCGCTGCAATAAGTTACAACATGGGGTTTATGCTATCTTGTAGATTATGAGTTTAGTCTTCCAGGGAGATTCCTTTCATCGACTTTCATTGTCATGCTAGTATTTCTCAACAACATTCTCCCAGCCATATGAAGGACTCACATTGTATACTAAATTATAAAAATAAAAAGTTAAAGGTACTGGTTTGGTAATAAAAACTGCTAAAGAAAATACAAATATTTTTATGAGGGAAATCAAGAAACATCCTTCAAATGGTCTCATAAAATTAACATCATTAATAATATTGTTACTTTTTTCGCGCCACAAACACTGTATTCAATATTTAGTTTTAACAGTAGTTCTATAATTGATTGATTGAAATCAATATATTTAATCTTTCTTGTTTTTATTCATGTTTATTGAGAAGGGTAATGATTTTACTAGCAGACCATGAACAGTAAATGCATGGCCCTACCATAAACAAGTTGAATGAATTTAGACATTGGTTTGTTTTAATCCTATTTTCCAAAGATACATCTAGAATATATTTCCTAGTTTAAAAAATAAAGGAGTGTGCCATTTTTAGAATCAGAATAAGACATATATTTGTGATTGAAGAGACTTATGTTCAATAGGGAAAATAATGTGATAAGTTGTCAGTATAAAATAAAATTATTTTTCCTTTTTAATTTAAAAAGGTACTGAATACAAGCAAAAATGTTTCGCAACTTCTCATGTATTATAAAACTTACTGTTTAATAATTAGGGAGTATTCCATTAAATTTAATTTATCCACTTCCAATTAAAACAATGATTTTTTTGAAAAATTAAAATTCTATATCTAAAAACAATTCAGATTATTTCATATATTAAATAATCTTTATATCCTAATAATACTTAGTTTTGATATGTCTTTTATATTGACATCAACACAATTTTATATTTTAATAACTAGGTAGATTGGTTGATGATAAGCTTGCATGGAAAACAAATCTCTTATACAAGTATACATTGAAGAGACAAACATTGGCAAACTCAATTTTTTTCAACATAGTCTCAAAAGTTTTAAGATTTTTGTTTAAATTTAACAAATTTTAAAAGCTGTTTCATTTTAATTCTCATTAAAATTAAGGAGTACTCCATTAAATTTTATTTATCCACTTCAGATTAAAAAAAAAAAGATTTCTTTGAAAAATTAAAATTCCATATATAAAAACTATTTTTATTATTTCAGATCTTACATTATCTCTTGTCAAATAAATATTTTCACAAAAAAAAATGCATTATTAGCATAATAAGGCTTTACAATACTTTTTAGTTATTTATTTCCAAAAGTTGATATATTTACTTTTGATCATTAATTTATCTAAAAAGTTGTATTATTGTTAATAAAGTCAAAACCTTCTATCTGGAATAATAACCAAAGAGTCAAATGGATAAAGATACTTTTATTACTATGCATAACGGTATAAAGTGATTTACTTCTACTCAACTCCACTAACACAATATTTGATTTGGAACTGAGTTAATAAAGATGAAGAGCCACTGTTCACTTCTCCTCTTCATGCTAGCATGGGTTCCCCCATTATAATTTGTTTTTTTTTTTACATTTTAAAAATATTTCCTTTGAAATGGTTCTTCATACATAGTTTAGGAAAAAGTAACGTTATATAAATTGTGTTAGATCTCTTGAAAATTGTTAAATATTCGTGGAATGATAAATCATAGGTATAAATGGAACATTGTTGAAAATAGATGATTGAATACAGTTTAAACATGGGGCTGGTATTCTTCAAATAACAAATTAAAAATTAATTTCTTGTTAGTTAAAATTAGTTTAAAAGGTTTAGGAGGGTCATCAACATTTATTTATGATGCTGATTCACTTCACAGTATTGTTAAAATGACCATTAATTATTACATTTTAAGATGTAAAAACATCTCAAGGTATAAAGTTATTGGAAATCTCAAAGTGAATACTACTTATTTTAAGGAGTAATGTAGTTAAATTAAAAACAGAAAACATATTAATATACTTCTGTTAAGTATATTTGTTTTAGTCAGTTAACTGGTTTTTATTACTCCAAAATTATCAAACAGATGCTTTTTAATTAAACCTCTAGTGATATGAAACATTATTTATCAATCTGGGTCCCAGATATTCAAACATTGCAAAATAAACCAAAATGTCTTGGACTGCTGATAACTACTATAGGTGTCAGTTTTCAGAGATTATCACTTCCAGTTAAGTCAATACAAGTTTTAACTTTACATTCCTTTCCCTTATAGTATTCTAAAAAATAAAAATAATCGTGAGTTTTAATATGAAAAAAAAGGATGTAGTTTCGCTAACCATTTGATCAAGAAGTAAAAGTTTCAACTAATATAGATGAAACGTTCATTTCTTGATGAAATGATTACCAAAATAAACGTATTTCCCATAATTACACTCTTCTATCCATACTAAAGCTCAAAATAGTTTGAATTTTCACGAATATTAAAAAGGAAACAAATGAAATATTGAATCATTATAGTGTTATAGTGATGCTATAATAGTGCCATTCCTTACCTACACTCATGTGCTACAAAGCTCAGATATTAATCAGATACTAATTTACCAAAATAAGGTAATTATGTGCAAATGCATGACTCAGGGAAAGAAAAATATTTATTGACAAAACATTTCTTACAGCTATAATAAAAACTCTAATTGTATAACAATATTCTTCTAATAAATTTAAATTAAATAAAATTTAAAGTAAAAATAATTATATGCAAAGTGAAAATCAACACTTATAAGAAGCAAATTACTTACTTTCAAGAAAAGAAAATCAAGACAGTCTGAAAAGGTAAAAAAATTATAAGCTAAACAGAATAAAACTCCTATGCATTGTTAGCCATAGTCAGTTTCATGAAAACAAACTACAAAACAACAGCTAAAATTGAAATTCTTAATCAATGATACACTTTCATTTCTTCTTTTGACTGTTTGAATAAATGATACATTTCCATTTCTTCTTTCAATCGTTTAAATCAAAGATTATGTTTATAGTCAAGTTCTATATGAGAAGTCTTCCTGGCAAAATCATCAATGATATGATTTTCAAATTCAAAATTATTTTTCAACTTCTTAAGGAAACGCCTTTCTATTGTGAGCATGGCTGCAGTAGGAGATATCCAACTAAATGACAAGTCTTCAAAATATTGTCTGATTCGGCTAGAAGCCGAGTAAAATTTTGTAGGAAATCCTGGTCTCAAAGGTAATGTTACTATTAATTCGGCTAGTTTGGAAGTTTCTTGTAGAATGGTGCCTATTTTAGAAGATCTAATATAGATATAAAATTCATAAATATTCTTCTTTCGTAACTTTTTATGTTTGTAAACAATATCTAATTCAGATTTCAACCTCCCCATATCAAACATACTCATATATCTTGTATCCTTTATTTCATTGAGCAAGGTCGATGGAAATTTCCTTGAAAAGTTATCAAAATATTTTGGTTCTAATAAACCTGTAAATGTTAGATGTCTCACATCACTAAACTTTAAGTCTTTTATATTGAATATTATACGATGTGCGATACCGGTGAACTTTCTTTCATAACTGATCTTAAGTTCATTATCGGGTCCTGGAGTCTCAGATGATCCATTTTCTATCATAATATTCTCCCAAATTATTGGTAAACGGCTAATCACATTTTCCATGCCTTCAACAAAGCGATCAATATTTCTCATATATTGCTTGACATCACATACATCATCAATGATCAGCTCAAATATTGGTACATCAATAGAAAAAATTTCAATAAAAAAAAATAAGAAGGCTGAGAATTCAAAACTCTGCATATACCCCATTATACCTTCAGCTCTTAGCATAATGTCTTCACTCAATACATTAAATCCTATTAGCTGTTCCAATGCTATAATAATTTCTTCCCTATATCTAAAAATTGTATGAAGGAGTTTTGTGTCATAGTTCCAACTCGTTTCTTCATTTATCTGATTTCCCAGTATAGGAGACATATGATCATGCAATTCAGGAAAAATAATAGATATATCCAATAAACAGGAGAAAAACAAGCAGGTGTCTTTTTGATAACTTATAAATGTTGATATGGTACGTAGCATGTTGTGTGAATAACTGTGAATGTAGGTAACTTCATTGTGTCTCAGCTTTATCTGCTCAAATAAAAAAGTATTTTTCCCTTGACCCCAAAAGCTTGGCCCAAGGAATGATAGACCAACTAATTTCTTGCCATTTGAATACTTTTCCAACAAATCATTTACATGGTGAACTATCATCGTATCTCTGGGAAACTCAGATAATCCTACGAATCTTTCACGAACAATGCCACTTTTTTCTACATACCGTAAAACAGAAGCTAGTTTAATCACATTTGGGCTCGATTTTATTTCTTCCAACATAATGGTTAGGTATTTGGCATCACTTAACTCCTTCTTGATAAACACTAAGAACGAATTAGAAATGGACTCTGAGAGAACGGTTAAAAAATTCGGCGGGAGTATGGAAAAGCGTTTCTTTTTTTTTAAGAGTATGTTCAAAACAGGGTCGAACCTTCTCATCAGTCTCAACACTTCAGAAAATTTGTCTGACTGTAACGATATTTCGGCTGAATGCAAAAATTTTTGTTTTGACAAATAACAAATAATGTGGATAAAACGGGAGATAATAAATCTATTTTGCGAGACAAGTTGGTTGTATCTGTCCTCAATAGGACTTTTTTTGTGAGAGGCTAAATCAGCTTGAAATACGGTTAACTTGATCAAAGTACTGCAATGACTTGGAGAAAATTCGTGAATAGCTTTTAATGTCATAAGATTATTGATGTTATTAATGGAGTTAAGATCCCAGCCAGTGATGTCACTGCTTAATAGAATACACGGCCAGCAAAATATTTTTTTCAATTTCGCACAAGCACAAATCCAATCGCAATGTTGGTAAAACTGCTTCAAATCTGTTTTTCCGTCTCTCAGCAACAGAGAAGGCTGTATTGGTCGCCCACGAGAAATAATTTCTGACTGATCAATTCTATCTCTCTCTGCAAAAGATTTTTTAATAAGCTGCCCTATGATGCAATCACAATCACTAGTGATGGGTGAGTGGTTTGGTGTATCCGCCAATACACTGATTGATGAATCCGTGAAATTTCTATGAGAAACAAGTTTGTTTTTTTTCTTCAACCGGAGTGCATTTTCTGAAAGCACTCGGCGGCTTACCGAGGGTCCTGCTTCCGTAGAGTCTTGGGCATTACGATTTTCGAGAACAGGAGGACGCACGTAAGGAGTATGTCGTAAGGATCTGCTTCTCCACATGACGAACTTGACCACGAAAATCGCACTAAGAAAGATCTGAAGCTACCTAATCCGTGGACCATAGCAGACTGAACCCAAGAGTGCTGGGAAGACTCTCAAAGTGGAGGGGGGGAGAGGACACTCTTCCTCTCTACCTACATCAATTATTATTTATTTTTATTTAATTTATTAATATATTTTATAATAATTTTTGAAATAAGCAGCTGATTTTGAAAAGCGGATATTAAAATGAGTTTGAAATTAACGAGATGTTTTTACGTTTATAAAAAATACTGGATATCGTTATATTTTATGTTATGTAGATTTGATTAACTAGTAAATATTTAGAATTTATACTGGTAGTGATAATTTGAAATTCACATTATCCGAAGGAATTGATAATAATATTCTTCATAAAGAAATACCTAGTTAATATGTTATGTACTTTTTTTATATTCATGTAAGCAGGTGGATTTGCTGATGACAAAGTAGTAACTGATCTGCTTAATAATGGAAAAAAGTGATTGGAATCCAGTTTTATCAGAAATTTTAGAATGTTACTTGGCAATTTCATGTAATCAATCTTTTAAATCTGAAAGATGGAATATTGAAATATTTAGAAAACGATTGTGCCAAAATAAAATAATAATGTCGACAAGTTTGTTTGATCAGTTAAAACTACCCTCTCAATTAATAGGTGCTACTGATTTATTTATAGGTAAATACAAAGTTAAGCATTTGCCACAGTTTATTTAAAACCAATAAAATTTCTGTCAGTACCACAGGTTGTCATTTTGAGTTGATTCACTACAAATTATCTATATTATATATGAACTTTAGTATGGAAATAATAATGTAACTATGGGAAAGTAGTAGATTTCAATAATAATTTCATCAAGAAATGACTGCTTTAACAGACATATATCATCGTTGATAAAGTATTTACCGAAATATACTCATTTCCCATAATTACATTCTTTTTTCTCTACTAAAGCTCATAATAATTTTTATTTTTAAAGTGCAATAAAAAGGAAACTATTGAACAGTTAAAACTTGTGGCTCAACTCGAAGTGACAACCAGTGGAATTGAAACCAAGTATAGCTTAAGTGGACGAACAAAATTAGAATCATTCTCTACACAACTTGATATTTAGAAATCAATGGTGTAATTTATGTAATAATTATCTTTAAAATTGTGGAGAATTTTTTATAGAAAGTATTTATTTTCTAGTAGTATTTTATAATGTTATTGTGGACAAGATGGCTCATTTTGGCTTTTCTTCTATCAATGAATTTTATAAAACTATATTTGATTGGCTCAGGCTGTTCATTCAATTTAAATTGTAGGGCTGGATTTGAAGAGGACTGGTTATCTACATAATAGGAAACCTAGTAAATGTTAATTTTGACTCAATAGACAATTTTAAATTAGAGTTGAAACAATGATATAATGTATCATTCAAAAAACTGAACCTAGTTTGTCAGCAATAATGATTACTTTAATTTTGTATTCACTCTGAGAAAACGCATTCCATTGAGCCCAACGGTTATTTTTAATCAACATTCTAATTTTACATAAAGAAGCATTGTTCAAGTATAAACACACTAGGGCTCTTGATTGTGTTTGGTCAGTGAGACAAAATTCATTGTCATGTTTCCACAATTAACATAATAAAATAAATGTCTTCATTGGAAATTTCAAAACAATTAATAAATGCTATTAAAAAAACAACATAAAAAAAAGAGCTTTAAATTTTTGAAGGACACAAAATAAACTAAAAGTAATAATACACACACACACACACACACACACACACACACACACAATATTAAATATATATACGAGTATTAAATATTATGTGCATTAAATATTAAATATATGCATAGGTAATTATTCCACAGGTTGTCGTTTTGAGTCGACTCACAGCAAATTTTAACTTTTCATTCATTTCCCTTTTATTATTTTCATTAAGTACAAGTTTATTTTGGGAATGTAATGTAATTTTGGGAAAAGTGTATACTTCAGTAATCATTTCATCTAGAACTGAACGCTTCGACAAACATAAATCATCTATATCTTGAAATTTTAGTTGAAACTTTTATTTCTTTAATTACCGTTGAAGAATGATTACCGAAATCATTTCACAACAAAATGCTCTCTTCTGATTATTATATAACTCTCCGCATATCTATTAAGGAATAGCAAATATTACAAAAAAAAAATCCTTTACAATCAAGTTTAGTTTCATGGTTGAACTATAAGAAAATAAGAAAGGGGGCATATCAGTATCCCTGAAAGGTTGAATCAGTTTTTTAATTTTAGCATACACATATAAAGGAGCTTCTATTGATATAATAACTAAATTTTGGTTGATTAATGTGGATTTGTTTTATTGTTTCTAGTTAGAACAGGTTGATAGTAGCAATACCCTCAGAGAATTTTTTTTTTTAAATATTACAACAGATAATTTTGAGCATATTATTCCACGATGAAAACTTCTAAACAAAACATTAGGTGGCCATCACCAAAATGGATCTTCCCTATTGGTTTAGGAATATGACGAGGAGGCCAAAAGTAGCTAAGGTATGAATGAATATATATATATATATATATATATATATATATATATATATATATATATATATATATATATATATATATATTCTTAGGTACTCTTAGCCGATACATATTTGAAAAATTAATGAGATCATTCTACCAGCGAATTTTTTTCTGAATAAAAAAAGTTTTAACTGGTATTCATTGTTTTTTAAATATACATAATACTATTACATCCACAGTCCCGGTGAATAAATGATCAAGTCAAATTTTCTTCAAAACTAATTTAATTTACTTAAGGAAGCAGAATCGCTTTATTTCGAGAATGATACGATTCCGTATAAATGGTAACATATAAATTGTACTTACGAATTGATGACGAAATATGTTGAAATAAATTTCTCAAACTAACTATAAACTATATATATGTATGTGTGAACGTGTTTCTAGCTGATACTGCACCAGACTGCTTGGGTCCTGGGGGCCGAAGGCAGTATAGTTTGGGTTTCTTTTTTAGGGGTCTTTTCAAGACCTTCCAGAAGTTGGGCTCAGCAGGTATACAGTTTACGACTTATGTATTATTAACATTGTTGGCTTATTGGTTTTTATTACTTATATTTTGCTGGCACTTAATAAGAGTGTATTAAATTGAAACTGATTTGAATTCGGAATAACATGAATTTGGATTCTGTGCATCTTATTATTTGTGTTTTGCTGCGATTCTTATATTTTTTGGTAATCATCCCTTTTATATTGTTTTTAAACTGTTTCTATCGGGTTGTATCGAATTTGAATATTTAGTTTGTTTCGATTTTTTGATCAGCACAATTTGATCTAGTTTACTTTTTTTTTAATCATTGATTAGCAACTGTATTTTGTTGGTACGTTCTTCGTTTTCGATTCCAAAAAAAGTAATTCCAGGATCCAAAGTAAGGATTACCCCAATTATATTTACTGAGATTTTATACATGACATTTGACTTTTTATACTTAATTTATACGTAAATTTGGTTTTATTATATAATTCTGATATCGTGGCAGTGTTTTTGATTTTGATGGCGGAACCCCTTCCATTTTTGGTATGGTCGTTCAGAAACTGTTAGTATATGGGCGATTCCATTCTAACAGTGTTTATTAATGTTCTGTACTGTTTGTTCTCACTTGTCATCCATTAACAAACTATTTATAAAGTTTTTATATCAATTTGATTCTCATTAACATATTTCATCACTTATTTCGAATAACATAACTCGCAGTATAGAGAAAACTTGCAGTTCATCACTTAAATATCAGTACCGTATCATGTCAATTTCTTGAATTCATCATCATAATCTTTCATTCATTATTTTTTTGTTACAATAAATGATCCAAACTAATTAATCCATAAATCTTAATGTTCAATTCGTAATAAATTTAATAATTTTTCTAAAAAAATGTCTTCCAAATTTATTTTATGCCAGTACCATGGCACGGTAAATTTGTAATTTGATTATCATCCTCGATAAATTTAAGTTGTAGCGAAATCTTTTCGGAATTTCACTTTCAACATAAAATAAAGTAATACTATGTACAGTGGAACGACGATTATCCGAACTAATGTTGTCAGTGGTGGTTCGGATAATATAAAATTCGGATAATCGAAATTCACTAAAAAATAAATACCAACCAAACGAATAGGAAGGGATTCAGAGAAACAAATGAAATTACCTAATTAGGTTTACAGTTCTTAGTAAACAAATAAGTATTGAAGTCTAAGTTCATTTTTTTGCTATTTCCGAGAAATAATTAGGGCCCCCTTAATGAGGTTCATGGAAAAATCTTTTATTTTTCGTCAAATTTTATTTAAATTAACAATAATTTTAACAAAACAAATAAGTAACTGGATGATCTGATCAAATTAATTAAAATTACACTTGAAAAAAAAAACAGTTCCGTTAATTGAACGCTCGGACGCTCCACTGTATTGAAGAACTAAAAAAGTGTAATTGTAGAATTAAAATGTTTTTACTAAAAAGCAACAGTTAGTAGAACAGAATCACCCATATAGAAAATTGGGTAGTATCTTTTAAGATTGGTCTCATTTGGAATTTTTACTTTCGACAGTGTTTATGTTCTTTTTTAGTACATCACAAAAATCTGTTTGTTTTTTTTTGTTTTTTTGTAGGTGTGAAGCTGGAATTTTTGTTTTATTGCATGATTTATTTTTTTTTTTTGCGGTGTTTATTTTTTATTATTTGAGGCATTGGCTTTTGTAATGAATGTATCTACAGGAACACATGAGTTTTTGCCAAAATTTTGTTTATGTTTTCCATTAGGTCTCCGGATCAGGGGAAAGTCCAAAAATTGTATTTTACTACCAACTTCAAATTTTATTTTACCGAGGAGAATATTTGTTAAATTAATTTAATTTGTTTTCTTTTTCGTTGTGTTCAATTGGCATCGCGGTTATAATATCGTCTAAAAATTTAAATTGAAATAGGATTTTTAAAAAGGAATTTGGGGATTACCGTATCTAAAATTTTTTGTAAATAAATATCAACCAGCATAGGAGTAATGTGAGAGCCCATAGAGCAGCCTAACTTTTGGAAATAATTTTTTTATTAAATTTACAATATTATCAAACTGTACTTAGGGCTAGGAATTGAAGATTTTTTTTTTGTTTCGTCTTGAAAGTTTCACGTTTATTCATTTTTGTCTGATATGATTTTTTTTTTTTTAATGCATACAATGACAAATAAAGAAGCTTCGTTTGAGGAAACTATTTTGTAGTGTTGTCTTGAGGATCACGGAATTGGCGAAACATCGACTGGTTGTTTTTATTCCAGTATTTTGGGGACTTAAGACTTTGTTTTAGGGAGTTTTCCTATTGCAACCTATTTATAATAACCTAAAAAAAAACCTGTAGCACTACAGCCCGTGAATGGGTCTGGGGTTCAGTAAATGGTAGAGGCCATTAACGTGACTAGAGTTGACTCATGGGAGGGGGGGTTAATCCCGACTAGTCAACCACTCCAACATATTACTCCCTTCAAGAAAGATGCCTCGTAATATAAATATAATTTATATTATACTATAATCATGTAGCTTCAAATTAAATAAGTAGATTATAATTTTTTATAAATGTTATTTATTTTATAAAAACAGTTTATTCATTAAAACAACTGTATGCACTTTCTTTGTTGTGTTTTTGACATTATTGACTCTTACTTCTGTAATCCCACAATAATAACTTTGAAAAAGTAAAATCCTTCAAATTTTTATTTCTTTTAAATTGTTACTTACAATTATTTTTTTATTTCTTCTAAGCAAGGGGGGTTTAAATCCCCAATAACCCCCCCCCCTCGTTACGCCTATGTTAGAGACTGTACTATTTCATGGACAACGGTTCTGCAAGGAGGTGACTTGTCCTAGGTCACGCTCAACATCCAGATTTTCCCCTCTTATTTTGGGTACCCTATTTTTATAATATTTTATAATGGGTGAGCCCCAGGAGGGTCCTAGATCCCATATGATCCATCTCCGGCTGCAAACAGACTAAATAAAAGTCTTGGCCTGCAGCGGTATTTGAACCAGGATTGCCGGCATGGTAACTCAGCGCTCTCCCACTGAGAAACTCCGCACCTTTTCTTTTAGTTTAAGGTTTATTTATAAACTATTTAGTTATAATGGGTTATAAATAATCTCTTTTTGAGTTTTCGCTCACTTTTATTTATGTATATTTCTTTTGAATGGACCCAAGATGATCACGCATTCTTTTGGATGATCACGCAAAGATTTCTGCCGTCATTTTTCCACACTCCCTTCATCTTTTCTCCAAGCATTTATATCCTCTCTTCTGTCTATTTTGTTCCTGATCTCTTCAATACTTCCTTATCTGACATCACTATCCCCTATTTTCGTTTGTTTTTTTTATCTATTTTTACTTGGTTAATTCATGGGTTGTATGCAAGAATTCTATTGGTGAGTCTTGTTGAAAGAAGTCTAGTAATAACTCCACAAAATCGTCGTTTCCTTGTGTCTGCTGCAAAGTTTGAGACATTTTCTATGTTTTTTTCTTGTCCGTAATCGATTTCCTTCTTAAGTTAATTTTTGACCTTTTAAATCTTTTTCATAATTTTTCTTTATTCTTTTAAAACCTTTTCCAATTCCAATTTCTGTGGAATGTTAGTGTTTTACCTTCGTATAGTGCTGGTTTAATTACCACGCAGTAGTGTCTGATATTTATGTTAGAGCAAATGCATTTCTTATTGTAAATTTCAAACGACATGCCATACTCTCTTTATTTTCCGTTGTCTAGTTTTCTGTGAAGTTTCCTCTCCTTTCGTTGGTTCCAAAATCCCATCCAGGTATTTAAATGTTTTAGTCTATTTATTTTTCACATATTTTGAATTTAAACTTTGAATGTCGAATTCGGTGGAGGGTAATCCTGTCCTTGAAAATGAAATATATATATATATATATATATATATATATATATATATATATATATATATATATATATAATATAATATTTAGATCTTGAGTTTCAGTCTTTTATTTCTTTATTAATTTTTCAGGCGACGTTTATATATATATGTATTGTTGCTATTATTGTTATTTATATAATTTTTAGATCTTTTCGTATATATGATTACACTTAATACATGAAAGGTATTTTGTTTATTTTTATTGTGAAGAGAAAAGATAATAATATTATCAAAATAAAAATATTTAAAAATTAAAATAATTAATAAAAAAAATAAAATAAAAGATATTTTGTTTAATTTGATTTTGCTGTGCGTCGGTAGTTTTCAGATGACTCAGATATTAATTTTTGCTTACTAATTTGGTCTAAGACTTCGTTTATTTTTGCTTGGCACTGTTTATAAAGGTTTTTTTTCCTTGAGTGACATGAAATATAACTCTCAGATGGTCCGACCCTCGTGCCCTAAGGGCTGACTTAGGTACTTTTTTATGACCTACACTTGAGAAAGTTAGGGCCAAGTGTTTATGATTCTTGACGGTGCCAGCATTAAATATTTCCCTGTAAGCATTACAAGTTATATAAACAGAATGAATGATACGACGCACCCACTCAGTATTTTATAACGCTTACGTAGGTTTTAAATATCTTTTTAAAAAGCAATATCAACTCAAATTGGTCTGTTGGAACTTATCGAATACGCATAGTCGATTCTATAATTTTAAAAAAATTGTTACTAGACTGAAACGACAAGAAACTGACGTTTTTGCCTACTTCAACATTTACTAGACAACGGCTCTAAGCTCCCAATTAATTACAAGAGACTCATATACATGACAATCATTAGACCCATCTGGACTTAAGGAATAGAGCTTTGGTGCTCCACAAAGCCATCGAATTCCTCTCGTATTCAATCCCTACAATCCAAAATCCTTCGTAAAATCCTCAATGCTCCTCACTTTGTTACGAACAAAGTAATCCATAATGACCTTAATGTCCCGTTTATTGCTGATTTGGCCCGAATCCGATATCAATTTTTTCATGACAAACATCATTTCCACTCAAACCCACCAGTTTCAAACCTCTTCAATTCCTGATAATCCACCGAGGCGTCTGAAAAGAAGATGGCCTCGTGACCTTCTAAGCTGAACTTTTTATTTGAGTACTACCACTGTGTAGTTTCTCTACTTGCCTTTGTCTGTGGACATGATTTATCTTTCATTATATTTACTTGATGTATTCTGTTTACAGTTGTAAATTTCAATAAATACATTTAAAAAAATAAAAATAAAAACACCAACTACAACCCATCAAGGATATAGTTATATATAGGGTCTTGGGGATTCAGTACATAGTAGAGACTGTACTGTTCCTAAGCCAACAGAGAGGTGATTTAGCCAAGACAAATCAACCGCCAGTTTTTTCCCTAATTATGGGTGCCCACTTTAGAGGCTGGGAAAGCTTCAGGGGGGGGGGGGTCTGCAGATCACACATGGTCCATCCATTTGACAGATTAGGTAATTTATCTGCTACAGCTGGATTTGAACCCCGGGCCCTCAGCACGTCAGCTCAGCGCTCTAAATACTGACCTATTCCGCACCTCTATCCATGTAAAGAATCGATCTTTATTAAATTGGAAATACTTATCTTAATTATTGCAGATTTATATTTAACTACGAACCGGTCAAAATGACCAGTTGCATCATTTATTTATAACATTTCCTCTTTAAGTCTTATTTAATATTTTACGATAATGCCATGATTTTTATTAAATTTGTGTGTACAATAATATTATTCATTATTTCGTTCTTACGCTTCTAATTTTCAGAGATATTTATGTGTTATACCTAAATATACGAACCCGTCATTTTTACCGGTCATGGAAATATCATGAATACATGTTGTGTATTCCCGGAATTTTTATACATCTATAATTCCGGAAAATTCCCGGAATTCAAAAATTCTACGATTTCAATTTATTATGCGTAAATTTGTGTATATATAATATATACAATTTCTATTTAGTATTCTTGCTTGCAGTGTATGGTTGCAAGTTGCAACACGCACTACTCTTTATGTTATGTTTATACTACTCTTTATGTTATGTTTATACTACTCTTTATGTTATGTTTATACTACTCTTTATGTTATGTAATTACAATATTTGAATGAAATATATTTAATTTTATTTAAAATTAAATTATTTTATGAATTTATAGTTTTATTTCTTGAATTATACTATTTTGTTTAATTAAACAAACAAACCGGTCATTTTGAACGGTTGGTAGAAATAGGTATATGGTAAATCTTCGTAGTTCTAGTGTTAATACTAAATGTATCATAAGGTATCAAAATAAGAACTTTTTAGCAGAAAAAACAATAATTAATAATTTATATACATATTATTGCTACAGTGGTTTCTGTTATAGAATTATTGCAGATCCGCTGAATAAGTGGTCCAGTCGAATTTTGTCCAAAATGTATTATATATACTCTCTTCTAATTTGACTGTTCACACAACCAGGTACATCTCTTTAGAAATACGTTATAATAGATGGTATTGTTTTTATTTTTTTTCATTACTTTTTTGTTGCTTTGCTTTTCATACAATTTTTATTTATGTAACTATTAATTGTTTTCTCTCTGAACAATTATTATTATCTTATTTCTATTACTTTCTTTCTTTTAATCTGTTAAAAAAATATTTTTGAAATATTTTTATTTTGAAGAGAAAAAATTTGTCCAGGCCGGGATTCGAACCCGGGTCGCCCGCGTCGTCTCTAGCGCGGTGCTGTAACATACTCGTAGCACGGCAAGACAAATCCATTATCTTCACCGATCTGTCTGGCCGTGCTACGAGCCAGGTTAGCTCAGTTGGTTACAGCACCGCGCTAAAAACGCGGGCGGCCCGGGTTCGAGTCCTTGCTTGGACAAATCTTTTCTCTTCAAAATAAAAATATTTAAAAATTATCACCATCATAATAATAATAAATAAGAAATAATATATTGTTATATGAGCTTAGACGCAATTTGATTTATTTATTTTTTACATTTTGTAATTAAATTGTAGTAATTATTTAATCGTAATTATATTATACTCGAAGTCATTATAGTTTATATATTGTTATATGTCTTGTTATTCTAAAAGAACTTATCCCAGAGTAAAAAATTTGTTTGTACTTAGGGAATCGGAATCGTATTTTTCTTATATTGCATAATTGGATAAGTCAGGCCTAGGCTTAAAAAGCAGTTATTACATATATTAAAACAATACAGTCAACTCTCATTAGATAAAATTATACTTTTTTTTTGTAATTCATTCACTGAATTTTACAACTGTATTATAACAATACAAGTAAATGGCAGGAATGTTACATATTGGCATGAATAAAGACAAGTAGTGAAACTACCCAGTGATCGTACTCAAATAACAAGTTCAATTGAGAAGGTCACGAGGCCATCTTCTTTGGAGGATTATCAGGAATCGAAGAGGTTGCTAGGTTTGAAACTAGTGGGTTTGAGTGAAAATAAAGTTTATCATGAAAAGATTAATATCGGATTCGGGCCAAATCGGCATCAAACGGGACATTAAGATCATTATGACTTTATTCGTAACTAAGTAAGGAAGCATTGAGGATTTTACTAAGGATTTTGGATTGTGAGGATTGGACACGACAGGAATCCGATGGCTTAGTGGAGCCCCAAAGCTCTACTCCTTAAGTCCAGATGGGTTTAATGGTTGTCATGTATATGAATCTTTTGTAATTAATTGTGAGCTTAAAGCGTTTGTCTAGTAAATGTTGAAGTAGCCTAAAACGGCGAGCTGTTTCTTGTCGTTTCAGTCTAGTAAAACCTAGACTTAACCAATTATTCGCCGGGACTGTATATATGTATATACATATTAAAAAAATTATTTATAAATAATATATATGTTTTGCAAAATGATTAATCTCATCGAAACGTTCATATGTAAGCGTCTAAGAAACATTAAAAAATAAATTAAGGAAAATTTCTTGCTTCAAAAATAGAGATTTTACAGTTGTTTAATTACAAACGTAGTGAAATCTCCAATACTTTCAACATAATACCCTTCTATGGTGCATTTATTGGAAGCCCCCTATATTGTTGTGCAAAGACACGTGGGTGGTTCTCTCAAACCATGTAAGGACGGACACCCCGGGTGGAGGAAGAAAGAGAGGTTAGGCAATGATTTCATGGGGTTCAGGAAGTGGAGGACCATCTAACCCTAACCATACTGACAGCCCTAATTTGTTCAGTTTTTTTTTCAGATTCTTTGAAGTGGTCCCAAGTGGTGGAGGGGCGGCTTGGTGGTGTCTGTGAGAAGAGACCTAGAAGAAACGCATATTAATTATTAATTAATTAATGCATATAAAGGAGACGGTGCACAATAGAGATAAATTTAGGAGCACTCAAGTAATTTAAATACTTTCACGAAGACCAAATCAAAAAAAGATCTGAAAACAAATGGTCATCACAGAAGAAGAAAAGAGTTCATTCCAAAAATAAAATGAAGGAGTTCTTGAAGAAAGATGAGAAATGAACGTACGGTTATCACAGAGGATTTATTAATTAATAATAAGTAATATTCTTAAATAATATTAGTTGGCCTTATATATATAAGGAAGAAAATAGGCCAGGTGGTGCTCCGAAAAAAGTCTCTTAAATAAGGAGAACTGTTTATTCTAAACCCAATAGTTATAGAATATTTCTCGAAATCCGAACGTCGAAATTATTCTGGTAGTCATATATTCCGTAGATTTCCCATGTTAGTATGTTACAGTTAAAGAAATCATCGAGTGAGCGACTTTTTTTCTAAAAAAAAAAATGTAACTGGTATTTATCATTTTTTTAAATATATAATATTATATATTATATATATATATATATATATATATATATATATATATATATATATATATATATATATATATATATATATATATATATACTTGTATAATATGTATTTATCTGGCAAGGTCATTCAACCACCATGTTTTTCTTACAATTAGGGGTAACCATTTTAAAGGCTGGGTGACCAACAGGGGTTCTGCAGATGTCACAGGGTCGGTCCGTCCACTTGACAGATTAAATAATTTATCTGCAACAGCTGGATTCCCGGGACCTAACCACCCCTCAAGACAGAACAGAATGTATCATTGTTACTTTCTTATGTCTGAACTTTTGAATTTTAAAGTGTTTATTGGAACAATAACAATTAAATCAAGATTAATCCCTAATTAAAGGTAATGCGAACGATATTAAAAATCCTTATCGAACAAGTACGTAAATAATAACATTTTTTTTTTAATTTTAATCTATTTTCTAAATTGTTCGTACTTCACTTTTATTTGGCAAATGTTTTCCTCAGCCCTGTTTCGGGCTGATTGATTTTTATCCCTTACCTCCATTTCGTTCTCCATTCCATTTTCCATTTCATCCCTCACCAAGGAAAATTTTACCCTAAATTTAGGCGGAATTTTCATGTCTCGGATACTACATCCTAAACGAAGATATGGACAAAGTACCAGGAACGTAGAAATTATGTCGTTTATTTAGCCCATTTTGGCTTATTTGTCATGTACTAAATAGTATAGCTATTAATTATTTTGTTAATTTTAATATAAAGATATTTTGTACTCCCGAAATTTCCATTTATAACCTTCCAAACATTAGGCGGGTTAGTAAATATGGCTTATATATTTGCGTTTCAGTTGCAATTTTTATGGATTATTAGAATTTTATTTTTCTATTGCGTGGGGCTTCGGGATCAGAAAGCTCTAATTATTATTATTAGTTTAGCTCTACAACTCGCAACCGAGTCTTGGCTACCTAAGATTGCTCCGTCATGTAAAATTTATTTTATATATATTTTTTTTTTTTAATTTATTTTATCTATATTTTATTATTCTATTTGATATTTAATTTTTTTCCAACGGAAACTATAAATTTGTCTATAAAATTCAAAATTTCAGACATAAGAAAGAAATGACGATTCATTATGGTCTTCCTTGAGAATTTCAATCGGATATCAAGCATTTGTTTTCAGAACTTAAAATTAGAGACTCAATTATTTAAATAAGTATGTATAAATAAGTCCATAAATGGATTTTCATTAAATCGCGTGTTTAGTTTGTTTCCATATTTAGGCAGTAACAGTGTATCCTAGTTGTTTGGAGCCAAAGTTCGGGAATTATCCGAATTAAAGACCTACTTGGTAGACAACTCCAAACCAGACTATTGTTCGATTTAGGGGTTATAGTAATCAAAATGACGTAAATAAGTGCATATCATACGAAAGCTTTCCTCATACTGAATGATAATTGTTGACCTGAGGAAGAAATTGGTCCGGGTAGAGGTCAATGAATTTCTCTTAGAATTGGAGAAAACTTCAGAAAGCTTTCCTCACTTTATTTAAAAAATATTCAACCTCAATTCAACTAATTCCCTAAGATTATCAACCTTTATACGACTGTTCATAATTCTTGTCTTCTGTCAACATCCACCAGCATTATTTTATTCAATTTAATATAAGTTTTTTTATCAACATACATATACAGGTTGGGAGCAGTACTAGGTAGGGTAAACCGAAATTAATTTTCCAATAATGTATTCAAGTTTTGTATTAATGAGTCATTCATTCAAGTAAGTAAAAAAACGTTTTTCCAGTCAAAAATGTTTTCTTTATTTAAAAATACGTTTCAACATTCTTCAGTCATTTTCAATTTACATCTCTTATAAGTCCATTGATGTTGAAACGTATTTTTAAATAAAGAAAAAATGTTTGACTGGAAAAATGTTTTTTTACTTACTTGAATGAATGACTCAAAAATATGTACTCCAGTAACATAAACCAGAGAATTAAAATTTTGTATTAAATAAAATGAGATATAGAACCTCAATATGTTAGAGATCTGACATAATAATAAATTTCTCGGAATAAAAACTGACTTTTCCGGACTCTATTTAAAAAATAAAACTCCTGAAGGTCCATAGGTTTCTAAGCCATCTTGAATTTAACGCAATGCTTTATTTATTTATTCTTTATCAAAACTTTATCTCTTCATCTGAAAAATATTATGTTTACGCCATCAAACTAACCTCCATAGACGGATCGAATTTCTACAGTACCTTATCTCTTATGATACAGCAGAAAAAGTTTCGTATTACAACAGCCAAAGATAGTACTAAATTGAATTGTTTTTTTTTTTCAATTTTCGGAACGTCTCAAATTTCGTAATTATCATAAACATTGTTGGCATTCGCCATTAATGCATAATATTGAATATCATGTATTGAAAATCAAGTTACACTTGGAAAATGGCAGCTGCCAGCTATTTGATATAATTTCTTTATTCTGCATGTAAAAGAAGTGTAAATATAAAGGTGTCATGGGTAAATTTGCTTTTAAAGTAATAAATTGCAATTGTATAAAATCTAAGAGATTACCCCTCACTCATATTGCACGAAACCAACAACTAGAGGCTGGCTTCTTCTCTATTCTGCTCTCAAAGTTAATGTTAACATGCAGTATTGAGAATTTCTCAATCTTCGATACATATACATTCTTTATATAAAAACCTGTACCCCCACAACCCACTCACTAAGGAAACCTAGTAGAAGTTTTATATACTAGTAGTAATTTTTCCATAAATCTATTATAATCTCTAAAGGTGGAATAACACCTATTCACAGTAAAATAGGAACATCGGGACTTAAATATAGGAACGTAAAAAGTTTATTGAACAATCATAAAATAAATGTTATGCAAATTAAGTAATGGGAATAAGATCTAACAAATAAACTTGTTTGTAATAAAAATTAAAATAATGAAAAACACCTTGAATTTGTTACTATTCAATTACTTCGATATTACCAAATTATCCCATTAGAAATAAAATAGATCATGTGTTGACATATTTCAGATAGCAAAGCAGTGTAATAAGCACATGATCATATTAGAAGAAAATAATCTGGATTGGGTGGTCAAAAACAAGTAATTCTGAAAATATTAAATAAGCAGAAAAAAAGTAAGCTTTTCTTTGAAAACTTTCACATTGAGACATGAAAAATTCTTTAAGAAGAAGAACTGTTGAATGAAGGAAAGATAGATATAATAAAATTCATTTAGTGTTTTCTTTGTCAATACTTTAAGAGTGTATTAGATTAGTTAGCTAGGCCGTCTGAAAGTAGAATAGACTAATCGAACTCCAAGTAATAATTAGTAAAGTCTTTAGATTTCATTAATGATCGGTCAATTAATTCATGTGTACATGGTTAATTTTAAAAACAATTAGCTAGCTTTCAAAATATTTTTTTAATCCATCCAACACAAAAAGTTATTTGTACAAATTATTACTATAATTAAAATAAAGTAGATTTAATCAAATGGTTAGTAAAATAAAGTAGATTATTTTATCCATTAAATCCCCAAAAAAACATTAAACAGAAAGATTTTTTTAAGATTAATTTATTGATATTTACAACTGTAATAATATTACAACAAGTAAATTTGCTAATATGAACAAATGACATAAAAAAAATAAAAAAACACTTGTGGAGAAACTACCCATCTGTAGCACTCCAATAAAGTTCTATAGTAGAAGGTCTCGAGGATATCTTCTTTTCAGACGCCTCGGAGGCTTGTCAGGAATAGTATGGGAAGCAAGTCCAGAGACTAGCAGATTCAAGTGTGGAGCTTGTCATGGAAGGATAGGTATCTAGTTTGGGACAAATCAGCAACATATGGGATATTAAGATCATGATGGATGAGTTTGTTTGTGACATAACAAGGACCATTGAAGAGTTTACAAAGGATTTTGGATTGTAAGGATTGGATACGAGATGAATTGGATGGTTTAGTAGAGCCCCAATCTCAACTCTGTATGTCCAAATAGGTCTGATGACTGTCATGTAAATGAGTCTTTTGTAATTAATTGGGAGCTTAGAGCGTTTGTCCAATAAATGTTGAAGTAGGCAAAAACGTCAAACAGTTTCTTGTCTTTTCAGTCTTGTCTGAGGATTCCAAGTGAGACGTTTGTCCAGTTGGAGTCCTGATCAGAAAGATAAAATTAAAAACAAGATTCCCATGTATATCTCAGCCTATCTCTTTGTTCAATAACTATTGTTACTTTAGTGATTCATAAATTATCTAGTTCAATAACTTAACATACTCATTTTACACAGAAGGAATAACTAAATTTTTACATAAATAAATTATATGCTTGTTTCATATTTTATTTTGTATGAAAATACATTTATAATCGTATAAACAGTTCAATGTCCATTCTCTAATTGCTACTATTCACTAGTATCATCTTGATCCTCAGAATCATAATCATCTTCCTCCTCCTCTTCAAAATAATTTCCTTCATTGTTTCCACCATAATATGCAGAATCATCTTTAAAAAAGAAAAAAATTATTTCAATGAAATTAAATTATTAGCGACAACAGTTTATCAACAATCCTAATAACATATATTTAATTATAAAAAAATCACCATAATTTAATCAGTAAGTTGTGGACACAAGAGAGTTCTACAAATGTCAGATCGCATATACAAGATCAAGGCCTTACAAAGCACGAAGATACTATTCTATCAAGTTCCTAAAATTTTAACTTAAATAGATTTGATATTAAGTATTGTGAAAACACCATAAGTGTATACTTATTTATTATGTGCCGACGTTTCAACCTACAATGTAAGCCATCTTCAGGGCAAATATACCAAGCGGCAGCGAGGACAACCAACTGCCAATTGGGTCGTCCTCGCCGCCGCTTGGTATACTTGCCCTGAAGATGGCCTACATTGTAGGTCAAAACGTCAGTGCATAATAAATAAGTATAAACTTATTATGGTGTTTTCATTGACTGCACCCCCAACTATTTCTTCCTTACATTAAGTATTGTGGTGTTATTCTGTTAAAAGTACCAATACGATTGGAACTGAAGAAATTACAGATTTCTGTATTCAGTTTGATGAAACTATTCAAGTAAAATATCATATTTTATCTAATTAATTTAATTTGCAGATATTCATCTCCCATTCTCATTCCCCTATATCTATTCCAGTATTTGTGTCATTTTGTAGTTATTATCTTACATTTTATAATTTTATACTAATTGAACATTAACTGAAATATTTCCAATCTATCTATCTCCGTGGCGTTACAACCCTGGGTGGGTCCTGGCCTCCTCAATGAGCCGCCGCCATTCGGCCCGATTTTGTGCTGCCGCTCTCCAGCTTCTGATCCGCAGCAGGTTCCGTGCATCCGCTGCCACTCCATCGACCCATCGAAGCCTTGGCCTACCAGTCCGTCGTGTACTGTGAAGGGTTGTGTCCACTACTTTTCGAGGAATTTCTTCCACTTCCATCCTTGCGACATGGCCAGCCCAACTGAGCCTCCCCAGTTTAATAAACTTCACAATGTCTACATCCCCGTAAAAGTCATAAAGCTCCCTGTTCCTCCTAATCCTCCATCCATCTCCATCTCTTACTGGGCCAACTATACGCCGTAATATTTTTATTTCAAAAATTAAAAGACTATTTTCATTGTTTCTTGAGATAGTCCAGGTTTGGGAAGCATAGGTAAGAACAGGGCGTATGAGAGTTTTGTATATGACCAGTTTAGTGCCCCTGGTAAGGGATCTGCTGCGAAGAGTTTTCAGTAAGGCAAAATATGCCCTATTTGCCGCCACTATCCTTTTTCTTATTTCAGCAGAGACATCGTTTGTTGGTGTCACTAAGGATCCCAAATATGTGAACTCGTCCACCCTCTGGAATGTGAAAGGGCCCACAATCAGAGTCCCTTCACCACCAGCACCTATGTACATATATTTAGTCTTCCTCTCGTTTATGGTGAACCCCATAGCTGAAGCAGCATCCATGAGTTTTGCAATGGCTTCTATCAATTCCGATCGGGTCCTGGCAACGATATCGAGGTCATCAGCGTATCCCAATATCTGTACAGTATGGGTAAATATCGTGTGGCCCGTCTGGATTCCTGAATCCTGCACAACTTTCTCCAGTGCAAGATTAAAAAGGAGACAGCCCAGTCCATCCCCCTGTCTCAAGCCTTTACTGGAGGGAAATGCGGCAGAGCAGTCAGACTGGATCCATACCTGACACCTCACATATTTCATTGTCAACT
Source organism: Arma custos (assembly GCA_037127475.1). Lineage (NCBI taxonomy): Eukaryota > Metazoa > Arthropoda > Insecta > Hemiptera > Pentatomidae > Arma > Arma custos. The sequence continues at coordinate 40,114,912 of CM073761.1, forward strand.
TCACGAGACGTATCAGCTTGCTTGGAATGCCCATTTCTCTCATCGCCTCATACAGCTTAGGTCGTTTGATGCTGTCATATGCACTTTTAAAGTCGACAAACAGGTGGTGTGTAGGGATTTTGTATTCATGACCCCGTTCCAAAATTGTCCTGAGGGTGAATACTTGATCAACAGCGGATCTGCCTTTCCCGAAGCCAGCCTGATATTTCCCGATCTCCCGTTCCAAAAATGGGGCAAGTCTACTGAAAAGGACACTCGAGAAGATCCTGTAAGCACAAGACAACAGAGAGATTCCACGGTAATTTGTGCAGTCAAGTTGATCTCCTTTCTTATGGAGAGGACATATTATAGCTCTAGCCCACTGTCGTGGCACTCTTTCCTGGTCCCAAATTGTCAGGACCATATCAGATAGTGCTCTATGCAACTCATCTCCCCCATACTTGAAGATCTCGGCTGGCAATCCATCTGGTCCCGGCGCCTTATTGTTTTTCATGCGAAGAATTGCGTCCATCACTTCTTCAAAGTCCGGGGGTTCGCTAGCATCAAGATCGTGAGGCATATCCTCTCCAGCAAAGTCGCCTGCCTCTACATCCTCCATAACCGCCTCCTCATTTAGTAACAATTGGAAGTGCCTAGCCCACCGATCCAGCATATCATGCTAATTGTTAAGAAGTGTCCCATCTTATTTCTTACATGCTTGAGTCCTAGGCTTAAAAACGGCATGTCCACTATTGACCTTCTGGAAAAATTGTCTGCTCTCTTTAACACTCCAATGGGCCTCCATATCCTCCAGCTCCCTTCTCTCCCATGCTCTCTTCTTATTCCTGAGGAGTTTCTTCTCCAGCCTTCTTTTACTTCTATATTCATCCGTGGGTCTCCTGGTGAAGCGCTTGTTTAGCATGTTCCTGTACGCTTCATTCTTCGCATCATTGGCCAACTTACACTCCTCGTCGAACCATTTACCTCAAACCTTAAGAGCCTCTTTTCCAAGGGATTGTTCTGCTGCGCCGTCCAAGGCCTCTTCCAATTGATACCAGACATCCTGCACACTTTCAACGTCAGCAACTCTAGGCCCATCTCTGACCAATTCTTTCGTTTTCTGTTGAAATGCTTGACAGCTTTCTGGGTCCTTCAGCTTTCTGATGTTCCACCTTTTGGACCTTTCTGTCCTGTGACTCCTGACGGTGGCAATCCTGGCTCTAATTCTTGATATTACAAGATAATGGTCGGAGTCAACATTTGCTCCCCTGTATGTCCTGCTACTAAGGTGGTTGGATTTGTGGCGTGAGCTGATCAAGATATGGTCAATCTGGTTATGGGTAGCACCATCGGGTGATTTCCATGTAGCCTTGTAAATCCGCCGCCCCGGGAACAAAGTGCTCCCAACTAAAAGATTTCTCGATGCCGCGAACTCGATGACCCTCCTACCATTTTCATTGCTTCCTTCATGCAAACTGAATGAGCCAATCGTGGGTTTGTATGCATCTTCTCTTCCAATCTTTGCATTGAAATCCCCCAGTAGAATTTTGATGTCGGAACTGGAGCATGCATACATCATAGGCCCTTTCCAGGGTATCATAAAAGGCGCCCTTCTCGTCATCGCTTGAGGCCTTTGTGGGTGCATGACAGCTGAAGAGTGTGTAATTGTAGAAGGTCCCCTTGATGCGGATGGAGCATAGGCGATCATTAATATGATTGAATCCAATAACTCCTTGCTTCATCCAACCTCTCACAACGAACCCAGTGCCAAATGTGTGGTTTCTGTCGTGGCCGCTATAATATATTGTGTGGAATTTCTTCTCCAACAGCCCATGGCCGGTCCAGCGGATCTCCTGAATAGCGGTAATGTTGAGTCTTATTTGTCCAATTCTGAAAGGAGGACTTGAAGCCCACCTGGTCTATATAAAGTTAAAATGTTCCACATTCCTAATCTGAAGTCCATATGACGGTTTCCGTGTCTGTTACCATGTGATCTGCGGGCTATTTCTCGTTGAGGTCTTGGGATGAAGAGGTTTCAGAGGGGAGGGTTATCATCCCTCGCCCTCCTAGTCACGTGGAGGGGCTGCCTCCTCAGAGCCTCCTAACCTACTCCCCCATCCGGGGCGGCTACCCAGGGAAGGTGGTCCTAGGGTGTGTACTTGTGTACAGTGACCCGGTGTGGAGTGTGCTGTGGATTGTGTACTGCATGTGTGTTTGAGTACTGTTCCCCAACCTGGAGGGACAGTGGCTGACTGTGGTACGATGACGGGGCGATGGGGTCGCCAATTACCTACGCCAGAAATATTTCCAAAGCATTTAAAAAAAAAAATCCGAATAGCTTATTATGGTAATAAGTATACCCAGTAGTATATAAATGATTCAAAACTGTTTTATGGTTGATATTTAGTTCCGTAGCAATATCACGAGATGAAACGATCAACTTCAATTTTTTCAGCAATTGGCCAGCCAGGACAAGGTTCTTTTTTAACCAAAAGAAAACGTGTAAATCAAATTTGACATAGGCCATTTAAACACTAAATTTTTTCATGGGCAGTTTCTTTTCAATGGGCCTGTGCTGCATTTTTCCTTTTTCGGAAGTAAAAACAAGCAAAAAATGACGTTCTGGAATCTCAATTTTCAAAGTTAAAAAAAGTTATTGACTTTTTACAGAAAGGATTTATGATTTATTAATTCAAGCTTTCTATACAGAATGTTCTATCGGCTGGTGCCTTTCAATTCTGCAATAGTATGGCTTCATTGAATAAGTATTACTAAAGGTATAAGAACTATAAAGCCATCTATTTGGCAAAATCAAAATTACAATTTTCCTAACCTATATATATATCAGTCTCAACATTGCTAAGACACCGGCTTTGTGTAACGGACTTTACATTGGATCATGGAACATTCAGAGTCTATACAGACCAGGTACCGCCCAAACGGTAGTAAATGAAGTCAAAAAATACAATATACTAATAACAGCAATACAGGAGGTAAGATGGCCAGATGGTGGAGAAACCAAAATTGATGGTCACACAATCTTCTACCGTGTTCTACGAATGAGAGGTTGCTGGTTTAACACCACGATTATCAACGTATATGCACCAACGGAAGACAAGGATGATGAGGTGAAGGACGACTTCTACGATCAGCTAGAAAAAGCAGTGGACCAGACTCAAAAGCATGGCATAAAATTAATCATAGGAGACTTCAACGCTAAAATAGGTCGTGAATCACATTTTAGGCCCGTAATCGGCAGCCACAGTCTCCACAAAACAAGTAATGATAATGGAGTGTGATGTATTAGCCTGGCAGCAAGAAAGGGCTTAGTGATTAGTAGCACATTGAGGATAACTGGGAGGCTGGAAATATAAGCGAACTATACGCAGATATTGGTAAGGAAAGGGCTGGATTTAGAACGATAAGTACTCAAAATGGGAGGAAAAGATGGAAAACTGACGGCATCCAAAGTAGAAGTATAAAACATCTGGAAAGAACATTTCCAGAAACTTCTAAACCAAGGGAAACATACACACGAAGAGGACATGGAACACGAGGAGGATCTTGACCCAAAAGAGGTTGAAAAACCTGGCATTCTGGATGTAGAAATAACAATCGACAAGCTTAAAAGAAGAAAGGCCCCTGTGTTGGACAACCTACCACCAGAGTTGTTCGAAGATGGGGGAGAAACGGTGAGAGCCAAACTATTAGAGCTAATCCAGAAAATACGGGAGAAAGATAAAATACTAGAGGCTTGGAAAACAGGTCTAATATGGCCTATCCTAAAGAAGGAGTCCATGTACGAGTGTGGGAATTACAGAGGCATAGCGCTCCTTCCCGCTGCCTATAAGATTATGACCAACATATTGCATAATCGAATATATCCATATTATGAAAACCCAGCAGGCGACCAGCAAGCAGGATTCAGAAGAGGAAGGAGCAAGTTAGACCAGATATTCATTCTGAAACAGGTACTCGAAAAACGATGGGAAGTAGAACAGGATGTACACGCCTTTTTTATTGATTTCAAAGCAGCATAATCTTCCGTGGACAGAAGCTGTCTATGGAAGATTATGACTGAGCTGGGTATTCCCGGAAAATCGGTGAGATTGACTAAGGTGTGTTCAGACGACCCCCAATACAGAGTGATACAGGGAGATGTGTCTGAGGGCCTTTGAAGTTGGAACTGGTTTGAGACAGGGAGACAGACTCTCACCTTTACTGTTCAATATAGCCCTTGAAAAGGTGATAAGAGCAACATCAAGAGAGAATGGTGGGGTGCTCGTCGGAATGGAACAAACAATTCTTGCAAACACCGATGATATAGCAGTCCTCGGATGTAATGAAAGGGATATCGAGAGACTCGCTAAGGCACTGATAAGAGAAGCAGACCAAATCGGCTTACAGGTAAATTAGGAACAAACAGAATACATGATAGTAAGCCGTAAAGTCCTCCCAGAAACATCATCTGCGTGGATTGCAAATTGTTCCCGAAAGTAGGTAACTTCAAATACATTGGTTCCACAATAACCTCAACGAATCACCTATTAGCTGAAATATACCAGTGTATAACAAGTGCAAACAGAGCATTCTTCGCTCTTTCAAGAGTATTAAAATTCCGAAGCATCTCAAGAAATTTAAAATTATAGGTGTATAATGTTGTAATAAAGCCGATTCTGATATACGGCTGTGAAAGTGGGCTCTCACCAGCACCCTGGAAAGCAGAATCGAGAGATGTGAAAGAAAAATACTTTGCACGATAACTGGAGTCATATGGGATGAGAGTCTAAACTCTTAGAGGAAAAGGACCAATAAAGAATTGCTCACGGAAACTGGTCAGGCGATATCTCATGATATGAAAGCAAGAAAGTTAAGATGGGTAGGGCATGTAGCTCGAATTAATCCGTCAGGACGCCTTTACACATCTATGAATACCACAATAGTTGGTAAGAGACCACGTGGGAGAACAAAAACCAGAAAAAAAAATTATATATAATATAAAATTATGGATAGTTAATTAAAAGTCGAATCTTTTATCTCCATGGGTCTTTGGGTGAATAATTAATTACAATTAGGGATAATTTAAATTCAAACACAATTAATTTTATTCATTTTTAACATATTTTGAACCTCAACAATATATACATATATATATATATATATATATATATATATATATATATATATATATATATATATTTATTTATATAAAAGAGGATGGTTTTGATTTGCAATTCAATCTGATAGATTTAGATTGTTACTTTCATTGTAGCCCAGTGTTATTATTAAATTGAAATTATAAAATTAACAAATTAGTGTGTGAAGTGTTTTGCAGTGTCGTTAAAAATTATATGTTGTGCAAATTTGTAAAGTGTAATATCAAAGTGAGTATTTCGCATGATTTTTCATTAAATGTCAATGATGTTTACTGTTAATATCATTATTTTGATGTGGATTGATACAACAATCCTAATAATTAGTAAATAAATAGATAAAATGAAATATAAAATAATAGAGATATATTATTTATCTTTATATATAAAATTCTTCTGTTAGTGTTCAATTAATAGGGTCAAGCTGTGATAACTGCTATCACGTCAGATATTTTAATACTTTTTTTTTTTACTTATATTTTCATCAACATGGTCCAAATAAATATAATTTATTTCAAAAATATTATAATTTCAGATTAAAAATATTATAACAGGCAACATCAATTGGGTCAGCTATTATTTGTGTATACAAATAAAAAATATAAACACAAATATACACACACATATATATATATATATATATATATATATATATATATATATATATATACATATATATATATATATACATATATATATATATACATATATATATATATATACATACATAAAATATATTTGATAATGGAATTAATTTAGAATTCCATATTTAAAATTGAATGTACGCATCATCATTAGAAATTTTAAACCTGTCAAACTGATATTAATTAGATAGATTTTTAAAAAAGAAATATATAAAATTATTAGAATATCTAAAGAGATCATAATTTACCACTTACCATTTGTAGTACTGGAGCTATCATCATAGTCATCACTTGATTTTCCTTGTCTTCCATATTTATGTGTGCGGACTTAATTTGAAAAAAGATAAAAACAAATTAAAGAAATTAATTTAAAAATAAATACATACTCACACACACGCACGCACGCACGCGCGCGCGCGCCCACACACACACACACACACACACGTATCGTTAGCCTGATGCTGCTTTCAAAGGAGTACTGGACAGCTGGCCAACGCCTGGCCGCAGAGGTCATCAAGAAGCTGAGGAAGGAAGAGAAGGAGAGGCGTGCCTAGAACAGAGGTAGCCTAGCACAATGAGGGGGCACACAGCCACTCCCCCTCCATGAAGTAATGCCTAACGGTGGTCCCGTGGAGGGTGGGAAACAGGTGTAGGGAGGTGGTTTTAGTGGGTAAAAATCCCACACTACGGATAGGTACGGGCCTATCCGTGTCTTTTGAAGATTTCCACCTACCCCCGTAAAAAATAAAATAAAATAAAAAATATATATATATAAACATATATATAACAGCATAATAAAAAGGTGATTTATTAGCTTTTAATTAAAACATATACACAGATTCCTAAAAAATCCCCCCCCCCCAAAAAAATCCTGAATGTTATCGACAGGATTGTTCTTGCTTGTCATTTGTAGGTAGTAATATTTTGCTATGAAAATTGCATGGTATGTGAGCTACTAATATAAATACAGGAGACAACATTAGTGTGTATATATATGTATATACAGTCTTGGTCATAGAAATTGCATCACCTATGATTGTTACTTTTTTGATCATAAATGTTTAAACAAATAGTAGGATTGTATTTGTTTACCTACTAGAATTAGAGTGAGATGGAAACAGTAACTCACAGTTCAGTTGTGCCCAGAGTATCCAATATTAAGTACGCATTTCTTATTGTTATGTCCAATAGACAGAGTTTCAAACAAATGTCTAATGAGGAAAAAGTTAAAATAGTGACGTTTGCTGAAGCTGGATTTCTTCATGTGAGATAGCAAGGAGGGTGAGGTGAAACCAATCCACTGTGGTAAGAATAATAAACAAAAATTTTTCCCAGGGATCTACCGAGCGAAAGAAAGGGACTGGAAGGAAAAGGAAGACATATTAGTTTTAGATCGCATGATGATGAGATTATCCTTAGACAATCGCTTCAAAACTGCTAAAGAAAAATCTAGAGATCAGATAGCAAGAAATCTAGAGATAAATTCAGATAGCAATTTAGATGAAGTAAGTCAAGAAACATGTGGCAGAAGATTAAGAGAAAAAGGTTTATGGGCAAGAAAACCAGCCAAAAAGCCATTTCTTAACAAAAAAATGAAACAATCTCGCCTAAATTGGGCACAGAATTTTAAAAATTGGAGATCTGATGACCAGAGGAAAGTAATGTTTTCAGATAAGAGTAAATTCAATATCTTCAGTTCTGACAGTGCTCCATACCTAAAACACCGGCTTAGTAAAAGATATAAAGACAAATCCTGTACTATAAAAACAGTGAAACATATGGCAAGTGTGATGATCTGGGGATGTTTTTCCTACTTTGGAATTGGCAAAATAAACTTCATAGGTTAATGGAAAAAAAGATAAAAATATTTTGGAAGAGAGTTTGATTCCCTCAATGAATTTCTATCTTACACACTGCGGAGACTTCATTTTTCAAGATGGCTCTGCTCCATGCCATAGAGCCAAATCGGCAAGTTAATTAATTATTTATTTAAAAAAATGTATTAGCTGTAAGATACATTATTTTTTATTTTCCTTACCATTGTGTTTTTGGATAGGTAAAGCAATTTCTAACAGAATACGAGACCTCCACGCTGCCATGGACAGGCAATAGCCTTGATTTAAATCCTATAGAAAACTTGTGGATGATCATGAAAAATCAAATAAATATTGCAAAGCCTAAGAAAAAAAATGAGCTAAAACAGGCAATCGTCAAGGCGACGAAGTGACGAAATCATAAAAAATTTGATCGGCTCGATGCCATACAGGATCGGCTCATGTTATCAAGGCTAATGGCGCACAGTGGAACGAATCAACGCATTAGTTGGACATTGGACCAATTCTCTAATAACTAAATTTGTCCTTTATTTTGAACTTAAATTATACTTTATACTTCTTCTCAACAAAATATATAGATAAATTAATTGTGAAATCAAATCAAATGAAAAAATCTGAATTGAAATATAAATTTTTCTAAAAAGTCTCATATTTTTAAAGCAATCCACTATTTGAGGTAATGCCTTAAATTAATCGTGCACCTACTGGAAAACAACTCACCCATAATAAGATATTTTAGGCAAATAAAACTTGGGATTATTTCAAACGTCTGGGATTTTTGGTGAAAATAGGGGATAAAACTAAAAAAATTAATTGCGAAAATCGCTTAAAATCGCCCAAAAAACTACCTTCACAGCAAATAACTAGAATGTTTGAAGTTTTTTTTCCATAAGTCGGATTCTGCTACTAGGTGCTATTTTCCAAGAAAAGGATTTTTTCTTTCCTTTTCTGGGCCTTGAGAATTAATTTAAAATAATTTCTATAGATATAGGAGCCTACTTTACGCAAGTTTTCTTTTGTTTACCAATGTTTGTTTACACTCAATTATCCGAATAATCCTTATCATTATATACATAATAGTATTAACAATGAAACTCAGTTTGTGTGTGGTATTTGAACGATATAGGTGCAATGGTTCCTACAACAAATCGTCAATTTAATCATTTTCAATTATATTAATTGAAAATTATAAATTTAATCAGTTTCAATTTTTTCAATATAATCATATAATTTTTAAAGATTATGACATGGCATTGGAAGCATGGATTAATTCGTTTGGACTGGAACAAATTTCAAATATAGCAAAATTCTGCTTATGGGAAAAATTAAGAAAATTCAGTGGTAGTTTGTACTCTCGCTGGATTTCGTCCCACAGGAATATCAATTATTTTCTGGAGAAGCATGAAAACTGGTTGAATTTGGATTTCATTGTTCCTGAAGATGTTAGCCAGGACCTACCTTTGTAATCATCAACAGCCGCAAGTATACCATCTCATTCTCCGTCATTCAAACAATTATCCGATTGACAAAGACAGAGACAAACGGAAAGTTTTAGAAAATGTTCAGAGGATATGTTCGCTTTTATCATGAAAAAAAGATTCAAATCTGATGAAAATTCGGATCCTTTAATTTAGACTCTTAGACCGAAAGTAATAAATACTAAACGTGATTTATTACCAGAAGCACAATCACTTATTATTACTTAGAATATAGAAGAACAAATCCTATTTAAAATTAAGTTGTTAATTTTGGTTTAATTGTGATCGTTATTTAAATAAAACAATTTTATATAGGCACCTACATTTATTATAATTTTGATGCATCAATTATACCCAGTATAATACTGACAAAAGTAATTATCAATTATTATATTAATTTTGTTCAATGATTAAATTTTTTGATTTGTTACTTTTTTTTGTATAACTATATTTAATACCTATGTATCTGTCTTTCCATAGAATACTGTACTGTACCTATTCTCGTAGTATATAGGTACAATGATAGATAATAAATTATCTAACATCGAAATATCAAATCGAGAATTTTAACATGTTTCCCCTAAAAGATCTGATCCTGTTCATCATATAATTAAATAGTCCATTCAAAAAGCTTTAAAACCGTACCAATTGCCTTATTCTAGGAGAACCAGAAGCGGAAATATTAATGAATGTCCAGTCCTCCCTAACACTCGTTCCACTATGTGGCGGTTTGACAAAATACTAGTTTATATTAATATTTCAATAAATATATTTTTAATGTTTTTATAAAAATTTTACAAATAAATTCATTTGAGTACGTAAAAAACAATAGTTTTCCTAAATTCCTCGTTAACACTAAAAACTTTATTTATATTTTTTTTAATATTATTTATTTTTTGTCACCATACATTAGGGTATCAATGCATATGCACGTATATGTCATGTAGTTTCCCTGACATTTCTGTTGGATATATAATTACTCTTAGTGTAGGGTAAATAGCTTTTCATTTGAGAATAAAATCTCAATAAATGAGAATAAAATGAGCTGTTTTTGAAGAGAAAACTTTTTTAGCGACTTTTGATAGGGGATAAACTTGTGGGTTTGCATCACCAAAATGCTCAAGACTCACGACACCTAGCGGCTTGTGAATGAGTTATACAGTTTCTTTTAACCAACTTTAGTTGAAAGGTTAGAAATCCATTGATATAAAAATAATTATATTTATCTAAAAATTCATTTAGTGGTTTTGCAGTTGATACTAATAATAAATTAAAACATCAATAACTGGTTTTGAGCTTTTCATTTCCCCTAAAAGATTTTATTTCTAATAGTTTAACCACTCCACCGGGGAACCCATAGACACAGTACGATACCTTGGCTTCCTCCTAGACAAAAGACATACATGGAACCCTCACACCAGAAAAAAGACAAGAACTTAACAGACGATTCAGCCACCGGGGAACCCATAGACACAGTACGATACCTTGGCTTCCTCCTAGACAAAAGACATACATGGAACCCTCACACCAGAAAAAAGACAAGAACTTAACAGACGATTCAGCAAACTAAGATTACTATGTAGGACCTCCCATCTTTCAATAGACAATAAATTTCTAATATGCAAGACCACCATCAAACCTATTTAGACCTATCGACTTGAACTCTGGGGGGCTGCAAAAAAATTGAATGTCAGACTTATTCAATCCTTTCAACCCAAAGTCCTGAGGACTATTGTCAATGCTCCTTACTATGTCTCCAATAAAACCCTCCATAATGATCACAACATTCCTTTCATCCTCGACCTCATCCCTACAAAATTTTCAAACTTTCATCAAAGCCTTGCCTGTCATCCTCATCCCCTGGCTCAGTCACTATCCAGTTCCACACATCCATATATCCCATCCAACCGTCTAAACTGTCAATAGCCCCGAGACCTGTTGTAAATAGTGGTAATTGGAGTACTGGCACTAACCAGATTCTTCACTCATAACCTGTGTGTCTGATGTCATGCGCCTTTAACCAGCTTCCATTGGCGTTTAATGCCAGTGACACGACTGGGAAAGGGCGCAGGGGCCTCCTGGACTCCTGGTGTAACGCCCTTTACATGGAAGGACCTTGTTGCTATGAGACTGCTGTGGCAGAGAGATGAGCCGAGCTCTGTAGTACCACAGCACATAAGCCTAACCACTTAGGATACTGCTTCTGACCCCAAATAGCACTTAAATAATAAGATTTTAACTCCCAAGAAGAGGCAAAGGATCATAAAATGTTGGGTTTGATGTAAAATACTTAATAAAAAAAAGGAAGAACATTAGTTCACTATCAGTTTACATTTTATGACAAATCTTCCATAATAAATTGTTAAATAAAATAAAATACTCACTTGACATGCTCAAATCCTTAGTGCAAGATGTTTCATATCCACATTTTGGACAAGGAATTGCTTTATTTTTATCATACTTAAATCCTTTTCTCCTAATGTGGTCTTCACAGTAACACGTCTTGCAGCGAAGGCACGAATATTGCCCCAATTTATTGCAAGACTGGCCTGTTAACAAGGTAATCCAAGAATAAATATGTGACAATATTCCAAAATCTAAATATGCATATGCATGTAAACAAAAAAATTCTTATAAAAAAGGAGAAAATACCACATATTTATTTAAAAAATCTAAGTTAAGATGTTCAAGAGTTCTTTGAGAATACATAGTTTTGTTTCTCAAGCCAAAACCCTGATTTTTCCATAAGCTCATCTGCTATTAAGAGCAAATCATATTAGAAATATGATTTAACTAACAACATACTAGCTTTAAAATTAGAGATTACATTACCTAGTAATGTATATTCTATTCCCGTAAGTCTAAAACATCTTCAAACCGATCTGATTCATGCTCTATTAAGTAATTTATTATTATATTTTTAAATAGAACCTGGACTAAAGGGCTAGTTAAAAAGGAGAACCTATTATGATATGTGTTCACTTCTAATGGAAAAAATAAATATAAATTAATTAATTAACTTATGAAAAGTTTATGATGAGTGTATTTCTTTTATATTTCTATATGTTCAATAAAAAAGGATAAGTATTCAATAAAAAGAAAAAATATCTTACACTTATAATTTTCTGATTCGAGAACTTGGCATGAGGCCTGATGTTCAAACTGATCATCTTCACATAAAAAGTTTGAACAAAATGAGCACTTGAATACTCGACCTCCATGGTCCCATACTTCACGATCACATTCTATGCAAACTGCTTCCTGAAGTGGGCAAGTGCATGCATGTGAAGAAAGGCATTTGCGTCCATGGCAAACAAATGCTTCACAATAATCACAAATGGCACCCTGAAAAAATATTTTTTCAAATAAAACTAATTCCTATTTTCATTGTCACCAAAGCTATTGCAATGGCCCAAAACTAAATTTAAAATGTATAATAGTAAAAGTAAATGTATAATAGTGAAATTTAATATTCATAAAAAGAATGTTAAAAAGTAAATCATCTGCCAAATTAATTTTCAAAACTAAATAAGTGCATGAAAAAATATGTTTAAGGAAATTTAAAACTTACAACCATAGCCATTCCAGTTGTGAACACACCAGGGTGTTTAATAACACAGTCTCCAGTTTTAAGCAAACATTTTACTTTCCCACAATGCGCACACACAGGAAGTCTTTGAACACTTCCACAGAAATAGCAAAACGCTCTGTTCTTCTGCTTTCTAAAAATAATAAAAATAAAATTATTCACTAAAAAAAAAATTAACTTCTTTGATATTGGCATTATGTGTTGGATCTTATAATTTCCTCTGAAATAATCAGGAAGAATCCCGCAGGAATAAACTTTTCTTAAAATAAACTAATAAACACTACTTCAAGACACAACATGAGTAACGAAAAATCTTATATGTCCAAAAACAAAGATTATGCATCATCTATTTATTCGAAAATTGCAATATTTTGAAAGGGTTAATTCACTAAAAATAAAATAAACTTTAATTTACAAAGATGCTTAACTTTGGAATTTCTTAGCTTACTTTAAAATAAACTATAAAATAAGTATAAAAAATTAATGATATGTAATTTTAATTAAATGTTTTAGTAAAAAGAAGTAATTACTAAAAAAACACACTAATGTATCTCAGATTGAAAAAAAAAAATATTTATTAAATATATAGTTATGAAACACTTTAATCTATTAATGCAATTTTATATCATAAATAGTTTGAACTCACCTTTTGCATTTATCGCATTCCTAAAACAAAAAAATCATATTAGTAAATAAATAAATAATTGTATCAGAATTAATTATGATGAAATTCAATATAACCTAGTTTAGAGAAAAATTATTATTCTCGAAGCAAAAAAAAAAAATATTAACAATTAACCATAAACTAATAATAATCCACTATATTTATATTCAAAACACTAACACACCAATTGACAATTCGCTACACTTTTAAAATATTTTATTTTATTTATTGAGATCTAAAATGCACATTATTATATTTAAAACTCTCTAATTAGCTAATAATCCAAAATTAATCTATTTCAAATATATATCTTACCATAGATACATTGCATGGAAATTTTCCGAAATCTAAATTATCTCTAGCAGTTCTAATATCTTTTTGGCGAATTTTTTGTTTTTCCGCTTTTTTTCTTTGTCCGGTTTTTTTATTAGGCATTTTTTTTTATTTTATGGAAAGCTTATGTTTTTTTAAATTATTGCATCAACTAGTTTTAAAAATGTATTTAAATAGAATTTTCCATCGGTTTTAGATGAATTTATAAATTAAAAGCATCGCGAGGAATTATGAAAAAGAACGTTCAAAGTTTTGGATTTTCATTAAAAATTATTCATGATTTGGAAAGATTTTATAATGATTTGGACAAACTAATAATTTTGAAAAAAGTGGAATGCTATGAATGAAGAATTTGTTTATTACGATAGCGGTAGGTTACTCTTGATCAGGTTATATCGATTCCTTAAACTAAGACATATATTTTTACTTGGATCATTTTTTAAGCAAACATAATACAAAGGCATAATTTACATCTTGAAATTTACCAATAAATACTAATACATAAATAAGGTTATGCATAAAAATAATATAACTAAGTCCAATATAATATTTATAAGTGAGAAATACACAGGACAGGTCTTATAACTAAGAAAAAAAACTTCGTCATTCTTTTCAAATGTATTTGACCTGTAAAATTAAAGTTATTTTTGTAAATGAGATTTTTAATAATTTTTTCTATCTGGCAAAAATACCTTCGAAGATTGAGGATTCTCTTATAGTTCTTACGATATACAGTTTAGGTACCGCTAACATTCCAATTCAACTCTATAACTTCATGGATGCTGAAGACATCGGCATCCCATCATCATTCTGAATCCTAAAAGAGAATCCTCAATCTTCGAAGGTATTTTTGCCAGATAGAAAAAATTATTAAAAAACTACATACAATCTCATTTTCAAAAATAACTTTAATTTTACAGCCCAAATACATTTGAAAAGAATGACTTGAACTTAGTTATAAGACCTGTCCTGTGTATTTCTCATTTATAAATATTATATTGGACTTAGTTATATTATTAAGGATAAAAGGGTTAAACTTATCAACCATGTGACGCAGAAAGAAAGCTGGCCAATCAGTGTTAAGAACTTATACTGGAAGTACTTTCAGCAATTCTAGGTGTTTGCTAAAGTAGTGTGATTAATCATCAGTACACGTGATGAGATAAACAATGGTGAGATGAATATTATAGGTGAACAAGAATTTTGGTTTTGTTTTCAATTACTTTGTAGTAATTTTGTGGTTATTTACTTTTTTTGCTTATACAGTATTTATTATGTGTTTTTGGTTCAACTGGCTTAATGTTAGAGAAGAAATTAGTTGACTGGAACTTCTAATGTAAGGATAGAGATAGTTGGGGGTGCAGTCAATTAAAACACCATAATAAGTTAATGGCTTAATGTTTACTATGATCAAAATGTTTATGTTTAAGTTTTGTTTTCATGTTGTATTTTCAATTTTGCAGTTAGTTTTATTCATAAATAATACAAAAAAATATGTAAACAATAGAAAAAAACATGAAAGTACAATTGTATGTAATGTACTATAAATGTACGGAACATGCAGAACAATAAACGTCCTTCACGTAGGGGTACTGCGTGAAGGGAAAAAAAAAATATATATATATATATATATATATATATATATATATATATATATATATATATATATATATATATATATATAATGAAAAAGAAACTTAACATCCCAATCCCCTAGAAAAATCTCAATTAAGCCTCCACTCTAAAATAGAAAAACATATTGCCAGATGAAAAAGAAGAATCTTTTGGCGAAGAAAAAGCAGGAATTTCTTACATGTTCTAACAAGACTGTAAAAGAGACGACAGTTCTTATTTTGACGAAAAAAATTGGAATTATTTTTTCAATTCTATATCGGAAACCAATCGTTTTCCGAGACTTCTAGACACGAAATTACTATATTTTGTGGCTCTGCGTGGTACAAAAAATTAGGAATCTAGAAACATCTCGGGCCAAGAAAGTTTTTCCATGAGATTAAGGATATAAAAAAAGGATGAAAGCCAAGGGAAACTAGGATTAAAGACGAGAATGGAGCGATGCTACTAATAAAGAATTGTTGAATAGATGGGAGAGGTACTTCAGTTACGAACTATACTATACTACACAGTAATAATAACGGTGAAAAAGGTACTATAGACGAAGACAGCCAGTCTGATCAAACTGATGAAGAAGAAATACCCCCAGAAGTAAAGGATATTGTAGACATTATGGATAAACTCAGAAATAACAAAGCCTCGGGGACAGATGACATCACGGTGGAGTTAATAAAAGCGGCAGACCCTGAAATGAACAAGGAACTGTACAGGTTAGGTAGTACACATATGGCAAGAGGAAAGACTAACTGAAAAATGGAGGGAATCTGAAGTTGTTTCGATATTTAAAAAAAAGGGGGATTCCACAGAATGCAGCAACTACAGAGGGATCAGCCTTCTTAATATTGCTTTAAGATCTTTGCCATATCATTATATAATAAGCTGGTACCTTACACGGAAAGCACCGTTGGCGATTACCAAGCAGGCTTTCGATCAAATAGATCAAAAATCGACCAAATCTTCACCCTCAGGCAACTGGGAGAAAAGATGTATGAATTCGGCCTGAATCTTTGGGTCTTTTTTGTAGACTTTGAAAAAGCGTACGATTCAGTGATAAGGAAGGAGCTATACCGTACAATGGAAGAGATGGGTATCCCTAGAAAGCTGATTGCTCTAACGAGATGCACTATAGAAGGGAATACTAGCCAAGTATGAATAAAGGGAAAGAGTAATGGACCGTTCAGTGTCAACGCAGGGTGACGCATTGGCACCACTACTGTTTAACATAGTCCTACATTTTAAGGAGGACAGGATTGGATCATGGCGGCCTTTCTAATTTTGTCAAAGTGCAGAGAGTAAAATGGCTTGGACACGTTACTAGGTTGTAGGATGGGAGGTGTCCTTCAAAGGTGTACAAAAATAATCCAGTCGGGACCAGACCTAGGGGTAGATCTCGGTGGAGGGACAATGTACTGGACAGACAATAGACAAGGAGGAATAAATATAGCCCAAGCTGCAGATAGACACTCCTGAGGCAAAATGGTTGAGCTGGCCAAGGACCGCTTAAGGCGTCTGTCGTGCCACTAGAAGAAGAAGACTGCTATTATCAAGTGATACCGAAACTGGTTTTTGGTTCCTGTCCGATTACGAAAAAGCTGTAAACGGTAATCGAAGGGCATTGAATCTCTATTTTCTTGACTTACATTCATAAATTTTGAGGGAATCGCTCGATTTCTGTTTGCTTGTTCATTTAACGTCACTTTATCCTGCTATGGCTGATCGGGCGATGCTACAGTGGGAGCCTATTTAGGTTTTAGGCTAATTTGCCTATCCAGGTTTTATTAGGATAGGGATTTTTAACGAGTACCTGACATCATACAGGCTCGGGACCCCCGTTTCACGTCCTTTCCGAAGGACGGCATAACCAAGGGTTTTTTACTCCCTTTAAAAAATCCTAGGGCCACCTGCCGGGCTACGAACCCGCTGTCTTGGGTTTAGTAGTTTGTTATGCTAACCACTAGACCACAGGTCGCCCCACTCCCTTTCTGTATTTGATTGTGCGTTTCCTCACTGACTTGGACTTCAAAATCTCAGGCCACTATCTTTACATAATAATGATGAAATTTGTCAAATTTTCTTTTTAGCTGATCATTCAATTCATCTGTAAGCTCATTCTTTGGTATCTTAGTTGGAAGGTGACGGAAAGGTGAACCCATATTAAGCTATAGTTCTGAGACTTCTCCTTTATCCCTAATTTGCTAAGTCTAGGATTAATTGGTGTAAAGCTTATCAGGATTTGTCACAGCTTTCATTTTTAATGTCTTCCTGATCTTGACTGGTGCCTATAGGGGTGGGAAAGGTGATCCCATGTTGTCCTTTATCAGTAACACAGGGGGATTGTGATGTATTAGTATATTGCATGTATTCCTATGTGCTGTTTCTCTAACATGAAGGGACTGTGAAACCATGACTTGGCAATATACAAAATTAAAGCAGATTCGTACATACAAATTATATTCATAGTTTTTTTGCCGATCAACCATTAAACTGCTAGACCATACAGAAAAAAGCTTTTAAACTGGTTTCCACAAAAACTACCATACTACATATTCCAATAATTTTTATTGTTCTTTATACATCCTATTAGACTTCATATATTTGTGACCAGGTTGCGGGGTTTTCCGGTCCAAGGTCCAAATTGATTTAAAAAACTATTGTCCAAAGAAAAAGGTTGTATTCTTATATTATACATCAACGGTAACATAATGCCAACTCCAAAAACATAACCATAATATATATTGTAACATCAACGTAACACCACCAACGCTGAGCCGCAAAGATACGATATGGTAAAACAATTAAATTTGGCAATTACTTGGCCATATAACCCACTTATACACATCCGTATGGAATGACGGTCCTCAGTTAAGTGAGGTCAGATAGGTAGAGACACCTGACGGACGAATTTAGCGAACAAAAGAATACTCGTTACAGTATATACTCATTAAATACATGAAAAGTACATTTTATCTATGCCCATTTTGCTTATAGTCTGTTTCAAAGCAGGTGTTATCAATAAAAATTATGAAATAATAGCGACGCATATATATGAAAATTGAGAACTTAAGGAGACTCTGCAGTACAAAAACAAAGAAGCTCCAACCCAGACAAAATAATTTCTGAATTACTTTCCCATCTAATTGATAGATCTTACAGTATAAAATATAGCAAATAATTTTAATGTTCTTAATCTAATTTGGAAATCTCATTTCCCCTGTAAATGGAGAAAAGCTGAGGTAATTATTTCAATGACCATCTATTTAGGTTACTATTGAAAAAACTATTCCAAACATTGGGCTCTCAAGTATGCTTAATCACAAAATAAGTCAATAATATTTATTGTAATATCCTTATTAGGATATTATAATTTCAAAAAACTAATAAGCACTGAGCAGAATGGTTAACATTTGAGGTATAGGAGGGAAGATTGCATTATGGGCAATCTTATGAATTATTTTTTTTGAGGGGTAATCAGATCAGTTAATGGAAGCTTGTAAACAATAATTGGTAGTATCAGCATCGAGCCATTGTTATCTATATAATATAAGGACAATAAGCCTTTTATTATTATTAATATATTTATTGACAATTGGAGGAAATTACCAAGATCAATTACTGAAATTAAAAGGTTTCTTGACCAATAAGACTTTATAAAACAGTGGGAAGACCATAAATATATTATATAATTATTTAACTGGATCACCAATGAATTGTTTATGGTAATAATAATAAAAATTAATCCCAAAAAATATTTTTGAAACAATAATGATTTAAATTCTAAACACCTGTCTAAGCAATAATCATGTTCTCAGGTTGTCCTGACCTCAGTCCCTTGATAACACATTTTTCCAAAGCAGGGATGATCCTGCGTGGATGAGATGATTAACTGTTTTTAATATCAACAATATAGAATTCTCATTAAAGTAGAGTGGCAGGGTTTAAATGCTGAATTTTCACAATATCTTGCTCTAAAAAAACCCTAAGTTTTGTTTAATTAAAATAATGAACTGTATATATCTCATGTTAAAAGAAATAAAAATGGATAAATATAAAAATATAGTAATCAAATATAAGAAAAAAAATCTTACGTTAAAACAAATTTTCAGAAATATGAGTAGTAATATTACTTGTTATTAATGAAAATCCATTATACTCAAGTGATTGTAGTAGATATTAATTTCTATTTTTGTGCAATTCTATTGGAATCTAAATATTTCAATGAAAAGTAAAATTTCTCAAAATGTAAGAACCAAATAGAAAGTTACTTCAATTAAGCATTTATTTTAAGTGCCTAGCAAAAATATCACACATGCGCTGACAGCCATGCTCACTTTGTTGAGTTCTATTATGCTATTTTTAATATATTATATTGTTGTAGAAATTAATACTCAATAAGAAAGCAGCATTAAAATTTAAAGGTTAAAAGAATAGTAGAAAAATTGTATTTAAAAAAAATTTATTTGTTTTACGATGTAACAATGTAATTAATAAAAAATTGTTTCATAGCAAAACCAAATTTAAACCACTGCTGGCGGATGAAGTTCAATTCCCATAGTCTTGATGTCGCTAGGGATAACTTCATCTTTAGGATTGACAACACATACATTGTCAGGTAAGGGGTTTTTAGGCCCATTCTTTCCAGTTGGGTCCCAGGGTAACATAATTTTAACTTTGATCCCAAGCACACCTGAAACAAGAATTTTTTTTTTCCATAAACAACAAAGAAAGCATACAGGATTAGTCTATATTTATACAGAAGTTACTTTGTATAGAAATATGTATTTAACCCCTTAAGTAAGGTGCAGGCTCGAATTAATTCGAGCCTGCGAAACGGTCCAAACTGTGCACACTCGAGATAATTCGAGCTGTGCCGTATTTTATGCTCCTGTAATTTTCGCACTCAAATATATTCGAGAATTTAAATTAAATTTAAAAAATTGTTTATTTTTTCAAGAAAAGCGTGCACTAAGGGGTTAAGATAAGCTGACATAGTATACCTCAGAACTGCTAAAATAAAAACAATAGCAGAAATTATGAAAAAATATATCAACACTAACATATCATAGGCATAAAATATACATATATGATATTAAATGTGAGGTAACTGATGATTTATAACATATTATATTACAAATATATGAAAAATTATTAAAACTTCACATAACTTGGTCCAATGTCATATATATACATTATAATAAATTACCTTGTCTCAATAATACATGGCGGGTAGCTGAGTTGACGTACTCATTACATGGGTCACCACTGTGGATCATAAGTCCATCAACGAATTTCATCGACTTAGCTCTTTGGCCTCTCAGTTTCCCTGAAACAACAACCTCGCATCCCTTGGCTCCATTTTCCATTATGAAACGCAGGACACCATAACAAGCTCTAAAAAAGATAGAGAAGATGGTTTATAAAATAATCCATTAGAACAATAAATAAATAAAATTAACGATCTGTATTACCAGAAATGTAAATCATAGAGTTGACATTAACCTTAAACATTTACCCTGCTGTATTTATATTTAAATCCAGCAGTTTAAACCTTTTTGACACAATATGTTTTTTAAACATGTTTAATGCATGATATTTTTATTTATTTTAGTAAATAAAAATTAAAACTGGTAGGACTTTGATGTTTCCAATGGGGAACTTTATATATTATTTCTAGATATTACTAATTATTAATAGTTAAACAAAAAATATTAATCATAATAAATTCTCAACTGAATAAAGAAATAAAAAAACAATAATATTGCAATGAAGGATATAAACACAAAGGAAAGATAAGTTGAAATGAACATAGTCCAAAAAGGATCCAGAGAGATAACTTTATACACACACACACACGCATATAAACATATACATAGCTGATTATAGTATAATAATAGTTTATCATGGGTGCCTATAATATATAAGATATTTGTACCTTTCCCTTTATAAATGCCCATGTTAGTTACAGAATTTATATGTAAGTTAACTGTAAATATTAAATTTTAATGTAATGTTTTTAAGACATACCTGCGGACAGCAAGACCCCCAATCAATTTGTACCTCAAAGACTCAGCTTGAGCAATGGCACATAAACCTCTTGTGGGGACCTTTTCAGCGTACAAGTCAAGTGATTGAGGCTGAAAGTTAAACCTCTTCTGGACGACAGAGGTTAATTCTCTAATTCGCCTTCCTTTTTCACCAAGCACACTCTGTGTTCGTGTGGCCATTATAATGATCTCCGTCCTGCTGGGTGTTTCACGGACTTCGACACCAGAATAACCCTCTTCAGCAAGTTCTCTGGTGAGAAACTCATTGAGTTCAGCTCTAAAAACTCCATCTGCAACAAACTAGAGCAAAAGGGATTTTATAAAGAACCTAATGTTGTAAACAAAGATAATTAGAAGATTTGATTGAATCATTTCATGGAGAATATGTCACTAAGGAGAAAGTTAGAGTTAATTTACAGTTCCTGCTTGTTATAAGAAAAAAAAATCCATTGACTGCCATAAACCTTAACAATACAAGATAAATGTCTCAGCTCAGAAACATGAAGCTGGGTATAGACTGAGAATATTATTAAAAAAGTTAGTTTCTCAGGGCTATGAGATGAACAATGATAGATTTTAAAATTAATATAATTAATTATATATTTTCTTACGCTACATCATCAGTAAATCAAAAATAAAAATAAAATACAGCCCAGAAACAGTAATATTCTGAGTATATATACACATATATTATTTATGTTATAAAATTTACAATTACAAACAAAAATTATAATAGGGCTGTCTCTATCTTCTGAGCTTTAAATGCCCAATTAAATAAAATAAATAAAAACATGATCAGTGTGAATTTTTATGAAAACTTTTAATAGGTGAAGAGAACAAAAGCTAACATTTCCTGTACAGTTTTAAAAATACTTGCCAATAAGCCATACCAAACTACAGAGCACGGCAAACCGAACAACTACAACACCAACCCTCTTTTCAATATTTTGTCTTTTTGCTAAGGACTCGAAGGGAATACTTGACTAATAACTAAAACTTCCGAAGAAAGTCAGGCATAAATCTTGATTTAAACTTGACATGAAAATTCAAACCTTCAAAGAATTGAAAGCTGCTGGACACAATACAAAAAATATGTAGAAAATTATTTCACAATAACTTTGAAACTTCATAAGAATAAATAAATCAAATTGTTCATGCTAATTACAGTGATTGTGCATTTATAATACATTTGCAAATTCTATGAGTAAAAGTCAATATCCATCCAACATTAACAATAGTAGGGAGAGTAAATAAATATTCATTCAATATAAAACTAGTCGTAAGTTTAAAGATTGCTTTTCCACAGACATCAAAGAATACTCAGCCTTGGAAAAAAGTGTGAACTTATAAGAAACATTGTGGACTACAAGTATTTCCAGTTACATATATGGACTATGAAACATAAACC
Organism: Arma custos; assembly: GCA_037127475.1. NCBI lineage: Eukaryota > Metazoa > Arthropoda > Insecta > Hemiptera > Pentatomidae > Arma > Arma custos. The sequence goes on from CM073761.1 coordinate 40,137,668, forward strand.
ATACTTCAATAGTTAACATTGCATCTAATTTCAATGATTTAATCAAAGCAAGCTTTTTTTTCAACAGAAATAATAATAAGATAAACAACCACAGCTGAATATTATTCAATTCTAGAATAAACAGTTCAATAGAATTGTAAGTTTATATAACCATCACTTCAGAAAACAACTAAAATATTAAGTAAACAGAACTATGATTACCTCGAGCCAAATTTATTTACTTTTAATATTGGCCAAAATTTCTATAGAAAACATCAAAAATACTTAATTCCAAATGCAAAAAGAAACAATAAAGATGCCCATAAGATATTTCAATAAGAAAAACATCAGTCTGAGACAACCAGCAAGCCAAAGTGCTCAAATACTATAAAGGCATTCAGCTCAAAGTAATGTTAACAAAGCACAAGTGTACAAAACAGTTTTAATTACACTAATGCGAAATATTAACTAAATTTAAAACATTGTGGTGATCGGTGATGAGACAAAATTTAACCTTATTTCTCGACATGTGTTTAGCTTAAAATTTTCAAATTTAATTAAATGCATGTATAGAATGGTTAAAGATAGTATATTAAATAATATATTACCACTTAATTACCTTTTTCTTTTTAGAAATGGGGGTTGCACAAGTCATCTTCTTAAATGCTAAAACCGCGTGGTCTGTCAACGAACAAAATGGCTTTAAAACCAATCTGGAAGCATGCAACTATGTTCAGTGAAGAATTGATCACCAATGAGGTATACGTATGTGGCTCTAAAAAACAAAGTGATTTAGTCTCCGCTTAGTTTTAAATTTAAATTTGTAAATTCATATCATTTAAAAAAAATTAATTTGTATAATTTTGTAATATTTATTAATTAAAATTCTGTGAAATTGACAATTATTTAATATTTTTGCTAGCTATTGAATGATTATGAACGCTTGCATACCGGGCCCCTGTGATTTGATTTCAGAAAATATTAATTTTATGAACATTTCCTTTAATAATCATATAACTTAATGTTTAAACATAATAACCTTATTTACTATATATAAAGGCGATACATATTAGTAATAAAGTTAAATATGTACAACTTAAAGGGGCTTTTTTTAATTATACAATTAATAATGAGTAAAATAAAGTTACGCCGTTCCAGCAAAATGGCATTATTTCGATCGAAAATTTAGGCAGTAATGGACATTCTATGAAGTTATATTATTTAGATTGTGTTAGATAGAGATGTAATGTTAAAAAGTGTAAACTGGAGAATTGTGTATGGTGAAGGATTCGGCATCATGATTCTAATGTTTCTTTAGAAACAACCCTCCAATTGATTTATTCGTGGACAGCAATATGATTTCTAAAAGACATTGTGCAAAAAATGTAGGAATGAGTAATAAAACGAAAGTGGATTGGAACAATTATATACGAGTAGGCTGTGTGTGGAAAAAGGTAAAAACGAAAAGTATCATTGGAGCTTCTGGTAAAACTGTGAAAACAGATACAAGTTTACTTGTTAAAATAAAAAACAATGTAGAACGTTGTTCATAAAATATTTAACCGTGCGGTGAAATATTTTATGGTCGTTTTCAAATTTAATATTTCACGTCCATTTTCGACCCTATTGTGTAATAGGTTTTATCAATGTCACTAGCCAATTTTCTGGTATCTTCTCTTAATCCTAGATTTTTTGGTACAACTTTGTTGCTTCAGTAATGAAATCGTCATTTGCCACCTTCCGTAGTAGAGGAAATACTCCATCCTCTCCTGATGCTTTGTTGTATGTGAGTCGATTGCTAACCTTGCAGCACATTTTCTACTGTCAATATTGTAAATTCTAAAAGCTCTATTTATTCCTCAACAATTTTTATTCCTGTTATATTTTTTGGAGACTTTAGACTATGAAAATCTACGAGCTCGCCATTTGCTCTTCATACAGAAATACATTGCTTGCGAACTCAGAAAGCCTATAAGAGTCACCCTACTTCGCGTAAGGACCCTGGGACTTTGTAAGGACACTTAGCGCAATGTGGGGGGTGGTTACCCTTGGTCCATAACTGGTATTTGTGACAGGGGCAAATCTGTCTAGATCCAATGATTATACAGGTGGCCAACAAGACTCTACCTCAAGAGGACCTCTACCTCTTTCCTCGAAGCAGACTAGACCAAACCTCCGGGCATCCATTTGACATAATGGAACACTACAAGGCGATTGCCAATAGAAATAAATGGAATAGAGTCTTCAATCCTAATCCTGTTCGGTGTGAGCTGCATTGTTATAATATGATGGGCCTCACATACCTAAGGAGTAAGGGCTGGTGGAGGAATTGCGAAACCGGGTTCGGGCTCACAATATTTGGGTTTGTAAACCTGTGTAGTTAAGCAAGCGCGTTAACTCGTTCATTCACCCCGAATTATTTTAACTATGGAACAATCACATCATGGTGTGCATCACTTTTCTAGTCACATGCTCTAGTAGCAAATTAGATAAATATTAAAGGCGAAAGCGAAACACTTGAAATCTTATACATTTCTCAAAATTAATTACCGATTTAAACTTTATTGAACGTTTCGGGCATCCACATCCTACTTATTAATATTTTCCACTTATACATTTTAAAACCATCAATTAATCTTGATCCTGGAGTATCTGGCTCCGCCTGCTCCAACCCATGCTTCTTCTCTCGAAATCCTTCCTGACTTCACCTTCTCATGTGGTACTGAGCCTTCCTTTAGCCCTCGTTCCTTCCACTCTAACCCTTAAACTACTCTCTCTCTCTCTCTCTATCCTTTCGCTCGGTCCAGGATTCAGTTGTGTAACTCAGTATAGAAATGAATGTGTTTTAACACCACATTATATACTTTTTATCCTTCCCCGAAAGCCCGTTTTAAGTGAGTGGAAGTTAAGTAACTGGGGTTGAGCTGTATCATCTAAGACTATATTCATAATCTCCTGGAAGTTCCTTAGCGTATTCGTTTTTATTTTTATTTTTTTTTTATTCGACTTGATAGGATTGATGAGAATATTTTATAATATGAAGATAGGATTGGGGGTTCATCGATAGTTATCATTAAAGGCCGGATTTCGTGCAGTAAAAATTTTAAAAACGTGCAATAAAAATAAAATACAGTGACAAGCGTGCAATTCAACCTTCTACTTTGTGAAGAAGTGATGTGTAAGTAAAAAAATCAAATATTAAGTTAACATATTTAAATAATTATTATAATATACTTGGTTGGTACATAGTTTGTTTGTTGTCTAATGACGAGCAGCTTTGTGTGAGTAACTGTTGAATTGGAGCTAATAAAAATAAAATAAAAAGATATTGGCAATAGTCAAATGCTATCGTGGGCTGCTTATGAGAAAATAGAATGTACTTACTTGAGTTGCAATGAGCATCCACTTGAGATTTTCGATCGGAACCAATTGATTTATTGCAAGAGGTACAAAAATTGTTTTCCCGGGTATGCTTTATCCAAATTTTGAGTTTTGAAGATTGGCTGGCTGTCACTTTAGGCATTTTCACTATTGTACTTGTTTACCTAACTAAACTCAACTTTAGAATGAAATGAAAATAAAAGATAAGGTTGGAAGGTTGAATCAAATAAAATTAGAACTTTGAAAGTTAATACAAAGCAAACGTTGTTCGAAATTATATCTTTTCCTTAACGAGTTCGAAGAAAAATTTGGAAATCATGAGTCATTTTTCTTCCTTGGAAAATTAATTTGGTAAATATTATTGTTGATGATTTCAAAATAAATCACAATTATTCTCTATAGTAAATTTTTTTTTAAATTCAACATTTTTAATGAAATATCAAAAAGTGCGCTTTCGTGCACTGAAAACCTAAAATGTGCAAATTTGAGCAGTAACCCCCAAAATGTGCAATTTCGTGCATTATAAAATTTAGATTATTTTAATCTCCTTTCCTTGATTCGGATAAGAATCGAATTTTCATTGAATTCTGAGAAAGCAATAAAAAGTTGCAATTGCACGGGAATCCCGGTCTTTAGTTATCATCTTCCGTCGGCACCTTTTTGTAGATTCGATTAAGTATAGTTTCTTTCTCTACTTCAGGCATTTTTTTTTTAAACAAAAAAGTGGATCTTCGTAAATACAGTTTCCTCGCACGCTTTTAATAGTTTACTTGAAACGTTATAGATTCTTGGGGCTTTATAAAATTTCAATTTTCAGATGGCTATTTCGACTTTCATGTTTACTTAGTTCTTCCAACAACGTTTCAGCACTTTAATGTTCAGAAGGGGATTGTCAAATAACCCCCTCAGTCAAAACACTGTAAAAAGTGATTTTTAAATTTATTCAAAATGTCCACAATATCGTCCCGTATATTGCTATTTTCATCTCTAATCTATTGTAAATATATATATATATATATAAATAATCGTTTTATATATATAAAGTTATATACCTTATGCATTTCGCATCTATTTAATAGTGCCACTGACATAACAGGAATTTCTAACATTTAAAAAATAGATTAAATTTTTGACTGTAGATCAATATTTTTTAGTCTCTAGATTAATTCAACTGTCAAGGTTAATACCAACTATTGCTCAGCTATTTATAAACTGTCCCTCTTCTTCTTTTTACAGACCATAAATTACCAAATATGTTTACAGAGACCTTTTTGTTTCTCAATTTTATTATGTAGTTCTAGATTTAAAAATGTGACTGCTTCAGAATTTGAATATATAAATAAATTTGATTATTTTAGTCAACAATTTTTCTGTCTTTTTTTCATTTCAAATTATTTTTAACGGAATACTATAAGATAAATTAAGTTTAAATTGACATTTTGACAATGTGATACTATTATTTTTTTTAAAATACAAATCTTGGGTTTTTATAAACAATTAAAAAAGAAACTGTACCACTACAATTTATGAAGGGTCTTGGGTTCTTGGTGGAAACTGTTAAGCCACGGTTGTAAAGGGAGATTTTACCGAGAGCATGCTTAACTTAAGAGCTTAAGAATACCCACTTAAAAGAAGTTGGGTGAGCCCCAGGAGGATCTGCAGGGTCCGTTTGTGTCAGTTAACAGAGTAAATAATCTATCGGTCACAAATTAGCACTATACATCCTGAGCTACCTCGCAGCTCTTTAAAAAAATAATTTAGAAGAAATGAAGAAGATTACGCCATCTTTTAAATGTTTTTTTGAACTGAGTGATCTCTTTGGAATGGTAGAAGCTGGAGTTAATTTTTGTCTTGGGTAACAGCTGTGCGTAGTTTAAATTCTTTCAGTGTTGAGTTTTAACCTTTTATTTTTGAATAAAATAATGCCGATTAAAATTTGTCGTTCCCTAAACCAGTTAGCTAATAATTGTCTTAGACAAGCTAATATACAGATATCCAGAAATGTAATCAAGTTTCTTTACTATTTTGTTATATTTTCAAGTAGTACCTCAGCTTATATTTTTACTTGTGCATCACGATTATTTTTATTTCAAATGTGTTTATATTGTTGTCAGTGTCCTTTTTGAACTATTACAATTGATTTCAGGCCTCTACATTATCTGATTTTGACATCCAGCATAAGACTCCAGTAGTTAGGAAAGTTGTAAGTGAATTTTCCAATTTTTTAAAATTATTTATTCAGCAATTAAATGTTAAAACGTCTCGTGTTTTTGGTTAATTTAGTTTTAGTTGTCAGTGAATTTAGTTTGTGGCATTATCTTCATTATGATTAATTACAGTAAGTCTTGTGGTAGGTCAGTTTTCACATTCTATTTATTATCCAATATTCAAATTTTGTATTATAATTGTCAATAAATGTAGCTCTGATTTAATTTACCTAAAGAGCACATTCAGTGAATGCACTTCGAATGGTGTTTATATAGAAACGTCTTGACATTATATTTATTGGAAGCATTGATTACTGGTTTAGCAAAATCATTACAAAATATTTAGTGGCAATGTTGTTTTTGGTATTATCATAAAGTTTTAGTCATTTTTGGCCTTTTGATAAAAAGGAACTCTAAGCAGTCTATTTTGAAAGTTTGACAAATGACATGAGATCCCAGAAGTTAAACTCTTGTGACTAAATTTCTATGATTTTGAACGAATAAAATTAAATACTCTATCTTTGTTGGAAGTCATATGATATGACGATATGATATTTTACTATTGTGAGTGTGAACACCATAAGGTGGAAAAAAAGTTAAAAGTGTACTATTGTTTCTATTAAGTGGAAAATCTAAGGTTTGAATATTTGGAGGATTATAAATTAATTTTAATTTATCTGAATCCCAACATGATTTTTTTTAGATTTAGAATAGATAAAATTTTGATAAAATGAGCACACATAATGTATTTGTTCGTATGAGAAAGCCTGTTAGGACAAGTTTCACCAAGACCTGTAAAGACTTGAATGAAGAGTTGGATAAAGATAACCGAGATAAGGCGCTGGTAAAAGTTTTAATGAAGAAGCTGGAGGGGTTAGCTTTTGATTTGAATAATTTTGATGAAAATATTAAAGAGAGTATCTTTGCTACCAATGAAGAGCATGATTATGAGCAAGAATATGCCGCAGTAGAAGTATATAAAGATAAATTTCTTTCAAGATGGATAAATATAAACACAATTTTATTGGTGGACTAAATAAACTTGCTCAAAGAGAAATAGATAATATTAGTTCAAATTCCACTTCAGATAGAAGAAATTTAAAACTTCCTAAAATAGAACTAAAATATTTGTAGGAGCATTGTGTTTTCGCCGAAGTTACCGAAGGCCATGATATTCTAATTAAACTTAATGATGCAATTTGCGACAATCAACATAGACCCTACCAGGATATCAGAATCACCCATACTGTTATCCTTGAAGATCCTTTCGAAGATCTACTTGTGCTTATTATTCCTGATGCTTCTCCTGATTTGTCAGCTATTCAAGCTTCGAATGGTAAAATAGGAGCTGATGAAAAAATCAATGATGAAGAGGGTCTAACAGAGGTCCAGTTATAAGAAATTAAAGCAGATATGGAGACAAAAGCTAGAGCGACTATATTAGGAATTGTCGGAGACCTTCCACATGCCGATGTCGCTCCTTTTGAAAATGTGTTCTTTGTCTGCAAATTGAATCCTGTTACGACTGATGAAGACTTGGAAATTCTTTTTGGGAGGTTTGGTAAAGTCAAAAGTTGTGAAGTTATCCGTGACCATCAAACTGGAGACTCTCTACAATACGCCTATGTAGAATTCGAAGATCAAATGTCCTGTGAGCAAGCCTACCTGAAAAATGGATAATACAGGAATATGGAACGATCTAATTGACGATCATAGAATACACGTTGACAGCCAGAGCGCCTCAAAAATAAAATGGAGAGGGAAAGGCCTTGGAGTGCAATATATTGAAAAGCCTGGGGACAAGGATAACTCTAGGAGTGCAGATCGTCATTCTAGCAAAAAAGACCATTACAGAGATAGAGATAGGGACAGAGACAGGGATAGAAATGACAACGCAGAGATGATGATAGAAGGCGGAAAGGTGATAGAGATGCTGAAGATTATAGAAGGAGAGAAAGAAGGACTTAGCGAATAGCCTCAGATTTGGACGTAAGGAAGAGTGGCAGTCCTGGTTAAACGCTCCCCTACGCTGAAAGGCAATATAAGGGTGATGCGAAAGAAGAAGAAGAGAAAGAAGGAAAGGTGATGACTCTCGTCGTAGAGAAGATGATGGTTGGAGAGAGAGAGGGGAAGAAGACAGATATGAGGAAGATAGAAAGAGGAGATAGTTAAGAGAAGTAAAAAGACGTGAAGAAGAGAGAAAGTATAGTAGCAGGCATGAAGAACGTAGTAGAAGGGACGATGATAGGAGACGGGATGGTAATAAAGAAGCTACAGCTGTCGTTACTTGAAGAGGCAGAAGGGTTCGACTTCCAGCTAGATATTTCGATTAAACCCTTTTAATCGAAAGGTGGGAGTATGTTGGAAGTCATATGATCATGTGATATTTTACTATTGCTGTGAGTGTGAACACCATGAGGTGAAAAAAAGTTAAAAGTGTACTATTTTTTCTATTAAGTGGAAAGTATAAGTTTTGCATCTTTGGTGGATTATAAATTAATTTTAATTTATCAGAATCCTCACAATCTTTATAGCTAATTTTTCTCTACTGTAGATATTGTATTTCAAGCATATCTGACAATTCATTTAGTTTGCAATAAAAGGCATAAATAATTGATTGTGGAGGGTTGTAGAGACCGAATTATATTTGGATGATGGAATACTTTATAACACATTTTTACAAATGTTGCAAGAAGAAAGGGTTATTGGTATTATTATGTTGAAAAACATATGAGATTATTTAAAAAAAAAGTTCAGATCTCATACCTTTCCGTGAGTTTAACTAGGTATTGTGTTGCTGATCTCTGGCTCATTTACATATGTAGTCTTTTGGGTTAGTTTTGTTTTTTATTAATTTAATTTCACTTATGCTGCTAAGGCTTATTGGATAATGGTACAGTTGGAGTCCTAAATTTTACCTATCCAGGTTTAACTAGGATATGGATCTTTAAAAAGTACCTGACATCGCATAGGATCAGACCCCAATTTTATGACCCCTTTTGATGGATGGCATACCAAAAGATTTTTTCACCACTTAGGAAATCCCAAGGCCACCTGCTGGGGTGCGAATCCACGTTCTTGGGCATAGTAGGTTGTTATGCTAACCACTAGACCGTTGGTGACCCCAATTTTTTTTTAAATTTTTTATAATTAATATTTTGCAATCTGTACTTTTCCTGGATGACCTTATATATGTATATATTTTATATATTTGTATAAGCTCTTTAAAACTCCAGATATTAGTAAAGAAAGTTTTTTATTATTTGTCTTACCTAAGGCACACATACCTAAAGCACAGTATGGGGGTCGGCATACTGTCACAATGCTTCCTGGTGGAGGAATTGGACCAGAGTTGATGGACTACGTAAAAGAAATTTTCAGGTATTTCTTGTAAATTTATATCTTAATTATTTTAATCATTTTATAAAATTATGTCATTGGAGTTACATTATATCCTCTCATATTATTTTTTATCCTACTCTCCTTGGTGGGGATTGTTCTTTCTATTCCACTGACAAATTGCATCAGTATATTTCTAAACTTTAAATTGTGTACTTTGTTCTTAATAAACTAATACTATAATAATAATATTTTCTTATGATTTTTTAAAAATATGTGCTCTACTCTGCAAATTGATACAATTTTGACAAAATTGTATCTACTATTTTCACCGGAGATTTTTTTTAATGTAGGGAATATATGTACATGATTTAAAAACAATACATTATTTAAAAAAATCTTTGGCTGGATTCATGACCAGTACATAGTAATTTAATGAATACACTAAAATTTCAAATTTGTATTTAAACTGCACAAAAATGAATAGCAATGTTGCTAATCTTGTGGTATTTTTATTGTAAACTGCAATGTTATTTATTAAAAATTATGGTTTTTTTACTGCCGGGAAATTTAAATTAAAATTTGAAAAATAAAAGATTTAAGTTGCATTACTTCTTTTATTATTAAGGATGGAAAGACATTATCTGGAATCCAAAGTATTGAGAGATTGAGCTACTAAAGCCACCGGCTAGTTGATAATAGGTAGTAGCGGATGTTATTTCTCAGAGCGAACACCAACTAAAATGCTGTCATGTTTACTGACGAGTCGCACTTTTGTCTGTAGCGTGATAACAGATGCCGAAGAGTCTACAGTGAACATGGAATATGTATAATGCCCACATTCATGTTTCTTTCAGTGCAGTTTGTTGGTGTCCCCTGCTAGGCAATCGTTGAACCAAATTCTTCTGAACTGCTAGTTGTATGCTGCTGTTGCAAGTCATCTCAAAGGGCTCCTAAGATTTAAGGCCAACTCCTCATAAAAGATTATGAATCGTTTGTGTGGATAAAGCCTAGCCAAAACACCTTGAACTCCATTGAGAATCTGGCAGCCCCTATAGGAAGGCTATGGCTATACTATGGCTCCTTTTGGCAACGATGACAATAGAGGGTAAGGCCCTCTCTTGGTTTGTATTGCTCTGCGATCTACTGTCCGGCTTTTCTATTGACACTCCAAGTCTCTCGGACTGGGGAACGATGCTCTGAGAAACTCTAACTGCCCCTGTGACAAGAATTATCTGGTGCTTTGTTGCTCATTCTCTCGTTAATATTGGTAACTTTGGGTTCAAGATAATGTCTTTCTATGGTTAATGAAAATATAACCGGATTAAAATTGAGAAAAGGCGAGAGTTGCTATGCTAACCACTAGACCACAAGTTGCCCCGCGAGAGCTGTTATAATTATAAATATAAAACAAAATCCTTTCATTCTCTCATTTTTCAAAACCCCTTAACTAGCTTTTCTTGCTGTAAAAAAACATAATAATTCTAATAAATATTAATGCACTCTTTTTATAATAGTATAAAAATGCAAGAAAAAGTAAATACCACAAAACTAGCAATATCCTTATTCATTTTTGCACATGGAAGAATCTTTGGTAGATATTAGAAAGACTGTTTTAAAGCATTTCATGATAACTATTATGTAAACATGTTACCAAAAGTTTTGATGATTATTAAAAATGATTTTATTTTAGAGTCGGTGGAATACCTGTTGATTTTGAATTAGTACAGATAGATCCTAAAAGTAGTGGTAATGAAGACTTAGAGTATGCAATTACTTCAATTAAGAGGAATGGCGTTGCTATTAAAGGTAAATAACTTAATGTATTGCTTTCCCATTCTTGTTAATCTTATTGAAGATTTTATTTAAGATAATACTTTATTCAGCTAGTAATTATGGAATGTCACAACTTGTTAAGATTCTATCTCACCTCTGAAATTGGTTTATAATTGTAATTTTTTATTAATACAGATGAGTTTACTTGCTTGAGTTCATTTTGCTTTCCTTGAAAAAATTATCACATACTTAATACAGAATGGGTAGTGCTAATAGTGAAATAATCCAGACAAGACTCGATCTGCTCCAGTATTGACTGCTTTTTTGACCAAGTGCTGCTGTCTTCCAATTTTGTGCAACAAGCAGAATCTAGGCATCTTCCGTTCTAAGTTTCGGACGATCAACTCTCTTAGTTCCATACATTATTTCACTTAACACCCTCTGTGGAAATTGTCACAAAGACCAAAGTTTGGGGCAGTGTCAAGATATGAAGGAAACCAGAAATGACTCTGAGGCAGAATCTTATACCTTGCCACTCATGCCTATAATGGAAAAATTTATACTATGTTCAGTAGAATAATATTAGTTGAGCCAGAAAACCTGTATATTATAAGTTTGACTCGAAAGTAATGTCGGATTTTTCGTTCATTCTTAACCAAAAATGAACTGTAATCAGTCAAATATCTTCCATTCTGTTCGATGACCTTCTGCCATCTTATCGGAGACTTCATGATTCCACACTCATAGAACTTCTGGCCCTTATCAGCAAAAAACTCTCCCTAGTGCGATTGCTATCACTGAAATTTTACCATTTAAGAAGTTTTTTAAACTTTAAACTAAGTGTTAATCTGATGGTGGAAGGTCGGGACTGTAAGGGATATGCAACACCACTTTCCAACCAGGCTCCAATAGTTTTGTACATGTGGCTAAAGATATATGAGGCTTTGCATTGTCATGTGGAACATGATTCCATTCCAGTTGGCCAATTCTTTGATTGCTTCCTCCAATTTCATATTGGCAGTAAATATCTGATTCAATTGTTTGATTGTTTGGAAGCAGCTAAATATGCACATCATTATAACCCAACCTAATTGACAACATGAATGATATTTTTTCTAATGCAATTCAGCTTTCGATATGGTTTGTGCTGGTTCATCATGCTTGGACTCTGATGTTTTTCAATTAACGTTATCAAAGACGATTCATTTTTCATCATCAGTGATAATTGGTACCAAAAGAGGATTCGATAAAAATCCATGTTTTTAGTATGGATATCACAAATATTGATTTGTTGTGTTAGGCTAAATTCTATCAATTCATGTGGAGCCCAAATATCAAGCTTTTAAGAAGTCAAAGATATCTTATATGATTTTAAATTGTTGTGTGTGATACATTTAACTGTTTTGCTCGTACAGTTTTATGACAATGTAATTCCATTACAGCTTTAATTTTGTCATCAACTTCAAAAGGTCAATCAGGTTGGCCATTTTTCAATGGAAAATCTTCCAGACAGAATTTTTTTTAACAAAGCTGACATGTTCTGTTAAACAATCAACACCATAAACTTAACACATCTCTTTGTGAGCATCAGATGCTTTCTTGTCTTTATGAAAATAAAAAAACCAATGGTTATTTTAGCACTCTAGGGTAAAACTAGCTGTACACTGACAGTTATAAAAAAAATTACACTTTGTTTCTTTAGCCACCTATTGCTATTGACTGATGAATATCAAAGGGAAAAAAGTAAGAGAACAAACAACACTATATACTAGTGCAAACTAAAATCAGTTTCTTGCCAATCCTATACCTAGGAATATAATATGCTGATTGAGTATGCTGATTTATGTAGTTTTACTATAATGGGATTTTATTATTGTTTTTAGGTAACATAGAAACAGGGAGCTTAGATACTGGCATCATTTCCAGGAACGTTGCTTTGAGGAATGAGCTAGATTTATATGTAAACGTTCTTAGCTGTAAATCTTATCCTGGTGTTGTTGCTAGGCAGAAAGATATTGATATTCTAATCATTCGTCAAAACACTGAAGGAGAATATGCTATGCTTGAACATGAGGTAATTTATTATATTTAGGTGTTCTATTGATGTATTTTTTATATTAATGTATTAATATCAATAATATCTAGCAAGTACTTTTTTTATGAAATATTCTTTTTGTACTTTGTCATGTTTTTTAAAACCATTACAAAGTTCATAAAATAATACTGACATTGTTTAAAAAATTAGTAATGAGTTCTTGGATGGCTGAGAATCTGACATCTGAGTGATCCTCTTCTATGAAGGACCATGCTGTTGCAATTCTGGTGATTTCCCAAAACTGAGTCTATGCAACCATAGCCAAATATTAATTCGATAAAAATATAGTATTATAGTTCTGGATTTTGGTACAGTTATTCCTTGAAATGTCTTGTAAAACATACTAAATATCCTCATTTGTGGTGGGAGTCTAGGAGTAGTTAAAATGTTTCGATTTGTCCAATTTGTCGATTGGTCTTTAGAGAAAACAAATTGTTCAAGAGATAAGACGATTTTATGAAAAATTAAAACAAACAATATGTGTTATTGGATTGATTCCATTCATTTTTTTGCTGTATTGGCATTTCCCTGATATCTGTACTCGTAACCCCTAAAATCAATAAAAAATATTCTGTGCGATGCTTAGTCAACAATTCCATATCTTTCATTTTCTACCACACATGAAATAATAATTAAGAAATTGTTAACTACAATAATCATTTAAATTCATGAGTTTCTCATCATTCCACTCCACAGCTTTTTATGTTATTTTTTAAAATGCAATTAGCTTTTTAATTGTATAGGCCCTGAGTTCAAGACCAGCTGTTCATATTAATTAGTTTTCACTGTAATCATATTCTTTCAACATCAGGAAAGGATCCTGTGGGACCTATAGACACTCATGGCACTCACCCAGCCTCTATAAAGAGGTTACCCTAAATTAGGGAAAAAACTTTTGGGTTGAGTGTGATCTAGACCAATTCACCTCTCCCTTCACAACTGTTGGCTTCGGAAAAGTACAACCCCTACCATGTACTGAACCAAATACTTTATATAGATTTGTACTGTTGGATCGAGTTCTACAAGTTTTTTATTTTTTTAAATTTATTATAAGTTCACTTGTAGTGTAAGTAAATCTAATGGTAACTTGTGGATTATTGAGATCTGGTATTTTTTAGAGTGTAAACGGTGTAGTTGAAAGTATGAAAATCGTCACTTACGATAACTCATTAAGAGTAGCAAGGTTTGCTTTTGAATATGCTAAAAAACTTGGACGGAAGAAGGTGACAACAATTCACAAAGCCAACATAATGTAAGTATATGAAAATGGATAATCAATTATAACATTTTAATAAGATTGAAATGTTAATTTAATCTGACCTGAATACATTATTCATAGATTACTTTTTTATAGTTTAAGAGAGCATTTTTAAATATTTTTGTATAGGTTTATGTAGCTTGTAATTACTTTTGAGTATGGTGGCAAGCTGAAGAGTGGCAAAGAGGCTGCAAATCTCTTAATCAAAAACATATGCAAGCAATGCACCACAGAAGTCGACTATGCCAGAAAGAAAATTATCAAAAAGCAGCTAAGTCAGTCAATTAATTGTCCAAGCTAAAAATGAGAACCATCAACTAGACGAGACCTTAAACGAGCAGAACTGGATGGGGCTCTAAATGGACTAAAAGCAAAGAGCTCCCCTGGTCCTGATGCGATTACAAATGAACTCATTATAAACATTGGAAACAAGGCCAAGAAGAGACTCCTAAAACTATTAAATAACAGCTGGAAGTCAGGAATATTCCCAAACTGTTGGAAAGTAGCCACCCTTATTCCCATTCTGAAATCAGGAAAGAATAAAGCTCAGCCTGAAAGCTATAGACCTATAAGTCTCCTAAGATGCATGGGAAAGGTCATGGAAAGGATCATAAATAACCGCCTAACTTGGATGCTAGAGGCAGAAAAATTCATTATTCCTCAACAGGCAGGTTTTCATAAAAATAGATCCACAGAAGACCAGATGGCAACCATCATGCAGGAGATAGAAGATGGCTTCCAGAAGGGGAACACACAGTGGCGGTTTGGATCGACTTGGAAAAAGCGTTTGACAAAGTCTGGAGAAGTGCACTGCTTCTAAAAGCCATCAACTGAGGAATAAAAGGGAAAAGCTTGAGATGGCTAAAGAGCTACCTCACCAATAGACAAGCAAGAGCGCAGGTAAAGGGTAAACAAAAAAAAGCTAAAAAATGGGGTACCACAGTGCAGTGTCATCTCACCAACACTGTTTAATATTTACATCAATGATGTGATATGCAATGTACCAAAAGGAGTTAAAGCAGATGATGTCGCTCTATGGTTCCACTCAAACTCATTGGCCATTGCGAAATACAAGCTCCAGGAAGCCCTCAATGCCATCAGCAGCTGGGCTAAAGATTGGGAAATGAAAATAAACTCCCACTAAACCAAATATACGGTCTTCAACCTTTCCAAAAGTAAGCAACGAAGACTTGAGCTCAAGATTGGATCATCGGCTATACAACTTGAAGAAACCCCAACATATCTGGGAATCAAGTTGGATAAAAAGGTGACGTGGAGACCACATATAGAATCATGGACAACATAGGGCCTTAAAAGACTGTGCCTCATGAGAAAGATAGAGTCGGCCTGGGGAGCAGATGACAAAACTCTCCAAAATCTATGTGGGCCACGTCTGACCAGTCTTGGAATATGGCATAACCAGCTGGGGCACATCGGCAAGCACCAACTTCCAAAAGGTTTCTAAAGTCCAAAACCTATATGGCCTAAGATTGATTACAGGGGCAATGAGGTCAACACCTCTCAATTAACATGAAGCCCTGACAAAACTACAATCGCTCACTGACAGAAGAGACCTCAAATTCTTGAATCTGGCATCAAAAGCCGAATACATTCCGGAGCACCCACTTAAAGAGAGGCTTACGCACGTATACTCAGCCCGAATCAAGAGAAAGAGTCCTGTGCATCACATCAAATCTCTTCAAGAAGAGTTCAGTATGATATATAGATATACAGCTAGTGCCGCTACTGAGGTTGTTACAAACCCAAGAATATCAGACAGCATACCAGGCATAATTAGCAAAAAAGAACTGCTAATTGAACTCCTAAATGAGACTCTAATATTTTCCAATGAGGATTACCCACTACTGGAATGGACAAGAGCCTTCACGGACAGTTCGGTTGCAGAAGAAAACAAGGGCAGTGGGGGCGGAATCTACATAGAATTTCAGTGTGGTGCAACTGTAGAAAAGTCTATAGCTACAGGGCTAAACTCTAGCAACTACCGAGCTGAGCAGGAAGCCATTATTGAGGCCTGCACGATAATTTCCTCTTCTTCCTATGATCTCCAAAAGGCGCTCATTTTCACTGATGCAGCTCTGTTCTCCTAGCATGTATTGCTGTACAGACAGATCAAAAGCTCTTGCAAGCCTAAAAAACCTTGTCTCCGCGATAAATTCGATGACAAACCTTGTTAGAGCAACAGTCCTCCAGTGGATCCCAGGACTCTGTGGAATCGCCGGCAATGAATGAGTGGAAACACTGGCGAAAGCAGGATCCTTGATGCCTCAGTTTGCCCCAATACTCCAATTTGACGAGGTCAAGGCACTTAATAAGGGCATTATCGTGGGGCGATGGTTGGAAAGACATCCCACACAGGGCTCCCACGATGACTACTACAAATTAAGCAGAAGAGAACAAGTGCTGATAATTAGACTTGGGACTGGGCACAACCGGCTCAAATCGCATATATTCAGAAAGTTCAAGATAGGAACGAGCCCCCTATGAGATTGTCGTGAAGAGGAGCAAACAGGTGTCCATATCCTCCAGTCCTGCCGACGAAAATGTCTGCAAACAAATTTGGCCAGAGCCAGTGTCATTGGGGAGGAAGCTGTGCGGAAGCTTGTAGGATCTCGGAAGAAGAACAGAGTTTTTGTCTCTGTTGACTGACATAGTCATCTAAAGGAGGATCGAAGAAGAAGAAGAATGTTGCTCGTACATACATATTTGTTTTTTGTGGATGAAAGTCGTCCGGGTAGAGGCCAATGAATTTCTCTTAGAATTGGAGAAATGTTTATTAAGTAGCCAACGTTTCGACATACTTTGTAGGTCATCTTCAGGGCTATAAAGTAGGTCAAAACAGTGGCTACTTAAGAAACATTTCTCCAATTCTAAGAGAAATTCATCAGCCTCTACCCGGAACACTTTTTTCCACATATATTATCAAGGACAACTATTATTACTCAATATTTGTTTTTTATTTATCGAGAAGATAGATAATTGAGGAGAAGTTTGAGAAATAATCAGTGTTTAACTGATGTTTGAGATGGATGAGGGATACTGATTGATAAGCATAAGCAATTACTAAATGAGATGGCATGAATGATATAGAGGTTTTTAAAGAAAGCGGTTATGTGAGACAGGGTATAAAAGTTAGAAAACTGGAATTCGGTATTTAAAGAATAGACTGAGAAATAAGGAATTGGGAGGATAAGCCTCTTAAACTCATCAAATCAACATGATGGGTTCTGAAGATTTATTATTATTTTATTTATTTTTACCAGATCGGCTTGGTGGGCCTTACATGGTTGTTATAATATTGATTGTTTATTGTTGATAGCAATTGATTTTGGGGGGGGTATAGTCTCGTACAATAGACACCCCTAACTAAATACATCGTTATAACTATTGGTTAAATGTAAATAACAGTGAATTGTGACATATAAAAATATATATAAAGAAAAATAAAAAAGAATCTACATATAAAATAGCTGTAAAATAAATTTAAAGTAGTAATATCACTAGAAATATATATTTATTCAGCTTAAAATAATACGCCCTACAGTAACCTGGGCTTTAGTCTTCGAGATGATGTCTGCTTTCCTATGTAATTTATTGCTCCTTTAACTGCTGGTAGTTGGGTATGGAATTTTCTGAATCTTTTTTTTGTGTGGTCGTCTATTGTTTCTATTTGTAATTCACGGTTCAGTTGACTGTTTCTGATGAACCAGTGTGCATCCACTGAGATTCTTAGAACCTTGTTTTGAAAAGTTTGCTATCTTTTTCTTTTCGTAAAGGATGCTGCTCCCCAGACTTCACAGCCGTACATCATTAATGGCCTTAGGACTGTTTTATAAATGAGAATTGTTATCTCTGGTTTTAATTTTTATTTTCTGTTTACAATAGGATAGAGCATTGATAATCTTGCGTAGGTTTGGGTTAATTTAATATTGATATGGGTATTCCAGGTTAGGCGGTGGTCCAAGTGAACTCCAAGGTATCGTATAGCTTCGCTGGCAGGGTTCCATTTAACTTTTTTACCTACGAGGGTTAGATCAGGTGGGTCTGGTGGGCCTCTAAGGGTAAAGACTTTTGAGGTACATTTTTCGATGTTTAGAATAATCTTCCATTTGGTAGTAAAGTATTGCTCGAGATTATTCAGGTGGCTCTGCAAAGTATTTCTGGCTATTATTATGTCATTGTGTTTGGAGAAAACGGCTGTATCGTCGGCAAACATAGCTATGGAGGTATGTGTAGACTGGATGATATCGTGACGATAAAAGTTGAATAGAATGGGAGAAAGAACTTAACCTTGTGGAGTATCTGCATGGATTTGTCTCATAGTTGAATATGTGTTATTTATTCTAACTGAGATTGTTCGACCGTTCAGGAATGAGCTCAGAATAACATATAAGTATTTCGGGATATCTACTTTCTTTAGTTTGTATAGTAGACCTCGGTGCCAAACCTTATCGAACGCTTGTTGGAAGTCCAAGAACGTTACCAGCATATGTTTCTTCAATTCGAATCCATTTATTATGAATTCTGATAGTCTTGCAAGTTGGTGCGAGGTGGAATGACTATATTGAAAACCAAATTGAAAATCCGGGATAATGTCATTATTCTTAAAAAAAGAAGAAAGATGCCTTTTTATAACTGATTCCAATAATTGGTAATAAGCTTATAGGCCTATAGCTGCTGACTTTCCACGTATCAGGGAAATATCCAATTCTTAGACAACTATTAAATATAGACGAAATGAAAACCACAGCTTTCCTGGGCAACTTCTTTATTGCTATGACTGGGATCAAATCATGGCCAGGACTTTTCTTAATTTTAAGTTTTTTTATTAGTTCTTGTATTTCTTTTGGGGTCGTGAATTTGGGTGGAAGCTGCACTGTTGCAACAGGGAGATTTAAATAATCGTCGATGTCATTAGCTATCGCATATAGCATGACTTCTTTCACATTCTGTGTTCGAGAACGTTTTCTCAAAGTAATCCGCAAACGTTTCAGCCTTTTCTACATCACTGGTGAAGAATTCACCGTTGTCTACAAGACTAGGAATATTCTCATGCTTATTCATCAGACCTCGCGTAGCCTTCCGTAGGGATTGATCCTTAGGGTCTAAATCACCTCCATAAGTCTGATATTTAGCATATGTCCATTCGTCAAGTTCTTTTTTAATAGCGTGTTTTAGGTGGTTCCATCTCTTTTTATAAG
Organism: Arma custos; assembly: GCA_037127475.1. Taxonomy (NCBI): domain Eukaryota; kingdom Metazoa; phylum Arthropoda; class Insecta; order Hemiptera; family Pentatomidae; genus Arma; species Arma custos. The sequence goes on from CM073761.1 coordinate 40,156,922, forward strand.
CAGGGTCTCTAATACGCATCCACTGTCTCCTAGCATAATTTTTTTCTTTAATTTTTAGAAGAATTGAATTTGGACATCTACTCGAGAATGTTTTTCCCCTAAACTGGAAGGATTGTACAGTTGCTTCATGCAGGCTATGTGAGATATGTTCGTTGAAGTTGTATATGTTTGTATCAACTTCTATTGCTGTAGGATAATTATTCTTAATATTAATTTTCTCATTGATTAGAATTTTATACACTTCCCAGTCGATTACTCCATTAATGAGGGATTTTCTCTTCGTTTCTTTGTGTATCTATGCTGAGAAATAAATTAAAACTGGGATATGGTCCGAGTTGAGAGCAGTGATCACGTGGGATGAGAGTGGAAGCCTAAAATTTTTGGTTAGTGCTATGTCGAGGATGTCTAGTTTACAGCCTGATCTGTAGAATGTTGGTTCATGAATTTGTATATTGTGCCTTGAACAGATTTCTAGCAAGGTGCTTCCACTAGAATTCAATTTACGGCATCCCCAATAAATATTTGTACAGTTCACGTCACCTAAGACTATGTTTGATTCTATAGTAACTGTTTGTTGTTGCGTTGAGTGTGCTGGACGAGCCGCATCTGAAAATGTGAATTTTGTCGAGACATTCCTAGCTGGTTTATAAGTAGTATCTCAGTCGTACTGCTATTATTTTTTTCACTTTGTCCAGGTGAGTTTATTTTGTTTTTTATTGTTTGATAGTGGGGGCAACCTCTGTACCTAACCGCGTGTGCTTGTTTACAATTGACGCAATACGGCTTATCCATGTATTTTAAAGGACATTTAGAAAAATGGTGATTTTCCTTGCACTTAACACGTCTAGGCTCCAAATGACAATAATTTTTTGTGTGTCCATACCTTTGACAGTTGGTACGCATTGGGATATTATTAGTTTTGTGTTTTGGCTCAACTGATACAATAGCATAAAATAAATTATAAACCTTGAAAATGTTGTTAGCCTGGTCATTATTCACCAGTGATACAGAATAAAGGGGAGTGGGCTTTTTATCTTTATTTAATATCCTGGAGCATGTGTAACTTCGAATTTTTGACTATTTAATTCGGCCTTTAGTTCTACGTCAGTTACAGTGTAAGGAACCCCTCTAATTATAACATTCAGATGCTTTTTTTTTTCCGTAGAAAAAGTATGATATTCTATTTTTTCTTCGTCGTAATATTTAGTCATTCTCCTGTAATCTTCAATAGTTGTTAACATTATTTTTGTGTTGTTGCCGATTAATTTGGTGGTAAAAGGTCCTAAACATAATCCTTTTAAATCATTTAATAGGAGTTGATAATTATTTGCTTTGTGGAGAAAAATTGAGGGAATTTTTGGAGAATTTTCAGTAATATTTTTTTCATTGTTAGAAGTCTGGTCTGAAGCAACTGGATTATTAGATGAAAGTTCAGTCTCGGTTAGTATATTAAACCTGTTACTCACCGGAACCGGTGCAATTTCCTGGTAGTATTTACCCATCTTTTTAATAGGTGATTGGTTTAGTGGTGAACCCTCGTAATTTCGCTTCTTAGAATTTATACTTTCATCTGAAAATTCTTTAGTAGCAGAAGTGGGTTGGTGTGGGTTAGATGCACCTGGTAAGTTAACTACATCCCCCGTTCTCATTAATTAACCATGTTAATTAATAAAAACAAAATAAGATAAATAAAAAAAATGTCAAAAGAAATATACTAATTGTTTCACTATTCGACACCGCACTCTATGAAAGTCAGAGGCCAACGGGTTCTAAAGGTGAAACTAAGAAACAAATCATTAGTCTGTTCAAGTTCGTCTATATATTTCTATATACTGTGTACATAAGAAATACTGTATTCTCACAATATCAATCTTAATAAAATTGGAGAAATGAGGGACAACACTGGAAGCTAATAGGTTTTTGAGGGTTTAAAATAAAAAAATCTTAAGAAGTTTAGAAGTAAGGTAGCAAAATGTATATTTATGTAAAGGTAACTAATTGATATTCATTTAGTTTCGAAAATATGGTTATTTAAGGACATGGTAAAAAATTTATTTAGGATTATTAGGATTAATTTAGGATTATTGGTAAAAAATTTATCCATGATTTCTAACCTACCAAATTTAGGTGATTTGGTAGGTTGTTGAGATATTAAGAGATAATGAGAAACAGAATTGACTGTGGACCATTTTTTTTTCACCATTTAATTTGCTGTTTCGTGTTTACATATTGACCTTATTAATATATCCCGTTACTTTAGGAAAACTAGGAAGCACCTATGTAGTACAAAAGGATGGATAAATTAGGTCATGAATAAAGCGGTGTGAGTGATGAATGAAATGAAGAATATTACTATTCCAGTTTCCAGAAATTTTTTTCTTCTTTATAAATTCATCAATAGTTTGAATTTATCTACTTGTCATTTTAGAGGGATCCCTTTTTGATAATTTAGCAATTAAGACCTGTTAGACTATGTCATTGCGGAAAAGACATAGCTAATATTAAGGACAATTCAATTTTGAGAAAATAATAAAAATATTAAAAAACAAAATTATAATAGCATTACCATTAATTCTATTTTTATGAAAAAGTTAATGTAACATTTTAGGCATATACCTGACATACCTTAAATTCAGTTTTGTAAAACTTTTTGTTTGTGATGTTAAGCTCGCAGTATACACACTTTCTCTCTCTCTCTCTCTCTCTCACACACACACACACACACACACACAGACACATATAGCTTTGGAAAGATATGAGGTTTTGCTTTGAATGTCCTAATGTAGATTATTATTTTTACTATTATTATTTATTGTTCTCATTTTAGGAAATTATCTGATGGACTCTTTCTAGAAATTTCAAAAAAGATAGCAAAAGAGTATCCTGAAATAGAACATAATGAAATGATTATTGATAATTGCTGTATGCAGCTGGTTTCAAATCCCCATCAGTTTGATGTTATGATTATGACCAATCTTTATGGTACGATTGTATCAAATGTTATTTGTGGTTTAGTCGGAGGAGCAGGACTTCTTTCAGGGAAAAATTATGGAGACCATGTAAGTTTCAAGTTCTATTAATTAGCTGGTAGAGGTTTGACTGTAGAACTAACTGAATGGGAAGTTGGTTGGAAATAAATTTAACAGCAATTCATTGACAAAAAGAGTATATGGAAAACGTTAAACTGTTACCAAACATTATCATATTTCAAAATTTTGTCTTATATTCTTTTTTTTCAGTATGCCATTTTTGAACCTGGAACCCGAAATACAGGAACTTCGATTGCGGGGAAAAACATTGCAAATCCCATTGCAATGATAAACGCATCTGTGGACATGCTTGAACATCTGGGTCATCAAACACATGCTCAAATACTTTCTTCTGCTGTTAATAATACGATTAATGTTGAAAAAATTCACACACCTGGTATGTATGAACTTCCATGCATTTAAAAACTGTATTTCTTGGATTTTTTTCCTCCTGAAACAACGTTTTTTTTTATAAAAATCTGAATTTTGTTTATTACTTCAAATTTCTTTTATATCTAACAAATTAATATGTATTTTTTAAATTATATAAAGAGGGAAATAGATCAATAAACAGAATAACAAAAATAGGAGCACTGGTCTCAGCTTGAGGTTAGGTTCTAATATTCCTGAAGAAGTCGCTAGTTTCTTTTATAAAGTTTAATACTACTTCCATCTTATATATGTGGATGCATAAAAAAACAAGGTCCACTTTTCTCAAAACCAAATACATAGTTTAAGATATAATACATTGATCTGTTTTTCAAAGTAATCAATTGCTAAGTCAAAAACAGACTTTTTGTCGGCATTACTCCTGTGTTCCTCTTTATAAAAAAAGCTCATTGAACTAGTGACTGTCTTCTTCTTTCACATTGTGTTAACTCTTTCAATAATTTAAAATTGATATTCTTCCGTTCCTATCTTCATGAGAGAAAAATTAGTAATTGTATTTCTCACTTGACAGTTGTGGCGATTAGAATCTCAATCATAGTTGGCTAATTAACTAACACTGCATGTTGTGGCTGACATCTGATAAAAGATAAAATTATAAGTCTGAAAAAATATTGCACCTGGTAGTGATGGATAAAACCTCCATAAATAGTTTATTTGAATAGCAAAATATTCCAGTTTTTGATGCATCGAAATTTCTATTTAATATTTGTTTTCCAAGAAATTGTCAAGTTTTTTATAGAGTTGTTTGATGTATTTTTATTTTTCAGATCTTGGAGGAACTGCTTCTAGTATGGATGTTGTTCAAAGTATTCTTAAGCATGTATTAGAAGCGACAAAATCAATGAAATGGTAAGTTATTTCTCATTTATAATCTCATTAAAATTTATTTAAGTTGAATATGTATAAATTAGGGATGAATGTTCTTATGAATGCAGTGAGTAGTTTTCTGAATCGTGCATTATTATCAGTATATGTACAGTAAACAGTAGAGTGTAAGTATTCAAACGACAAACTCAGAAGTTAATTATTGTTATATGGAATTTGAATTTTTATTTTTATTTATATATAATGTTAAAATATATTCCTGATTATTAAAATTTATATGTTCTGATTATATCGTTTTATTGACTGTTTTCAGTTATCATTTAGTAAATGCTATCATTTTTATGCTAAAAAAATCACATGTTCTAAAATATAAATCTTTACCTTAATGTTTGTTATTTAGGCTTTGAAATTAGGTTATTTTTTATTGAAATGTTTTTTTTATTAGAAAAAATTGGTAGGTAAAAAACTTAAGCTTTTTGCATATTAGTTTTATTTGAATGTGAATGAAGATTTTGCTATGTTCAAAAACTTTTTTGCAGTTCTTCTCTAGATATATTGAAGGTCATAAATTTTATTGTTCAAAATAAACCAATGGTTCATAAATATTAATTTAACAAGCACTTTAATCTTGCTAATATGTCAAAACATTATTACATAAAAACTTGTTTTCGCTTTATATTTTTTTCTGCCTAGAAAGCCATGATTAAACTGTTTATTATATTTTATATACCTTTATTCTTAAGTGTAGAATTTTTGACTTAGTCATTTATTTTGGAAATAATTAAACTGTTTAAACGTTTTATTGATTAATACAATATTTTTTAAGCATGATTTAATTATAGTTAATGAAGTATTTGAATTACTTTTGGATTTCTCCTGAGTTCATTCAGCATAATGTTTTACTATTAGAGTAATTATGCTTGTGAGATGTTTTATTTAGTATATTTTTTACTGGTTTCAATTGAACATTAAGTATATTAATATTGCACTTATGAGACTAAAGTTAGGCAAAATCATAATTCAGACATTTAAATTTAATAACCATTATTATTCAATAACATAGTCAGTTGTAATCATCGATTTAAGATTTATGTGTCCTGTAATTTTATTTTTGTAACTTGGAGATTATTATATGACCATTGTGCTTTTGGTTAATATAAAGAAAACTTGTCGAAATTAATTCTTTTAAAGAAAAGTATTCATTTCTTAAACTATTATTTGATGAATAAAATGGATAATTATATAATTCCTTAGTTTAACTTACTTTAATTTTGAATGAACAAATTAAATTTATGAACTCATTTATATTCAAAAGAGAAATGAATTTTTGGAAAATAATATCAAATCAATAATAACAAAATTTAAATTAGTTATATTTATGTTTAGACTTGTCTGTAGAGTGTGTGTGTATGTGTAGTTTTAAACATTAAACCACTGAATTTACGTAGTTGTTATAACAGTTTTTTTTTTAATAAACTAAGTAATATATATGCATTGTTTTTTTGATTCATTACTCTTTTTATTTTATTTTTTATGCTATTTTCATTAGTTCATTAATAAACTGATTTCGGTACTTGTGTGTTAACACCACCACAGTTATTTTTGTGTAAAGAGCAATCTTGTTCGCATGCGCAATCAATTAGATTTCTAACAGATTATTATATTACACATTATATTTCTAACACAAACCACCCCTAACCCCAATAAATAGATTTAAAAACATTATGCAAGATAACTGTTACAAAATATAACTGCTCGCACATGCAAACAAGTGCGCATGCAGCTCGCAAATATAACTGCAGTGACGTTAACACTCAAGTACCCTGATTTCTAAAAACATTTCAAGGGTGAGTCATGGCAGTGTGAATATTGAATCCATTCAGACGCGTAGCCAGGATCCCTTAGGTGTGAGTTAATAATATCAAAATCATGAATAAATTTGATTTTTAGAAGGAGTCTACTTGATTATCATTTAGAAGTGGTCACCCTTCTTAAAAATAAGTAATTCATTTATATTCCAGGTTTTAAGTACAAACTAAAAATTTGAGAAAATTGCCATTTTTTTTATACATTCTGCTACTATTTAATAAAAATATAATGTAAAAAATGTATATAATTAGTAATTTCAGGTACTGCTTCCAAAAAACTTTAGTAAAATCTGCATTGTAATATTTGAAACTATTTTTACAAATTATTATGTGAGAATATCTGACAGTTATTTAAACATTTTTTTTGCAATTCAGAAACATATATATTCTTCAAAGTACATATATTGTTTGAAAAATATCAACTCTGTAATAATTTAAAATTGAATAAAAAGTATTTACATTGCCATTTTCTCTCCTTTTTTAGTATTTTTTTAAAATTATAATTTGTGCATTGAACTTAATATTTATTTTAATATTGTTTGTGGTTTTGTATGTGTAAGTTAACCTTTTTGTTTTTGTGCCTTTAATCAATTTTTGCTTTCACAGGGGAAAGTTGCGGCGTGGTTTTTGTTGATTCTCCCAAGTTTGATTCATTACCATGTTACTAATATAATATGTTTTTAAATTGTACTTCAATAATTAAGTTATAATTAAATTATTATATATTGAGGTACTGATATGTTTATAAGTAAATACATTTCATTTGGTTTTAGCTATGTGTGATGTGTGTTCTGTTTAATTCATTACTAAAATACTATAGGTTAAATAAGCATTAATAACAAAAATTTATAAAGCCGTTCATAAGTTTAATTTATTGACTTGGATTAGAGGTAATATTTAAATAAACTATGAATAACCTCATTAAACAATTTTGAATTAAGGATTTGTGGAACTAAAATTATTCACTATACATACATAGTAGTTTTCATTCTTTCAAATTGACTCATTGTATGCCCTTAACGGCTCATATCCCTCCCTTTAACCTTCCTGCTTATTCATACTTGGGACCAGAAATAGGCATAATTAACTTAGGTTAACATTTTATATCAGCTACTCTAAGTTATTACTTTTCTGTTTGAATTATGTGTATTTTTAATGTAAAAATATTGTACTATATTTTGCTAACTACATATTTTATCTTATTAGTATTAACATGTTAAGGTAAACTATTCCTGACTAAAATTACTAATTACCTACAATATATATATATATATATATATATAATGTGTTGTTCATAACAAAGAGATATTGAAGTTCTTCTATTGGATCTGAAGGAAATATATACACATACATTTCTTCACAATTTAAAATTTGAGCACCAGCTTTTCCATTAAAACATAAAAGCACTGAGTAGTATTTTTGGAAAATACACGTATATTTTATGGATCAGTCAATTAAATTTATTTTATATGCAAGAAATTTGTAAACAAAATAATTTATCAGTGATTTTTGTCAACAAATCTAGAGCTACATTTTGGTGATGTTATGAGAATTTATTATCCTCATATTCATGCCATAACAGTGGGAAAAAAAAGGCTTTTAATGAGTTAAAGTAAATAATTATAGACATTAAGATTACACATTAGTCAGAACATAAAGTTGACCCTCATACATTATAATTAAACAATGGTTAAAAAGACATTGTTAATTCATAAATTGTTTTTACAAAGTGATGAAAAACACTTTTTTAACATGCTACTTGCAATGATATTTTGAATGAAAAATAATAAGTGTTTTCTGCCTTTATGCCATATGGAATTTTGTTTTTTCTAGACCGTTTATGGGTACTTAAACTTTTCAACATTTACAAACTTATTCCCTCCTATATCTATATCACCATAAGTACTTATACTTCTCGACACATACAATTTTATTCCCTCCTTTGTATATATCACCATAAGTGATATTCCATGATAGTTATTACAGTCCGTCCTCAGATATATACATGTGTGTATCAGATGTATACACGTGATATTAAAGTCTTTTTCTTTAATATCATTCATTTGCAATCATTAGTGTTTTTGTTTTTATTATAATTCAATTTCAACTTTCCATTTCTGTTTTAAGTTAATTCCAGAACAACATCACACATAGTTTTAATCCATGTGCTTTGTCAATTTGTGATATAATTGAGAAGAAATCTACACTTTTGTATATTATAAATTATTGAGCTGTACAAATTGTTTTTTTCCAATGTAAAGTCAATTATAAAGATTATAACTTTTTACTTATTTTGTAATACATTCCAATATAGGCTTTAATAGTGTGAGTACATGAAGTGCCTATTCTGAACAGACTTGTGTGTTTATAATTATAAACCAAGATAATTAATTATCTTTGTTAATTTTTATTTTACTAGTCAGGTGTGTCTGGGCAAGTATTAATGTTGGTTATATTTCAGAAGCAGAACTTACTATTCTCATATTAAATTTTTAGCTTATTTTTTGGTTTATTTTATATAATAGAAAATTTATTTAGTTAGACCTTGAAGAACTGTATCCTTTGCAATACCACAGTCTGTCAGATAAACTTGATTATTTGTTTTACTATTGAGTTTTAATAAACATAATTAATTTTGAGTTTGTTGCAGTGCACTACCATTTTTATAGCTGTGTTATGCATGTAATAACTAAGCATATTGCACTGAATGCTTTGTGAAGTTATCTAATATTTAGAACAGGTAGGCATTGATTATTTGGCAATGTTTACAGATTTTTTAATTTATTTAAATATTTCGCTTCTGTATTTTTTTTATTAAATTTAAATTTGATAATGAAGTAGTTATTATTTTATAAATATTGTCTTGCTGAATTTAGTTCTCAAACCCTTTCCCTTCACCTCTCTCCCTCATCCTCCAATATTTATCTTTACTTTTATTAGTATGTTTTTTTATTAATGTTAAATATTATTTGACCTTAATTGAAAGCTTGTAAGAGTATCTTGTTTCCAAAACAATGTGGCCAACAACACTATTGTTGAAAAAACGAAACGTTTTTGGTTACCTGCTTTGGTTATCAGCTATTCTAAATTGTAGTATTACTTGGCTATGTATTGTATTTTTAAAAATTCCAGATTGTTTTAGAAACTTGAAATCTTTAGAACTGACACATATTTTGAGGTTGAACCTAATTTTAAGCATGGAGGAGTGATTTGGCAAAGAAGGTTGCAAATATATAAGTATATGAATAAAAATTGTTAAGGAATATTTAAAAACATAAATACTCTCACACACTAATACATACATACAGATATATTATATCTTAATATATATATATATATATATATATATATATATATATATATATATATATATATATATATATATATTAAGACGTTAATAGTCCCATGGTCGATCTTATATATATACTTTTTAAAAAAAATCATCATTATTGATGATTTATACTTATCTCCTGTTAATAGCATATGAACATTCTAGAAAACATAATGTGCTTGTTCATAAGTAAATTTTTTATAAATAATTGGGATTAATCTATTTTTAATAGATATGAGATTATTAAATTTTTATTGTGTTGGAAATATTTTATAGATTGAGCAGAACTTTACTGGCCTATAGTAACTAACAGTTTTTTATTAGGTTCACACTCACACACACACACACACACACACACACACACATATATATATATATATATATATATATATATATATATATATATATATATATATATATGTGTGTGTGTGTGTGTGTGTTTTTCTTGGAAAGGGAAGAGGGAGATTTGATATGGAGGCAAGTTATCAAATACATTTTAAAGATTTATTGTTTCAATTCATCAATTGATTAGTTATGTTTGATTTTTCATTACTTGTTTTTTATTGGAAAAGTATTAAGGTGATGAAGACTAAGTGTGTATTTGTAGTACTTTGTAATTTATTATATTAAATTTTTATGTTCCCTTCAAAGTTGTCTCGGTAAATAAAGATAGTAGTAGTAATTGAAGATCTCTGCTATAGGACTAGTACAAATATATGTAGTGTTAACTTAACACTGCTGTCAGCTTAACCATGGCAACTCCAAACTAGCGATTTGAAATAAACATACCAACTGATTGAATTGTGTTTCACAATCTACTTTATCAACAATTTAAATATTACATAATTTTAGTAATTCTTTATTAATTTAACAATGATCTATTTTGCACTTGCTATATAACCACTACAGCTTGAGTAGTGGGTCTTCTAGAAACCTTGCATACATCTTAAGGCAAGAGTTATAGCATACAAAGTACTAATTTATCAAATTATCAGTCTCATCAAAAAGGGTGGGTTAGGATGTAATATTTAAACACTTCTTCTTCTTTATCTTCCTCCTTAGTGCCTCTCAGCATGGAGGTGCCCCAATCCAAGACAGCCAAGCCCCTCGATATCTAGCCAGCGCTTTCATCTCATTCATATTCCTTCCCTTCCTTTCATCAATCCTTGAGATGTGATCCATCCATTGGAGTCTAGGTCTTCCTCGAGGACGACGTCCGGTAGGCCTGACTTCAAAAAACTTCTTTAGGTCCTGGTCCTCATTCATTCACTTTTCCCCACCACTGAGTTGCATAGCTGGTAGTATATGCTATTAGCTTTCTTAATTCTGTTTGAGAGCTCTTGGTCCATTTTCCCATTTCTGCTGAGCACTACTCCTAGGTAGGTATTTTTCTGTGCTGTCTCCAAGGTTTCTCCTCTGCAGTGAATCAAGATCTCCTCTTCTTCATGCTTTATCACCTTGCTTTTTGCAACGTTTAATATCATACCGTTCCTTTCCAGCTCTGCCTCCCATTCCGTAACCGCCTGTTGTAGGTGTTCCTTGGATTCGGCAATGAGGACAATATCATCTGCGAAAACCATTGATTGCACTAGGATTGTCCTCATGTTCCACTTTCCCACGACCATCCATGCTGTCCTCCGCTTGCAGATTTTCAATATCTCGTCCATAAAAGTGATGAAAAGAAGAGGGCTAAGGTGTCCCCCTGTCTAACACCCTTTCTCACGGCAAAAGCCTTGGACATTCTTCTATTAATTCTGACTACAGCTTTGGAGTCATGAAAAGTGCATTTTATGGCATTTATTAATGCTGTGGGCACATTTTTAGCGGCTAGAGCTTTCCAGATTTCTTCTCTAGGGACTGAGTCAAATTCTGCCTTTATGTCCAGGAATGCTAGGAACAAGCTCTTTCCTCTATCCCATGTCTTCACAATAATTGTCTTCAGCGAGAAGATGTGGTCCCGTGTTTGTCGGTGTGGACTAAAAGCTGCTTGTTCCTCTTCCAATTTGTCTTCCACGATTTATCTGAGTTTTCTTTCCAGTATAGAGGAGTAAAGTTTATAGACTACAGGGGAGAGACATATAGGCCTATAGTTTTGGCATTCACTCGAGCTACCCTTCTTGTGGATCGGTATGATGCTGTTACTTCCCCACTCCTCAGGCATAGATTTGGAAGAGAAGATATTCTGAACTCCAAACTAGCGATTTGAAATAAACATTTTTAAAAAAAAAATATACTAATTGAATTGTGTTTCACTATCTACTTTCATCAACAATTTAAATATTACATCATTTTAATTATTCTTTATTAATGTAATTATGATCTATTTTGCACTAGCTATATAACCGCTACAACTTGAGTTGTAGGTCTTCTAGAAACCTTGCATACATCTTAAAGCAAGAGTTATGGTATACAAAGTACTAATTTATTAAATTATCAGTCAAAAAGGGTGGGTTAGGATGTAATATTTAAACACAAATGTCTTAATAACAACTTTTATGAACCGGAAAATATTGTTTCCAAAAGAATGATTTTACAGTCCTTTTTGAAAGTGTGCTCTTACCGTGTTATTAACTAGATAATCTGACTTTATGGTGCATGAAGGACCTTGGCTCCTCAAATATTTTACTCCACTCTTACCCATCCTCTTCATGTATTCACACCCAGGAATCTAAGATTATCTTCTACATCATTCAGCCATCATAATCTAGATATCTGGAGACCCTTCCATGATTTTAGTTTGCACATATATTCTCCTTTGAATCTTTATTTTGAAGACAAATGTCAAAATAACTAAAACTAAAATTGATGCTTACAAATCACTTTTGAAATGACCATATGAAGCTTTATGAATATCTGGAAGGCTGTAAACTTTCCATTTTTCTAAAAATACTGACACACTTGGAGATATTTCAAATTTTGTGCAGCTGAAAATATTTTGCTCACATCAGTCACAATTCCAGAGAAATTATCACTAGAATTAAAGGTTTTAATCCAAAATAATTTATTGAGAAAAAAAGAACCAAATTATATGAAATTCTTTCATTTAATATTTTGTACTAAGAAGGGTATCTAATTTAAATTCTTATTTTCTATTTTTCAGAAGATTCATGAAGGATTTAAAAGCTGAACTGTATTACTTTATCAGATATGTTTTGTAATTTTACAGGACTGTTCATTGAGGACAAAAAGGTATTATTTCATTATTCAAAATTTTAAACCGATGTAATAATCATTGTTTATTGTTTTTATTTATTGTTAATCTTTTATAGTATATATGTAATGACTGTATTTAAAGCATAGATAATGTATTATCTATATCAATAAAGTTATATTTGTTAATTTGCAATTTAATTTATGCCAAATTTGCCTTCTGATGAGTATTATTTCATTGAAAAGTTGTATACATTTTTTAAAATACATAGTTGATATGATGGGAACTTGGAAATGAACTTTTAAAAATTATTTTTTTACCATTGTATGTATCCTAACACAGATCATGAATATTCTCAAAATTAGGAGAAGGATATGAATTATTGAGTGAAAATAAGTTTATATGTATATTTATTCATTTGTTTTCATCTTATTACCTCATGTGTATATATATATATATATATATATATATATATATATATATATATATATATATATATATATATATATATATATATATTTTATTTTTTTCCCTTCACGCAGTACTCCTACGAGAAGGACGTTTATTGTTCTGCATGTTCCGTACATTTATAGTACATTACACACAAGTGTACTTACATGTTGTTTACATTTTTTTTTTTTTTTTTTTAATTATTTATATACAAAGCTAAAGGCTAAATTGAAAATGCATCATTAAAAAAAACAAAACTTAAACATAAAAATATTGTTCATAGTACATATTAAGCCATTTGAACAAATACAAAAAAAAGAATTAGGAAAGCACAAAATTACAACAAAGTAATTGAAAACAAAACTAAAATTCTTGTTCACCTATATATATATATATATTATATGTTTTTTGAAGTCAGTACTGCAATATTTAATTTATAACAGTATATTTGTAACAAATCTGTTAATCTATCTTTTGGCGACATTTTAAGACTTAATTGTTCTCATATTCAGAATTTCAAGAACCAAAGGAAAAAACTTATATATAAGTTATATATATATATATATATATATATATATATATATATATATATATATATACCAATGATTAGTTAAGGTTGGGTATGCAAATGAAGTGAAAATTGATCTATTAGAAGATGACCAACTGGTCTCAAGAAGACCTTGGAATACCACTGATGTTAATCCAATCATAATATGACAAGAATATAGTTTCTAAAAAATGCTTCCCCGTTTTCCTCTTAGCTGTATCTCTCAATTTCAATACAATTTTTTTTTTAGGGGGGGGAGGAGCAAATCCACATAATACCCAACCCCTCTTTGCAATAAGTCCACTGGTCAGCTTCGTGTTACTGTACACGAACACAGTGTGTACTACAATGTTATTTATTAATTAACATTGTTAATTAATAAATAACAAACTCAATCCCTTCGAATGAAAAGGTATCAAATAGCACTTTGTATGTTACATGTGAATTGATGTCAAAGATATCCATCTGTAGCAGAAATTTTATAGTTGATGCTTTTCAAAATGAACTTTAAATTTTTTTATGATGTAATGGCAACCTATAGTGATGTAACTATAGTGGAGCAGTTAGTCATTGGCTCTGATAAAAAAAAAAAATATATATATATATATATATATATATATATATATATATATATATATATATATATATATATATATATATATATATGTTCCTAACAAATAAATACAATTTATTGTGATAATCATTTCATATCGATGGGATATTCAGATGTTTTTGAAAATCAACAGTCTACTAACCAACAACTTTTTATTTTAGGAAATTGTTGAGTAAGGTTAAGAAACTTTACATCAGTGATACATATTCCAAGGCCTTCTTGCACCTTGGAATACAGCTGATGTGATGTTTGGATAAAACAAAAAAAGAAAGGTTTGTCAATTTAGCATATTTTATTGGATCAATGTATTGTTTAACAGTTATAAATGACATCCTGATTACCAAAGGAATTCCTTATAATGCATCTGTTATTATGTACATACACATAATTGTGTCTATTTTGATCTAAAATAATATGTTATCTTCCAACTGTAATATCAACTTACATGATGAGACTCTTTATTATGGCATGAAAATTATTAAATAGTGATATTTATAATATAACAAAAAACTCCTAAAGCATAAGATCCACTCCACACTCGACATAAAACAAAGTTTTAAATAAGTACATCACTTGTTTAATAAGTTAAAACATTTGTGTTAAGTTAAAATGTATAAATTGACACATAAATTTCTAAACTCGATATTTGTGTTGATAGGATCCTTCCGTTATTATAGAATACAGTCTTAAGTTCTAATTGGACTTCTTGTGGACCTATCAGAGGTTTCATCAACTCGATGGTAGCTTCCCCGTATTGTTTATTTAGATTGAAGTCGCTACGCGTTGCAGCTTTTACTCCACCAGGAACGCGAGCCTGAAAACAAATTACTTAGCATTCGATCTTAATATGTTAAAATTAAATAATACGGCCTAGTGAAGCTTATCACTATTAAGTAATAAGAATGAAATCAGAAACTGTAGAACTTATAAGAGCTCATGAGATCAAAGAATCAAATTTTAAAATTGAATCCTACAATTTCTTGTAGAAAAACTCTCTAGGAATTATGTTCCAAGCTCCATTTGAGGATAATAGCAAAAAATACTTAAATGATAAATTATAATTCAACAGCAAATATTTTTATTTCCAATTATTTTTACCTTTAGTCAAACACCAATACTCCCAGCAATATGTCTACACTTATTTACATTTCCGTACATAATACATAATAACGTATAATATTATATACGATTACCAACACGCCTTATTATTTCCTAACTAATATATGCAGAATGATGTCTGATATCCTTAAATTGTACTTTACCTGAACCAGTTCAAGTGTGAAATCTGGTGCCGTGGTCGTCCAGCTACTTGAGATAGTGAATAATTTCAATCCATTCCTGGGAATAGTGAAATTTGATACCATACTTAAGTAATTATAGCTGTAAGCTGTTGGCTGCCGTGTGCATTCAACGTCATCAACAATGCAGCGTGGGTCTTCTTTGAAACACCGACTAAAATGAAATAAATTTATTTATTAATTTAGAAAAAATCTTTTTTTTTTTTTATTACAATGTCCGTTAAGAATAACTTAGTTTTTTTTTAATAAAAAAAAAACAATGTTTCTAGCCAGAGATATCCATATTGAAATAAATCGCAAGTGATATATGAACAATATAAAAAAATTATTCTTTTAAAGTATTATAATATCATTAATTATAAAGAGAACAAATAGGGATGAACTTAAAACTTTTAAATGGAACATTATTGCCGTCCATAGCAAAATTATTGTAATTTTAATCCGGCCCCTTGTAAATGTTAGCAACAAATGAGAATGAATCATATATTATATGGTATTATTTAAAAGGTGTTTTTTAGCCCGAATTTAAAACCGTGTTTTATGCTTGAATAACCGCGGGGCAAAGTGTATTAAATTCTTGTCCTCTCAGATGCTTAACAACCTTCTATGCCCAAAGTAGCGGTTTCGCTGCCCAGCATGTGGACAGAGGATTATTTAAAGGGAGTGAAAAATCCTTGGTTAGGCCGTTCTTCGGAAGGGACGTAAAATGGGGGCCCGAGCATGTTCTGCGTTAGGTCGTTTAAGATCCGTATCCTGATTATGCCTGGATAGGCAAAATTTATGACTCCCACTGCAGCATCGTTCGATTAGCCATATTAGCATGAAGTGACGTTAAATGATCAAATGAACATGACGGGCCTGAAACCGGGGAACACACCGAGGGCTTGTGTTTCATGCTTGATTAACCGCGGGGTAACCTTTATTAAGTTCTTGTCCCCTTAAGCTACAAAAAAAAACAACAACAACCGCTGACTTCGATATTTAACATAAAAGTGTGTAATATATTAAAAAACAATAAATTACTTCCTCTTAATTCCATCTCTCCTATAACCTGGTGGGCAGTTGATCGGATTACACCTGTATGATCCTGCGATGTTCACACACACGTCATCATCATTACACACCGGGTCAGAAGATTGGCATTCGTTAATATCTGAAAAGAAAAAATTGAAATAAATAAAAACCCAATGACTGAATACTAATTTAATATTTCTTGGTATTAATTTGAATAAAATTTTCTTTAGTACAAAAGAACTAAAGCTAAAAATAAGACCTAAAGTAATTATTAGGACTTAGATGGAAAGCTGCAAACACATAGCCAAGGGTAACAAAAATAAATGAAAGATGCAAAACCTTCCCATATTTGAGGACAGACGGAGATAGAAAAACAAGAATTGATATACTAAAATTAATTCGACACCGATGAGAAGAACATTGGCACCCCACATGAATATATCCTCCTGACAATGGTGACGGATGGAAATTCCCCACCTCACCTCCCCAGTCCCTCCTCCGATTTTGAAAATTGTTGGACACCACATATACATCTTGCATAGCTCAGGAAACATACCATAGATACATACATGGAAGTGAATCTTTTTGTGATCTACCAGGTAAAAAAAAATTAGTCCACTTACCACTCCCTGATAAAAATTGGCTATGCCCATGCCTGATTTGCCTAACTATCAAAAGGTTTATTTGTTTCCGTTATTTTATGAGATTCAAAGATGATCATTGTAAGGTATTATAGTATTTTTTTTTATCTTTTGTTTTTATGTTTATTTTATTACTTACTGCAGTTTTATTTATTTTTTATTTTTATGGTTATTAATACTCTACAATGGTCACCCTTGCTCTTTATTGATATATATCTTATGTTCTCCCTTCCATCTTTATTGTTCACCACTCAGATACCTGATACTTATGTATTTTAATTTTAATATTTACCCATTGTAATTTTTAATTTTTACCTGTTTTACCTCATTCTTTAATTTTTAACACTTTCTTTTTTTTATTACTTATTTTATTCTTTTTTATGTTGTTCTTTTTTTTACTACCTTCTTGTCACATGGTTATAAATACTGTTAACACTCATACATTTTAACCTTAATATTTATCATGTTTAGCAATTTTCTACTTTTTTTAATTTTCGCTTGTCTGTATTTTGCATATTTAGCCCTGAAGAAGACCTGCAAAGTAGGTCGAAACGTTGGCTATCTAAGAGAAATTTATTGACCCCATCCGGACCATTTTCTTTCACATCTAAATCTTTATAATTTAAAATATACCTAATCCAGTTTGACATAGCTTAATAAGAAAATACCTTGACATAATTGGTTTTTGTAGCCAATAGTTCTGTAGCCAGGCGGACAAGAGCACGTGTAGGATCCTTGCTGGTTGATGCAGTAAGATTGGCACCTCTGAACGCCATCTTCACACTCGTTGATGTCTATGCATGTCCTAGTTGTCAGCAGTATTTTTACATAAAACAACTAATTAATGAAAAATTAATATTCCACTGTACAATCAATTACTTACCTATTATCCACGTTTAGTTTGAAACCAGGCTTGCACCGGCATCTGTACGTGCCCCAAAGGTTGTCGCAGTAGTGACTGCACAGTCCCTGTTGTTCAGCGCATTCATCAATATCTTTAAGTAAGATTCAGGATCGCATTAGAAGTTAATTCGAATTTGCTAAATGCTGTCTTATAATTAAATGCAGGGTCATTTATTATCCCCTAATGACATTGATTTCGTCTTAGAGTACTTTCTTAGTACGTTTCATTGGTGAATAAGTACCGTCGGCGAGGGCGAGAATGGCCCAGCATTGGTATTTTCTATTCACAAACCGTAAGATTAAAAAACAAACAAAAAAAGTCACTTTGGGGTGAATTTTATCAGTAGTATTATACAGTTTCAATTGCACATTCATATATTTTAGACAACGTATGCGATTGAAAGCACTGTCCGTGACCAATGTTTTTGGGTATGACTGTATTTGGGATGGGCAATAGAACTCAGGCGTTTAAATGTTATTATAGCCAGATGGGGGTAACCTTTTGAACTCATCACAAAAATCATCAGATGTTTGGTTTTGTTGGTGTTGAAGTTTGACTAAAATAAATAAATGATGGAGTTTTTAAAAAAAAAAATTCACTTTAATCCTAAGAAAATGATGTATTTTATGATCTGTGTTTCGCCGTAAGTATTTCCTTGCATCCTTCCTCTATCAAGTTATCCAATCCCGCCGTCCATTATACATATATGAGCTCCTCAAATTTAAATCCTCCATCCATTCCCGTGATACCCGTTCACACCCTTCCGATTTGTATATAGAGGCCCATCGAACCACTGCTTTCGACAGGTCGGTCCTGTTCCCTGTGGAATTCTATCCCTTCTTCCAGCCGCTGTTCCAAGACCCTTCCTACCTTCAAATCCCGCTTATTTGATTACTTTCTATCACTCCAGTTCCCCGAAGAGCTTACATAAAATTATCGATAGAATATTATTTATTTTGTTCATTCATTTTTAATGTGAAGTCGTCACTTTTTCATTAACACAAGAAGCTATTTTTTATTTATTATTATTAATCAGCTTTACAGATTGACTTTTCTACTTGTTTTTTTTCTTTGTACTCTAAGGCTCTAAAGCCCACAATACTGTACAGTTACGTTATTCTAAAGGGACTTGTCCCAGAATAAATAAAGAATTTATTATTATCATTATTATTATTATTTTTGGATTACTATATTTGACTACGTATTGATTATTATTGACTAATGAACATATTATTATTATCATTATTAATATTAATCATATTAAGCTCATATAAAAAAAAAATTGACTATGAAGGTTCTGAGAGCCAGATTCTCCTTTTTTCTTCTTTTGCACATTTTCACCCCGATTGACTATGTTATCTTTAGTGCTTAAATCTTTTTATCCTATGAAGTGCCCTATTTAAAATTAATAAAACGATTTAAATAGATGCGTTAATAAAACAAACAAATCCTGCTCTTGTTTGCAGTCATTATTAGTCAAGAGTCAATTTGACCCGGTTCAAAGCAGTGAGAAGTAAATGAGTCAGAGAAACGAAAAACTTGGTGGGATCTACAGAGTAATTTATCACCTTTTGCATGAATTGTTGATGGCTTATGCTTTGATATACATATATTTATAATTAATACTCTATTAAAAAAAATATTAGTGTATTCACTCATATTTTACTAATCTCAACCTCAAAACTGACATTTCATCGATAAAATTAAGATTTCGTGGCTTGATATTGACACTTACCTATGCATTGCGTCTTAGCTGCATTCAATTTGAGTCCTGGTTTGCAAGAGACTAGGTCAGAACAGAGATAATTGCCCCTGATGTTGATACACCTTTGGCTAGGACCACACCTTGCCAATCCTTCTTCGCATTCGTCGATATCTGTATAAAATAATCAATAATTCAGACCGTGAAAGCCTTTCACATATTTTAAGAAATTATTGATAAAAATCGGTCCCAGGATCGGGGTAGAATAATCTTGGGGCACACATGCCTGTCGTAAAAGGGAACTCAAAGACCAGCGACCCAACCTGAGTGAGTAATATAATATTGCTTATAAATATCAACATAGCCAAGGCACAGGACTGATCATAAAGGCTTGAAAAGGACAAAACATTCGACAATGATTGGAAGGTGGAATGCCCGTGATCTACGTGAAGTGGGAAAATCCTTGTAGTGAAGAATCGCCTGGAAGAATATGGGATGGATGTGGTGGTTCTGCAGAAGATTGGATGGATGAAGGAGCCTATGATTAAATTTAAAAAAATACTTTCTTATCAAATGTGGATAAAGACTAATTGTTCGAAAAGTATATGATTGGTAAAATCAAAAAACAAATAAAAATACGGTCACAGTGTTTAATCCTAGTTACATTCTTAAAAGAAGATTTGATGGAACCCTGTCACTAAATGCTATTTCACTTTTAATTATATTTGTTTTTCTTTTTTTATCGTCGAAAACTTGGTTATATACCTTTTACTTCTCCACTATTCACACCCGCAATCATTGTATTAAGAGTTTTCCAACATTATTGCTACTAAGGCCGAAGTTTTCAATAAATCATCCCGAGCCCTGACCTCTACATATTCTACACTGGTGGCACAAATATCGCTGCAGACGTTTAAGACACTTCAAAACTAAGGCCGGGTCAGTTCTGGATAAAGATTAATGGTTCAAAAAGCATATGGTAGGTAAAAATCACGAATCAAATCAACATACAAAACAAAAAAAGTGGGCACTATCCTTAAAACTATTCCATCTATTTAATATCATTCCATTATCCATGTCTGCCTCAGTTTTGTATCCTCTGATGACGGGACCTTTTTCACTGAACCAACGGTTTTTCAAATTACAACTACACTTAAACAGAGATGTGGTTTGTAGTATAAGTTGTTGAAAAGCTGGGAAAAACAAAAACTGAAAATATCATAAAAAATAAACCAATAGAATAACATAGAAATTGAAGAGCAAAAGCTCAAAAGAGACGTAAAATACATGTCTAGACATTAGTGGAATAATTCCAACCAACAAGCCTTAATAAGTCTCTAAACTAAAACAGGAAACAAAAAACCTGTCAATGTAATGTCCTTTTTCTCTTCCACTTTTATTTACTATTTTTTATATGTTGTCTTGTCTTATATTTTTGTGTTTATTATTATTATTATTATTTATATATTTATTTTGTTTTTATCTAACCGTTTCCAGGTGGGGTCTGGTAGCATTCCTCATTTGGGACTTGTAGGTGGTGGGATATTTCCTCTGGTTGCTGACATGCGCCTTACTGCATTTTGAGGTTAGGATGTGTTTTATTCGCTTTTGTTTTTCCTTCGGTATTATTCTCAGTTCTGAAGATATTTTAATGGGCGAAATATTGAAAGCCATTTTGTTTCCTGTTATAGTTTTGCGACTTAAAGCTTTTGGTTGGGATTTTTCTACCAAAACCAAAACCAAACCAATTAAACCAATAGATATTTTTTAGTTTCTGTTGATCTTTACTGGTCTGATTGAGTTAGATATTTGAGAACGGAGACTTTCTGCAGATTTTACAAACGTCCCTAATATAGTGAGTTGCATGATCATTTTAGAATTAGTATTATAACTTACCAACACAAGTGGATGCTGTGGCCCTGTAGCCAGAAGGACAATGGTGAGTAAGTTGCCCGGTGCAGGTTTGCCCAGAGCACTCGATCTTCTTGATGCACCTGAAGGATCCTTGGGTGTTCCTGCATTCATAATCCTCGCCGAGGAGTTTACAAGTGTCCGTGCCAAGTGAACACTCATCGTCATCTAAAATTTAATCACTGTTATATTACAATTTAAATTAAGTTAATCGTGAAATAATTCGTTATTATGACTTCGGTTTATTTCATACAACTTAGCACTCGACACACTGCGCAACCCAGTGTATTAAGAGGCTGTCAATCTCAACTCGAATCTGCAAAGCCAGGAGGTCAGTTCGCTCCTCTGAACTGTATCTTTTAATTAGCAATGTTTGAAGGTTTGTCTCCCTCGAATACCTTCTATCTAAACTTAGATTAAGCATCCTAACTATTTTATATCCAATATATCTGGGCTTATACTTATATAAGTCCTTCTCAGAGCTACAATCTTCACCGATAACAATCCATTGATGGTACAGGAACTACAGGGATCTATTGTGCTATCTGTTATGTTATTTTATTTATTTATTGAAAGTTTTCCCAAAGTTCTTCAACCAAATTTTACGACAATATTTTTTCAACGCCTTCCTCTCAAGAGCAGTTTCTTCATTGATCCATCAGGTTGTTGATCTTCTTCTTTCCTCAGGGCACAAGCACAGGGTCATTTTTGGTATTCTTCTATCTTCTATCCTCAGTGTGCCCAAATCGCTCTAATCGCATGATGGTGATTTTTTCGAGAATGATACTATGAGTATCTATTATCTCCCGAACTATTGTATTAGGTATCATGTGACGCGCAGATATTCCGACTGCCCTTATCCAGAAGTCCATCTTCACGACCAGTAGTTTTTTTTCTCACCTTTAAAAATTTCCATTTTCCACATCAGTATAACATTATAGGCAATTCAATATCATGGACAATCATATAAAGTGTTTTTGTTGTTTTTAGGATGGTATTACTCCACCCATTATATTAAATTATAACATTGTAAAATGGAACAAATATAATGAATACTGTACCTTCGCATTTGCCAGACTGGGAGTTAAGCGTGTATCCTGTACCACAATTAATGAAACGAACGCAAACGTAAGAACCAAGGGTGTTGTCACATCTCTGGTACTCGAGGCAATCATGAGTACGTTGCTGACACTCATTTATATCTGTGAAATATTAATTAATATGTATTCAATTGCGAGAATAAACATTTAAAGTGTCAATAGAATTATTGGTTAAGAAGCATTTGGGATGTTATTCTGTAATGTGTAGGAGTGGTAACAATAGAATGTTAGGTGTTCGAAGTACCTAAAAGAAACCAACGAAGCACATGAGATCGTGGAAGCTATTACTATTATCTTTAGAATATTAGAGAAAGAATATCATAAATGTGGAGTATTCCTCCACAACGACAAAGGAAGGGTAGACCTGACATTGTGCAGGATGAAAATTCAGCCAACTGGATTTTTCAAAGGATCTTTACTAGTAATTTTGCTTAGGAGAGCCTGAGAGGAGAACTTAATTGCTAAACATATATAAATATATAAATACATATACATATTTATTTAATATGATATAGATATAACATAAGGAAAATTACAATGTCATTAAATAAAGGTTAGTTTGTTTTATATAGGTGTCGTTGTTATGTTTGTACAATTTTTGTTTTATATATTTGCTTTGTTATAATAAAATAAAATTATATTAATGATTCATGTAGTTAATATTACTACAAGAAAATATCAATGATATTTGACATCTTTTTGGGTGATTTCCTAGTGCTATCTAATAGGCTGCATGAGAATTAGAACTTCTCCTATCTTTAATGCCGCGCCCATGACATATACATCATCGTAAAGCTATCTGATTTTCATTACTTAATTATATAATGCGCTTATCTTTCACATTAATAAAAATCAATTATATATATTTATTTAATAATCAATAGCTAGTAATAGCAATCAATTGTCGGTAGTAGTTTATTGTAGTGTTCATATCCAATAAATCTGTTCTCATATCGTTATAACTTGAACTGTTGTTTTCCCTCCACTTTTTCGCCCTTTTACTCTGTACGTTAAAAGTTTATAGTAGTGCACGAGTGATACAATTGAAGATAAACAACTGTTTGTTTAATGTGTATAATCGTGTTATACAATAAAATTCTAAGTACGATCTAGTTAAAAGCATAACCAAGGTTTTACCCCCTTTTAAAAAATCCTATGGCCTCCTGCCATGCTGCAATCCGCCGCGAACATGGTCATAGAAGCGAGTTATGCTTACAAACACACCACATTTGTCCCCGAAATTCAAGTGGTGCTATAAGCAGACATCTCTAGACGTTCTTATGTAACTGGCTAAGTTAAATATGCCTACCCTATTGCGGGTGGCTGGATTAAACGGATCGGAGACAATTACAGAAGGAACTGCAATCAATACATCAGATAGCTTTATCAGGTCTGATAGCTTGGAATGAGATTCAATCCTGAGAACTGGAAAGAAACAAATTTATTGTAGGAGGGATCTAATTCAAGGAAGCATACTCGATTGTCTGCACATTCGTTGCACATCAGCACATTATAGCTATCAGTAATTTAAATAAAATCTAGCATCAAAATTTGTTGACTTACCAACGCATGCTAGAGTTACAGGATCCTGCTTGAATCCATCTTTACATATACATTCAAAACTGCCATTTGAATTAACACAGTTTTGATTGCTGTCACAGGGAGGATCTTCAGTTTCAGCGCACTCATCAATATCTGGAATATAGAATAATGCATAAATATTACGGTGAATCGGAGTCAAACTGCAACACACACACACACACACACACACACACACATGTATATATATTTATATTAGCATGCGCCGATAACAGCACATCTCGAATGCTTGTGTTTACCTTACGGACAATTCAAGTAAACGTGTACTTAATTAAATCATCCGTAAGGTTCCCGTGCCTCTGATCCATAAGATAACACTGAGTACACGTAACTTCTGAGTACTCTGAATCGAGTCAGTTTGGAACGACCTTATTGTTATTTATATACTACTTGCCCTTATTGTCATTATTTACATACTTTTAATAATTGGCTCATGCTCGACTTACAACTTACCAACACATGTACCATGCTGAGTGCTGAAGACGAAGCCTCGCCTGCACTTCATCGAAGGATGTTTTCGGAACCCGCCTCGAGGCGCACACCTGAATGATCCTATCGTGTTTGTACACTTTTCGTTCTCCTTGCACTGGCTTAGCCCTTCGGAGCATTCGTCAATATCTGAAAATCAAAGAACTGTAACTATTGGGTCATTTTTAATATGAAATATCCGTTTTTATAATTTCTAAATTTCAAAGTGGATTTAGTGGACTTCTGTTGTTTATTATGTTTATGTTTACAGATTGAGCTGTTATTAATCCTCTTTTTTTTTTAAATAATATTTATCATCACTACAATCGAGCAAAAATTGTTTAGTATAGCACCTTGACCTTGGAAACATGCGATTTTCCTGTATTTTTTTTAAGTCTAAGCTTGGACACTCGGCAGCCCAAGCTGCAATAAACATTATCATAGTGTTCGGGAAAGGTGGAACATTGACGAACGACCGGGACTCATGCCAAAATCAAATTTTCATAAAAAAAATTATTGGTTTCTGTGAGGCGATCAATGACAGGAATAAATCGTTCTCCTTTCTACCCATAGGCGATACCGCCACATCCACATTGTAATGCAGGGACAATTGACATTGTTTCTTTGATGTATTAGACTGAAGAATAATTAATATGACGTAAGTTGAAGTACAACGGGAATTTGAAGGAAATCTCTGATATTAACATAGCGTTTGATTGATTAATTTTAACGACATATGAAATATCTTTCTTTTAATACTAAGCAAATATACATGTGATAAAATGATTAAATTTAATGTTAGCAGTTCTACAAGAATGACTTAAAGACTAAACATGCAAAATAGCGAGTCTCTTAAATGGACGAAATAATGATAACTAATGAATTATAACAGAAGGGAGTAATATTACAATAGCGATCTAATGAACAAAGATAATTAAGGACTAATAAAGATATAAGGTTAGCATGACTATGCGATCTAATAATAATGATACTTAATAATTAATACAGAAGATTAACATTGAATAGGAGCGATAATAAACATTAACAGAAATTACTCCATGCTAGCATTATGGCCAAAGATATAATAAAAAAAAAACATGAACAAGAACGTTATAATGAAGAATTCAAGAATAAGGTGAAAAGATGTGCGAATAATTATTATCTTTGCCAGTGATCACGGCATGAAAGGGAGATATGATACCGTTAATTAGTTTGAATTGTCTTTTGGTACCATATGAACACAATGAATCGTTGATCATCAGCAGAAGCATTAGTTGGCGATTTGAGGCCTTTTGATAATGAAATGGGACTTACGATTTGTGTGATCTATGCCCAATTATCAACTCAGCATCACCCTCTTGTGTCTCAGCAGAGCTCCTGGAGAGTGACAAGCTGTAAGACCTCCTGGAAGTTCTCAATAAGGAATAGCTTCTTGAAAGCGGCGGCGGTCGTTGATGTTCTGGTATGATAGTCCCGCTAGGCGTCCATCCAGCAAGTGCCGTGTTTTGAGCGTCGCTATCCCCTCTCCTTCTTTTTTGGAGGTAAAAGTATATCGGCCGATATTAGAGGCAAGGATCGGTTTGTTCTTACTGGCGGGTAGTACAGGTTCGCGGCTAAACAGACATAATGCAACAACTTATCAAAAAACCAACATCCGAAGTGACCTATACTCTTACAGGTCAACGCCACAGCTCATGTTTCAAATCATACGATGGAGAGGCGTAGAATTACTCCCATACCCACCTTATTCGCCAGACTTATCTCTAACAGATTTCCATCTATTCAGAAATTTGTAGATTCTCCATTAGTCATCACAAAACCACGAATTATTCAGTTCTGGGATTGAAAATTTGATAACAAGTTAGGGAAAATATTTATGTTGAGAACGAGGGTAAATATTTTGAATAAAAATGTTTTGATTTCATAAAGTTGTTACACTAAATAAACTTTCCTTTGAAAACGGGCATTTCATCTGAAAAGATCCAATACCAAAACATCCTTCCAACCTAAAAAAATTAATAAACTAAGATTCATTATAATTCGAGTGAAGGAAAATGATATTGTGTAATTCGATAAGGTTTGGCATTGAGCCATAAAGTTTAGTCACAACTAGACTAAAATTTATTTATTTATTGTTAAAAAGAGTCATAATGAGGACTTGGAGAAAGAATGCCAGAACAGAGAATACTAAATAGAATTCTCTGTGGGAAACCAGACAGCAAACGAAGTAGAGGACGTTCTCGGATTAGATAGCTGAACGATGTGGAGAACCTAAATCTGCTGGGTTTACAAGAATGGAGGAAATAGCGCCAAATTAGTTGGCTGTGGTGAAGGAGGCTCGGGTTCTTTCAGGACCGTGGAGTCAGAATAATAATAATAATCGGAAAAATTTACCTTCGCATAGTGGATCTTGGTTACCATATTGCTTGAGCCTGAAGCCTTCCAAGCAGCTTGGAGTAGGTCTTTCTACATCCTGGACACCTGTAAATTTTGTAAAAGCAAATAAGATTGTAACTATGATGACAACACACAATATTTCCTTAACCTATACACTAATAGACTTTTTATATATTCCATATGATGTGCACAAGTATATTTTAAATTTTATAATTACTTATTAATGTTTATAATTTTGTGTAAAGGAGATGGTTGGTATAGAAGATAAAGAATATTAAAAAGGAGTCAGATTATAATAAAATAAAGATATAGACAGATTTAAAAATTACTGATAATGAAAAGGCATTAAACTAGTGGTAGATATAATAAAAATCAGATAAAGACAAATATAACAAAATTATTGAAATAGTGACAGATATAATTATAGAAAATGTGATAGAATATAATAAAATTAAGATAATGAAAATGAAAAATTGAAAATTGAAAAAATGAAAATTAAGAAAATGAAAATAATGGCAGATATAATAAAGTAAGACAGATTTAATAAAATTAAAGAAAATGAGCAGAAATGATAAATAATAAATAACGCATATAAAATAAAAAATAGAAAATAAATGTACAGAATGGATAGTACAGTACAATATAATAATATAAAGTAAAATCAAAAGGAGGAGTTAAACAAAAGAAACAAAAATGAGGATATTTACATATAAAGAAAGGTTGGAATATGAAGAATACAGAAAAACTAGTAAAATAAAGGTGTAAAATGTATGATAACGGACTTAATGATGTTACCAAGTTACAGAAAAGTATGGAACTATATGTACAATAACAAATGTGAATAATAGAAAAACTATTGTACAATAACACCAGTGTACAATGACTGTTTTGAAAATATAGTTGATAGGAATAGAATATGAAAAGTTAAAATAGGTGAAAACGCTAGTACATTTATAATTTTGATTTATTTTGATTTTAATTTTGACCTTAAGTTTTTTTGGAATACATTACTTAAAATACAATCATAAACTTGCTGACATTTATTAAGTGGAGTGAATGAAAGAAGGTTAGGTAATATTAAACGTGTCCTAATTGAGATTTTTTTTAAATTATTATTTTTAGTTTATTAATTGATACATACATGTCTTATTGTCCGCATCTAAATGATGTTTGATGGGACAGTTAATACAGACCATTTCCCCTGCTACCGTCTGTATGCAGTCTTCATCAGAGCATCCTATACATTTTCTGGAAAAAAGTAAATGAGTTAGCCATTTTACTAGCCATGATGTGCATATTTCAATAAGAATGAAACAATTATGACGTACAGTTTTTTTTTTTATAACTGTATTATAATAATGCAAAAAGTAAATAACTGAATGATACGTACTGTCATGAGATAAAGGTAATTAGAGAAACTACCCACTGGTAGTACTCAAATCACAAGTTGAACTAAGAAGGTCAAGTGGGTATCTTCTTTTCAGAGGCCTCGGAGGATTGCATTGTATTTTGGATTGTAGGGATTGGATACGAGAGGAGTTCGATGACTTAGTGACGCCCCAAATCTCTACTCCGTAAATAGTGCTGTATGTGACACTACCTGGAGTATTAGGAGTATCTAAGTAAATATGGTAAGGTGCATCGGGCAGGTAGCTTAAATGTCCCTTGGGATCATAGGCGTAACGAGGGGGGGTTATTGGGGATGCAACCCCCCCCCCATTGCTTAGAAGAAATTAAAAAGAAATTGTAAGTAACAATTTAAACCCTTTAAAGACCAAACTCGTTTCCTATTGAATTTTTTATTTTATTAGTATTCCCTTTCTTATTTTTATATTTTTATTTTTAAACATTTTATTGATCATTACAAAAAAATAATTGTTTTTGTACATTTTTTTTAATGTTCCCAATTGGGAACAATGGCTTGTTGAGGGGTCTAGTCAATATATAAGTCAATTTACGAAATCAACTTATTGTAATAAATTTAGTTTTAAATTGTTTGTGATACATTCCTAATAATATATAAAAATTAATGGATTCATAATCGTAGTTTTTAAAAACTTAGCGGAAAAATGAGAAAAATTGACCGATTGCTACAAAAAACTACGATTTCAAAAATTTGTGGAGTCGATTTCGGTACCTCTTTTTAAAAAGAAAAAATATTTTCATACAATTTAATGTTTTATTTAATTGTAATTAAATTGATAATGCATTTGGTGAAGCAGGAATATTGTTAAAAAATTCTGAAATCTATGTTCCCAAATGGGAACAATGGTCAGTAAACGGTTAAAATAAATAAAAATTTGAGGGATTTTACTTTTTCAAAGTTATTATTGTGGGATTACAGAAGTAAGAGTCAAAAATGTCAAAAACACAACAAAGAAAGTGCAAACACAGCCATTTTAATGAATAATCTGTTTTTATAAAATAAATAACATTTATAAAAAATTATAATCTATTTATTTAATTTGAAGCTACATGATTATAGTATAATATAAATTATACCTATATTACGAGGCATCTTTTTTGAAGGGAGTAATATTGGTTGATTGGTGGGGGTTAACCCCCTCCCCCATGAGTCAACTCTAGTTACGTTAATGCTTTGGATCGGTATCTTTACTCTTAAAAGGGCATTTGTTGCCAATGACTGGGCAAATCAAAAGGAAGGGAACTGGATGAAGCAATTGTTGAGAATATATATATATATTCTCAACAATTGCTTCATCCAGTTCCCTTCCTTTTGATTTGCCCAGTCATTGGCATATATATATATGGCATATATATATATGGCATATATATATATGGCATATATATATATGGCATATATATATATGGCATATATATATATATATATATATATATATATATATATATATATATATATAGCGTATTATATATATATATATCACATTTAGCGTCCCCATTATTTTGTAAGTATTTTTATAAGTTACCTTGTAGATATGATCAGCACACTATAAAATATAATGTTATTCAATTAAATGAAAAAGGATCTTTATTTAATAACCAACTCCTGTCAGTCAACCTCGCCAACCTTTGGAGAAGAGAGGGATATTCATTAATGATATAGAATTATGTACTATATATTTAATATAACGAACTCAAGTAAGCACCCTTTTTATTATTTAAATATTATTCCGATCAAAGGAATAATATTTAAATAATAAAACTTTTCATTGAGATCATTGCTTCGACAGTGAAACCAATACAACAGTATAAATAGGTCTAATTGTAGTCTATATGTATAAGTCTATTGCAAATGTACATTTTGAAATATAAATGTTTTTTATTATTTTATAATTTTTTTGGAGCCATTTTTTATAGTTACCTTTCAACAGGCGTGCAAGACTTCCCATCCGACATCAGTGTCCACCCAGGTCTGCAGATGCACCTATAGGACTGCCCAGAAGGAACACAATTATGTTGACAAAGCTCATCCGGCAATATCAAGCACATGTTCTTACTTGGATCTGAAACGTTTATTTTTCAAACTTTTTTTTGTTCAATAGAGCGATGTATTTCTTCTAAACATCATATGCTGACCCCTAGGTAAACCGACTTAACAAAAATTTCCATTTTTTTTTCAATATTGAAAAGAAATTTTTAAACATTAAGAAATAAAAAATGCTAAACCTTTTATGAAATACCTAAAATTGTTATTTGAAAGAAAAATGTTTTTTTTGTTTTTTTTTATATCTTTTTCGGTAATGAAGTCGTTTCAACTCCCTAGTCCACAAATAAGAAAAAAAGAGCACTGTATGGGTTAATTTCGTATTTTATTTTTCATTTAATCAATATGAGTTTGGTAAGAACTAATTTTTATTAATATTATCATTGTTTTTAATTATATTCATATTATATTTTATTGTTAGTTTATTTTTATAAATATTATTATACTTATTTACCTCTTTCGGTCTCTGTGTTCCTCAGATCCTCATTACTCCGGCAGCACTTAGCGTAAGCTTCGTCCCATATCCCACCAAAAGAAGTCCTTCCTAGGTTGCAGCCTTCTCCGAGGATTGCAGTTTCCAAACCGATGGCACAAGCCTTGCAGCAATTCTGTAAAGAAGCAAATACGAGGGACGTGTCCCCCAACCGGAAGATGGTAAACAAAATGGTTGATTGTTACATAAATGACATTGGAACATATTAATAGAATAATTACAAACCGATTTATTACTGAGTAATTTAAAAAGTGAACAAACCATTTAACATTTTAAGGTTTCTATGGTTGGAGGGGAAAACCTGGTTGCCTCGAGTAAGCAGAAAATGGCTCCTTTCTTAGGAAATTCCCGGATCCACCCCACTAATCTAGTATATTTCTTTAGTTTTTCTCAAACTGCCTAATCATTCTCAAGAAACATCAAAGTTAAAATAGTAATTTCCTATTCATATTTGGTAATGTAATTATCAAGTAAAAAAAAAATCCTGTACCTCAAGATCCCATTAAGGATCTAAGGTTCAGTACATGGTAGAGACTGTATTGTTTCTAGGACGGTTGTGCAGGGAGGTCATTAGTGCGAGATCACGCTCAACCACCAGGTCCCTCCCCCAATTAAGGGTACCCACTTTATAGAGGATGGTTTAGCCCGAGAAAGGTAGTCAGATCCCAAAGGGTCCAACCCCTTAATAACATTATTATTAACATTGACAACAGATTATAAAATTATCTGCTGTATTTGCGGGATAGCAACTCGGCGCCCTACCCACTGAGCTTCCCCCCGCTCCCTATTCAATATAATCTCCCTTGTGCAAATTCTAATTATAAAAAATGATGTTTGATTAAAATCCTTCAAGTAGTACTTGACATACCTGCATTAAATGGATAAACTAATACAATTGTTGATTTAATTTCTTCATTAAATTTATGACTCAAATAAAAATGTATATATATATATATATATATATATATATATATATGTATAAAAATTAATTAATGTCAAAATAGTGATTAAGTTTATTATTTAACAATAAGTTTTTTTTTGCCATTAGAAATAAAAATGTATCGTGTCTGATGGATAAACATTTTCGACTACTGGTGTACCAATGGCCATACCTTCATGTAATTGGTACCAATTGTGATTAGGTATTAAACATATCAATTTTACAATTTCATTGACCAATTTATTCTATTTATAATTGCATAATAAATATGCAAATCGTTAAAAACTCACCATCCGATCCAACGTACACATTTCTTTTCCTCTAACGTAACCTTCAGCGCAGGACTTGCCGGCTTTAGCAGTTTCGATTCCTTTTGAACACTCTATCTGTCTGTAACAAACAAATGAGGAACTTAATTTATAAATATAATTATTCGATTTTAAAGAGATTATATTCAATTTTCATTTATGCACCTAACTGAATGTGCGCAGCATAAATTTTTTAAAGTGAGACAAAAACTCTCATAAGCAGGTGAAACTCCTTCTACTGGTGTGTTGTCCTCGCATTCCGAAACTCTTGTTGCGTTATTTCCTAATAGACAGCACTTATTTATCATGTTTTGAATATCTTCCCCTGTAAAATTCGAAAAATAATTAAAAATAAAAACCTAAAATACAAAATTAAATACAATGCCTAACTGTGAAATTGATACACCCTGCATAAAAAAAAGAAGAAAAACTTTAATGGCAACAAGAAATAAAACCAGAAACTCTTCGACACATTTATTTATGATATTAATTTAAATATCTACAAACAATAAAATTTTAAAAATTAAAAAATTAACAAATACAAAATGAATAAATAATTTCACTTCATTTTTTTTTTTATTCACTTACTTACTTTCATGTATTTGGATTCACCGTACTTTTTCTGAAATTAGTGGCTTACCTAAAAGTTTGGATAGTTTCGTGGCTATATTGGGTGCACTCAAACGTGGATTTTGTTTATTTCTCTGACGATCCATGTCTCATCGCTATAACTTAAAATTTTTCTTACATTTGTTTCGGGCCATGCGGTTTTCCTTTTTGGATCTCTCCACTGTATGCTGGAGATTTCAAATACTTTTTAAAAATAATTTTGGCTATTTGATTCAGAGATTTCCCATCATTAAAATGTTGAATGACCAAATCAGGTTCTTCAAATGTTGTGTGTACTTCAATTATCGAAGAAAGTTTAAATATGCGGTAACTTTCGTGGAACTGACTTTGAGAAGAAACTAGCGCATTTGGCACAAGAGAGAAA
Organism: Arma custos; assembly: GCA_037127475.1. Lineage (NCBI taxonomy): Eukaryota > Metazoa > Arthropoda > Insecta > Hemiptera > Pentatomidae > Arma > Arma custos. Next base: position 40,190,421 of record CM073761.1, read on the forward strand.
AAACTTGTAAATCCTGAAAGGAATTCTCTAAATCAATTCGTCTAAAAAATTTTAAAGCTGGAGAGGTACACATAAATCAAAATAGCATATAAATATGAGAAAATTTAAATATGACTATAAACAGGCATTCCCAATACTCCATCAATATTATTTTAGAAGTTATGAAGCGGATTCCAACTGTTCTTCGGTTCCCTTCCGTTGGCTTTCATGGAGAAACCATATAATAATATAATAGTAGAAAAGCCTATTATTATCAGGGTATATTAAATAAATATAATTTTTAAAAACTTGTACCACTACAAGTGTCAAGAAGGGCCTTGGGCACAGTACATGGTAGAGACTGTACTGCTTCTAGGACGACGATTGAGCAGGGAGGTTATTTTATCGGAGATCACGCTCCCCCGATTTCCCCCAATTAAGGATGGCTTTATAGAGGCTGGATGAGCCCCAAGAGGGTCTGTAAGTTTAAATAGGCTGGAAATTTGTTTTTGTTCATTTCAGGTTAAAATTATCGATCATTCTGGATGAGAATGATTATAATGCATAATACGAGATCACGCTCAGCCGCCAGGATTTTTTCCCAATTAAGGGTACCCGATTCATTGAGGATTGGTGTGCCCCGTAGGGTCCATAATATATTAATTAATTGAACCAACTGTGTAGCTATTCAGCTTTCATTAAAAAAACTTAATTAATCTCTTGAGCAGTATTTCAATCATTCTATCATTGTAATCGAATGCTAATTTGTAAGTCAAGGCTAGAGGATTAAAATGGGAATGCAGAGCGTGTCAATTTATGATTTATTGAAGAGATAATAGTTGCTCTAGGGCAAATACGTACGATTAACACGACCAACTGCTCTAGTTATTGGTTGATATACAATTGACATTAAAAAAAAACAAACTATTTACACAAAATATATAAATAAAGTACATTATCTTTTTTTTTTAAATTTAAATATTGTAATCCACTCCAGTATTCAGCAATGCCATCGTGTGGTGGATGTAGTCTCCTTTGCATTAGAACGTGGATCATATTGTTCGGCCGTCTTTCTTGACGTGGAACATGCTTTTGACTGAGTCTGGCATCCGGGATTGCTATACAAACTCCGTCATACGACCTATTTGGACTTACGGAGTAGAGCTTTGGGGCTCCACTAAGCCATCGAATTCATCTCGTATCCAATCCCTACAATCCAAAATACAATGCAATCCTCCGAGGCGTCTGAAAAGAAGATGGCCACGTGACCTTCTTAGTTCAACTTGTGATTTGAGTACTACCAGTGGGTAGTTTCTCTACTTGTCATTATCTCATGTCATTATGTATCACTTAGCCTATTTACTTGTTGTATTATTGTAATACAGTTGTAAATATCAGTAAATAAATAATAATAAAAAAAAAATATTGTAATGGTTGCCAAACAATAACTTGGTCCAGGCTCTAACAGCAGAATCTTCACACTGCACAGCGGTAGAAGAGGGAAACATTATAATACTAATAGGACAACTAAATAGAATGAATGATCCATAATGGCATGAGATAAAGCCAAGTAGAGAAACCCACTCAAATAGTTAGTACTCAAATGACAAAATCAACTTAAAAAAGGTCACGAGACAATCCTAGACCAAGATTGATATCTGGTTCGGGCCAAATCAGTAACAAATGGGACCTTAAGGTCATTATGGGTGACTTTATTCGTAACAAAGTAAGAATAATTGAGGTTTTTATGAAGGATTTCGGATTGTAAGAATTTGATTCGGGAGGAATTCAATGTGGAGCCTCAAAACTCTACTCGGTAATTCTAAATAGGTCCTGTAATAGTCATGTATATGAGTCTTGTAAGTAATTGGGAGCTTAGAGCTTTTCATCTAGTAAGTGCCTGAAACGGCGAGAAGTTTCTTATCGTTTCAGTCTAGTAAATTTCAACTCAAATTAAAAAAAAAAAAATATGTAAGCATCTTTGTATAATGTAGTTAGGCCAACAAATGTCGGTATCTTTAATTGGAAGAAAATAAAATAACCTTTCCACTAAAAAAAGTGCTTATTTTAATCCTAGTATTATAAAATTACCTATATTTTGTCGTCCTAACTAAATTAAAAATTTCCCAAACCGAAGTGTCCATTTTCCATAATTTACGAATAAACTTGTGAATCTCGGGCAATCAAAATATGAAAGTAATACTCAATTCCATAAATAGAAATGAAAATCGTCTTATCATTTATCACATTATTTCTTCAATTTGACACTGCACTTCAACGTGAACTTAGACTTAGACCCTTACAATGCTCCTCCATTCGTCACGATCCGGAGCCTTCGCTCTCCATATACTCCATAGAGTCACTCCAAACTTGGTCAAATCATGTTCCACATCTCTCATCCAGCTTGTCCTGGGACATCCACTTGAAACTCTTCTCTCTTTACTTTCTTTATCATCTGTCGTTCACAAAAAACAAAAAAAAAACAGTCCAACTTATCCATCTCGATCAGGCGATTCTTACTTTACCCTGATGCACGTAGAGAGTTGTCGTTTCAAATCCTTCCCCAACTCTTTTAGCTACCACTTCAGAGGCAGAGATTTTAAACCGTGCTTCAGAAGGGATTACTCAGCTCAGGAGACCTGTCTCGAGAAAACATGAGAGGAATTGTGCTAGAGACGCTATGCGGTTTGCTTCACAGCACCTTTGAGCCCACAGAGGGATCTCAAGTTATTCTATATCCAAACTGAGAGATGTGAACTATTTCGAAAATCTGATATATTTGAAATACATAATGTGAACGATGAGTAATAAGATATACCTAACATCCAGAATACAAAAGGTCATATTCCGCTTAACTCAAACATGCTGGTTTTAATATCAAACCATATTGTGTCCATTGGCAGAATAATTCAATCGATTGTTGAATTGATAGAATTACCGTTGAGCTCAGATACTAACCCGTAATGCCTGAAACTATCTGTTTGACCAAATTTGGGTGTATCATCAGAATAAGACGATTTTTTTTCGGTATTCAATTATTCATCATAAATTAGTTTTACATTTTTTACCATGTATCTGGAAAAATCACGATAATCTACTCTAGTTGTATTGGAGTTGAAAAGACAATCGGAAATAAAATCCAGTATACCATTATCTATACTCTCACGAAGGTAAAGTCACTAGTATAGAAGTGTTTTTTCTGTCAATCAAAATGTTTTTATTGGATAGCAATATAATACAATCTGCCACACAATAAAAGCATTAGAAATCTAGGAACACATTCGGACCTAGTTTAGAAGTTATTTAAAATAAAAACAGAATCACATATTGCGGTTGATCTATAATAGTAAAAACCTGCATCACTTTAAGCCATAAAGGGTATGGGGTTCAGTACATGGTTGAGACAATACTGTTTCTTTGGTAAGGGTTGTGCAGGGAGGTGATTTGTCCTAAATCAAGTTCAACCGCTAGATTTTCTCTTCTTATTTAGGATACCCACTTTAAAGAGAATGGATGAGCCCCAGGAGGGTTCTAGATCCTATAGGATCCATTCATCCACATAACTTTCGAAAAATTAGAACCTACTAAAGGGTATTTTTAAATACTCTATTTATGCATAACAGCTTCCATAAGTTCCAGCGATTCGGACTAACCTGGAAATAAATCAATATTTCGAATTTTAAAGACCACTCATGTGTCCCAAAAGACGTGGATTTTCTTTTTTTTTTTCTAGTTTCACCAAACCTTGGGACAATCCAGATCCTTAGTGCTTGTTCCGTGACATTTTCTCCGTCCAGTTTCCCTTCATTCTCTCTAACCTCCTTTCCTCGAAGATTTTGATCATTCACAAACCTCATCCTCTTATTTCGGGTTATGCTCTTGGCAGTTCCAACCCTAATCATTCCTCCGTAACCCGAGTTCTTTCATGTCCTTCTCTGCCTCCTTAAACCAGTTCGACCTATTTTTTTTTTATTTATAAGGTATCCAAATTTTATTTTAGATACTTTTTTTCTAATGGTTTCTTCAGATTGAGGTTTGCTTCAACTAAAAATTTCCTTTAATTCGTTTTTCCATTTTGTCATATCTTGTACATCTTCCTCCCTCGGACCATGGCCATGCATACGTTCCTCAATTCTTTCTACCTTCTTCGTGGTCTTCCTCGCCGTTTCCTCCCTTCAGCACTCCAATTGAAAATTCCTTCCTTCATTTTTTGAGATGACCATTGCAATATTTTTTTCTCTATATTTTGGAGAACGTATTGTTGAGTTTGCATTCGCTCTCTAATTTCGGCATTATACCTTCTTTCTAATCTGGATACCCTGGCAGCTCTGTTTTATAAATTTCAATAAGAAAATATCAAAGCTTGGTGACTTCGTGACCTCGAATGATAACAATACTAGTTGCTACCCGTATAACAAGTTCTTTATTATTAAGTTTATTTGTATTGTAAATAATAAAATGTATTACACATTAAGCGTGAGACGATCCTCGCTTCTGAAATTCCACATTGCATAGACAACACCTTCTTCAATAGAAAATGGACCCATTAGTAAAAATATGCATAATATTATACACATTTAAAAGAAACTATGATAGAACTGAATTGACGAATTTTGGAATTTTCCAAATTCGAACAAAAGAGAAGTCATATTTTTTTTTAAAAATGTTTGTTTGGTTTTATAATTTGTTTTCAATTAGTTAGAGTACTAAAATTTTACAAGCCCAGCCTGAATATACCTTGAAATAAGAGGAATATTAAAAAATCCGCTTCACAGGCATTGTCGTTTTTGAGATATGTTTATATCTATAATAAATAAGTGATAGATTGCATTTATGAATATAATAGATAGATAAAATCGATTGTGGGGAAGAAACTCAGAAGTTATCAGGAACTGAAGATTGAACCGAAAGAATGGTACCATGATATCGAGTTCAAAACCTAATTATATTCATAATACTTTATTTATCTGAAATATATACATAAAAACAAGTATAATAAGTATTACACCGGCCATAAGCATCTGCATGATTCTTGTATTTGACAATTAAAAAAATAAATTATATAACTCAAGTATTTTTTAAAACTAATTTATTCATTGAAATTTACAACTGTATTGTTATTAGTATTAAAACTTCGATATATCTTATTTTTTTAATATGTTGATATTTTCATCCAGTAATTTTTATATGATATGTCCTAATAGTATAAAGTGAATTAAAAGTTTGTAATTTAAGGAAGAAATAGTTGGGGGTGAAGTCAATGAAAACACCAAAATAAGCATAACTTATTTATTATGTGCCGACGTTTCGGCTTAATAGTCTTAAATGACTTGTGTCTGAGCTCCCCAACCTGTAACGTGTTTTATTCGCCCTGAAGATGACCTACATTGTAGGCCGAAACGTCGGCACATAATATGAATTTATTGATTTATTATTTTATATTTATTTATTTATTTATAAGTTATGCTTATTTTGGTGTTTTCATTAACTGCACCCCCCAACTATTTCTTCCTTAAATTAGAAGATACAGTCGACCAACTCTTCTCTAACTAAAAGTTTATAAGAACTCTTGTGGTGTGGTGCATTCTTGTTTTATCTACAGTATCTGTTAACGATCTTGATGGTTTCAGATAAAGATGTCATGGTAAAGATTGGTATACTTTTTAGTTATTTCATTTTTATTTTATTAATTTTTTGGTACTTTATAAATACATTATGATTTGTATTTTTATGTAGCCTTCTGGCCAGATATATATTATCTTTCTTTTTCTGTTCATGTTTGTAAATCTACAGGGACATAGTCCCAGAATAAAGTTCCTTTTCTATTCTATACTTAAATTGAATAATCGATAATCAATAATCCGAAATACATCAATTTGGGATATGAACATTCATTACGGATATTTTTTTCGTTAAAAAAATACAATTTTTGATAGGGCAGATGAAAATATTAGCAACATCACAACTTATAGTTACAATGGGAGGCTAAGGAAATAAATTAATTGTTTGCAATGATTTTTATTTTAAATAAAATAAATACTATGTCGAAGAACGTCAGGCACTGGTCCGAGTTTTCTCCAATGCACCCATATAGCAAAGAAAAATGTATTATTTTATATAATTTCAGCGACTATATTTTCTGTCATGGCTCTGAGCGGATTTCAACGTTTTTGTAAACAAATAGAATGTTTTTCTACAGGTCAAAAAAACAAAAAAACAAAACGATTGTATTAAATAAGTTTATATGTACATAAATAAATTATCCTTTTAGGATACTTCCACACTTACTAGGCTCCCAGTTAATTAAAAAAGACTCATCTATACTCACATGACCATTATGAGACCTATTTGGACTTACGGGTTAGAGTTTAGGGGCTCTAGTAAATCATTGAATTCCTCTCGTATCCTAACAATCTAAATCTTTCGTAAAACCTCAATGCTGATTTGGCCCGAACCCGATATCCATCCATTCATGACAAACTTTGTTCCCACTCAATCCCACTAATTTCAAAACCATCTTTATGAAAAGAAGATGGCCTCCTGATCTTAAATATGTTATTTGAGCACCACCAATGGGTAGTTTCCTAATTGCCTTAATGACATGTCATTATATATCTTTGATTATATTGATTTGTTGTATCATTGTAACACAGTTGTAAATTTCAATAAATGCATTTTTTTTAAATGTATAAAAACAATAAAATCCAGTAGGCGCTCCTAGTAAAGTTATTTGAGGGGGAAACAAGTGAAATTTACTTCCAGCATATTTTAAAACCCTTAAATAATAATTTTTCTAGCCCCAAAAAAATAACAATTTTGTTTACTTCATTTATTTTCACGATTTCTTTCCTCTGTCTTGAGTTTGCTTATGTATAATTAATTCCTCCAGACTTTATCCGAATTCAACTTTACTGATTACTAATTAGATTTTTTGCCTTCACAAGGAAAAAAAAATAGAGGAAAATAAACAAAAACTTCTGAAAAGTTGTATTAAAAACATACAGGCCTTCATGTATATCAAAAGAGACATTTTGAACTTAAAACATTTTTTATTTCATATTTATTATTCTTTTGATGGTGATAAATTTTTAAATATTTTTTTTTATTTACGGAAAAAGAAATCAAAAGCTCCAGAATGATGTAAATATTGAGATTTTGTTAATTGATACGAACATTTTTTTTAAGGAGGGAGAAAACGAATATGCATTTGTATAAAAAAAACAAAAAAACAATAAGTTGTTTAACAATTTTTATTTCTAGAGCTGTTAATCAACCGTTCTGAATTTACTAAAAAAATGTCTTTAAAAAATGATATTATTATTGTTTTCAAAGATTAAATTTATACTAAAATCTGTAATATTAGATACCTATTTCCTTTACTAAATAGCTGCGAACTAAAATCTTACAAAATAAAAACACTAACGAAGTCGCAGCTATGAATAACATGCAAAGCAGGATTTTCGCAACATGTTTGGAGACTTAATACTATAATCATGGTTTATACATACATATATACATATATATGTTTGTATGTTTATTAACGAATTTTCAAAAGACACGAAATGTCACAAACCCCTCCTTCCATAAATGAATAACAAACACAAATTTAAAATTTTAAAAATTTGAGGAGTTACTTTTACTACTTTTTCTCCCCTAAAATAGTATGAAATGTAAAGGTTATTCCTGTGTATTGATACTAATTTTATTAAAAAAAAAAAAAGAAAACAAAAAGTACATTAGTATCTAAAATCCATGCAGAGTAAAGACAGAAAACATCAATATAATTTATGTAAAGATATACATCAATTAATTTTTTGTTTTTTTTCCAAGACTCTTTGACAAGAACCCTCAGAAAAGTCTTGTATTTTCCGATCTATTAATTACAAGAAAAAAATACGAAGAAATTTGGTGATCCACCATGTTAACAATATAGCGTTCATTAAGAACATTTAGTTCTGTAAATGAACATTACCTTTGAGAAAAAGATTTGTGAAACTTGGGATTACTTTTTGGATGGAGTGTGAACAGTTTCTAAGACCTTTTTTTTAACCATTGATATATTCCATTGTAAAGAACCAATTATAATATAAACCTATTAAAAAAAAAATTAAGCATCACCCAAACACCAAAGAATAATTCTAGTAAATAAATTTTATAGCGCGTACTTTTTGATTCATTAACATTCTTAGTTATAAATTACAAACTCTCATCTACTCATCCTTGTCAGTTTTTGGGGTATCGAAACATGAAGTTATTGTTTTTTACCAGTAGATAATTTTATGAAAAATCTTAAAACTATTTAACGAAAGATAAAAATATTATTTTATGGATTTTTAAAATGTTCTACCACTTTTGGTATACATACTACTCTTCAAATATAAATACATCCCATACAAGGGCGGATGGGATCTTTTTTCTGGAAAAATATTGGGTTTTTTTTTTCTGGGGAGGCACAACGGGCAGACGGACAAAAAAAATCAACAATAACTTGTGGTATTTATAGAAAGGTTTCAAAGGTTTATTAAAATATCTAAACAATAGTTTCACTCATGTTATATTTGTTATTTTATTCATATATTTTAACAACTATCATCACATGATTTGCCTATAAGTATGTACTGTAATGGATTCTCCACAGTACACAAAAAGAACCGTCTGGGGGGGGGGGCACGTGCCCCTGGATCCGCCTACGATCCCATATTCTAATTAATTGATTTTCGTTTAATATATTTTAGACTACATACCCACCCAGAAAAATGGGCAAATAAGCAAGGAATTCGTTTATAATAAAGTTACGTTAACAGTTCATACGTTTTAAGAAAATTTACAAAAACCTATACGAATACAACCCATGAAGTTTTGGGATAAGTACATGGTAGTGACTAGTTTCTTACCCAAAGGTTGTGTAGCTCAACCATCAGGTTTTCCCCCCGATTAAAGATACCCATTTTAAAGAGGATCGGTGAGCCCAAGAAGGATCTGCAGATCCCACAGGGTCCATCTATGGTTGTTAATAGTTTAAATAATTTATCTTCCACAGCCAGATTGGAAACTTGGATCTTCAGCTTAGTCCCTCAGCGCTCTACACACTGAGCTACCTCATTATCCGAATTTTTTGTTCGGAAATCAAATTATTTACTTTTATTGTTTTAACGGCACAACTACTACCTGATGTTTAAAAAAATAATAAAATTACTATAAACATGCCAAATAAAGAGAGATACCTTTTACAAGAGACGACAAGCTATTGATGACGCCAATGAGTACAATAGATTGTAAAGACAGCATCATGTTATATCTATCAAGACTATTGAACTAATACTGATTGGGACAAAGTAAATTGATTGATATAGAGATCCCCCTCCCATCACAATCATTTATGCCTAATGAATCCATCACCCTGTCTGTGTCACCAGACCCATTTCTTATTTGTGGATCACACAAAATAATTATATTATGGCATCATTTGCAACAAATTAATAAATCATATAAAAATCTGTAAGCATTCAAAATATAAAATTATCTATTAAAGTTTAAATGAAAACCTATCTGTGACATGAAAGATCCTAGGCTCAGTACATAGCAGAGGCTGTACTGCTTCTAATGCAACGTTTGTCTGAGATCACGCTCAACCGCCAGGTTCCAACAATTAATGGTATGCACTTTACAGAGGCTGATTGAGCCACAAGAGGGTCTGTACAGATCCCACAGAGCCCTTGTATGTTGACAGATTAAATAATTTATCAATCACAGCCAGATTATTGGAGTCTTCTGCACACCAACTCCGAGTTCAACAAACCGAACAACCCCTCTCATTTATGCCGAGGTATTTCGACTCATAACCATAATTACTATATATTTTTTTGTACTAAAAATATAATCAAATAATTTTCACCAATGTAGGTATGTTTTATTGATAACATGATAATTTGGGATAACAAATATGTTTACAATGTGCTATAAAATTACGAATTAAGCAGTAAAATGACAACTTATCTAAGGACTATAATAATCAAAAACCTGTACGACTTTAACTCGTGAAGAGTTTTCTGTTCAGTGCAAGACAGAAACTGTACTGTTTCTAAGACAAGTTTGTATAGGAATGTGCAATGTCCAAGATCATAGTCATCCGCTAGGTTTCCTCCCAATGAAAGGTACCTGTTTTATAGAGGCTTGTTGGGCCCCAGAAGGGTCTGGAGATCCCGCAGGGTCCATCTAAATCTGTTGACAGAGTAAATAGTTAATATTTTACAGCCTAGTTCGAAACCGGCATCTTCTGCATACCAACTCAGCGCTCTACAATCCCTACTTAATTTCGGCTCTCAACCCTAATTTATTTATTTTTTTTTTACATAAAATATAAATAAATAATTTTCATCAACTTCAATTTTGAATACTAGAAATAGCCATAATTTCTTCCTCCCTGAAGTTCAGTTAAAACTAAGGTTGTCCACTTCGCTCCAAGGTCCCACGTTCTTAGAATTCAAAAATAAGTGTAACCTTATAATAAAGAAAGAAAGAAATGAAAGCAACCAAATCGATTTTTCAGTTACACAATTTCATCTCAACCTCGAATTATCGGACGATACAACTCGCTGAGGAGACCGACATGCGGGACTTCGAGAGTTATCTCACTTGCGATATGTTGTGCAATCGCGCGAATATGAACCTTTTCTATCACCCCCCTTTAGATTAGATGGAACTGTATGTGCGTATCACGTATCCTATTTTGCTAACGATATGTTGCTTATCTTATATCGCCTCAGTGTGAACATGGTAATAGTGAAAATCTGGGCGGGGGTAAATTGACGTAAATAGAGATAATTCTATTTCAATTCTTTTATATTAAAAAAAATAAATATATTTTAAACATATCAATTAGCTGTTTATTTTATTTATCTGTAGCTTATGTAATGTTAATTTTTTGAGTGAATTTTTATTAATGTACTGCGGTTTAAAGACGTAACTAGGTCGCTAAATCCGAACCCTCTACTGGTAAAAACTGCTGTTAAGTTTGCATAAAGTCTAAAGATAGACGTATAAGAACAAATCAGCTAAGTGAAACCAAGCTAAAACTTTAATTTTTTTAAATTATTTTATTGAGTTGTACAACTGTAATATATAAATCTAGTACAATTGCAATAAGAGTAAATAATACATGATAGGACATGAAGAGACACTACCCACTGGCAGCACTCTAATAAAATTTCTATAATAGAAGGTCCCGAGGCCATCTTCTCTTCAGACGCCTAGGAGGATTGTCCAGGATGGAATTGGATGCAAGGATGGAAACTAGTGGGTTTGGATGGGTTTGAAGTTTATTGTGGAATGATAGGTGTCTGGAATGGGCTAAATCGGTAACATATGGAACGTTAAGATCATTATGGATGGTTTTATTTGTGACAAAATAAGGAGCGTTTAGGATTTTGCGAAGGATTTTGGATTGCAAGGTTGGATACGAGAGGAATTCAATGGTTTGGTGGAGCCCCATAGTTCAATTCCATAAGTCCATATAGGTCTTATACCAGTCACATAAATAAGTCTTTTGTAATTGATCTGAAGCTTTGAGCGTAAAAAATGTAAAAGACCTAAAACAACACTCTCAGGTCGTCTTTCGTATCCCTTGCTCTACTCCTAACTGCAACTCTTCCTACATCTGCGAAACCAAAAACCTCCTTAAAGACCGCATTACCCAACAAAAATACTCCATTTCCTCCCATAACCCAACCGCTTCAAAACTCTAAGAACACGCCCTATCTTTTAACCACATTTTCGACTTCGAAAATACGTCTATCCTAGCTTCTGTCCACAATTATAATAAACGCATCCTCTCGGAAACCATCCACATCAATTTAGATTCCTCCACTGTTAGTGTCTAGACCGACTCCCATCACCTATCCTTAACCTACTCCCAAATGTTTAATTTACTTAAATAAATTTAAATTCTTAAATTCTTCGAGAATTCTTACATGTCCATATATCATCTCCTATATACACATTAATCACCTAATTTCCATAATCATATTATCTATATTCATACTTTATTCTCCATTATCTATTACCATATTGTTCTCCTATTATCTCGCCTATATATACACATTTTGACCATTGACTTTTATTTTATTTTTTATCTCTCCACCATTTCCCATTAATTTAGTCATTATTTCTCTTGGTTTTCTATCTTCCCCTTGTCTTTAATTTTTTGTACGTCTTTTACATTTTATTTACACTTATATTCACTGTATTATGCATTTCCCCTTCCCCCTTCTTAGTTATTTTTGGCCGTCAGAGATCGCGGTTAGCGCTTCCGACTATGTTAGGGCGTGATTAGACTGAATGAAATTTAATAGGAAGCAAATTGAAGTACCACGGGAATTTGAAAGAAATCTCGGATATTAACATAGCATTTGATTTATTAATTTTAAGGACATATATCTTTTTCTTAACTAAGCAAATATACAAGTGATAAATGATTAAACTTAATGGTAGCAATTATACAAGAAGGACTTACAGACTAAACATGCAAAATAGCGATCCAATGAATAAAGATGATTAATGACTAATACAAAAAAAAACATTGATTAGGAGCGATAATAAAACATTAATAGCAATTGCCCCGTGCTAGCATTATGGCCAAGATATAGCAAAATAAACAGGAACGATATAATGAAAAATTTAAGTGATCACGGCCTGAAGGGTTAATACGATTAATTAGCGTGAATTGTCTTTTGGTCTCATATAAACACAATGAGTTGTTTATCATCAGCAGCCGTATTAGTCGGCGATTTTAGGCCTTATGATACTGAAATGGGACTCACGATTTGTGTGTTCTCTATACCAACTATCCTCTCATCTGGTGTCTCAGCCGAGCTCCTGGTGCGTGACTGGCTGCAAGACCTCCTGGACGCTGGACGTTCTCAATAAAGAATATCGGCTTGAAAGCGGCAAGCGGTCGTAGCTGCGAAGGTCTAGTAGAACAGTCCAGCTCTGCGTCCCAACAGCAAGTGCCTGCAGCTCCAAGCGTCATTCCCCCTCTCCTTGATTTTGGCGGTAAAGTATATCTTCCGATGCTAGAGGCAAGGATCGGTTTGTTCCTACCGGCGGGTAGTACAGGTCCGCGGCTAAACAGACTATTTCTAACGTATTTCAATTGGCAGTTGGTCTTCCTCGCCGCCGCTTGGTATATTTGGTTAGTACATATTTTATCTTTATCTTATCTCCATCCTTTCCACCTTAACCTTTCTTCGCACCTGTTTCTCACCCCACCTTTTGGCATCCATCATATGTTAATAGCATAGAGTTCATTATTATTTAGCTTCATATTTTTACATCTACTGAATTTCTATACCTATTTTCTATATGTTTATGTTATATTCATATCATATTTTATATTAACACAACTTCATTCTAACTGTATATAATATAGAATATTGACTTCCCTTACTTATATTTTCTCATATTTTAGAGTTTATATTTATAAGCATTATTTTTAATTTTTCAAATTTATCAATCCAATCAACTACTTTTATATTACATCCCAATCAATTTTTCTATATTACATCCCATACTTATATTTTCAATTTTTTTACATTTCTGTCATTCTACAAGATATCTACTCATTTCTTTCTACATATTCTTGTATTATTACATTTTACTTATGTAACCTCTAGAAGTCTAGTATCATACAATTTATATCTATAATTAAACTAGTTTTTTTTCTAAATCCTTCATACTCCACCCTTTTTTTATATTTTAATCTTCTCATTTTGCATCTTTCTGCTTACCTCCTCATTTTTCTTTCCCTTTATATTATGTTTACATTTTATCCTTTCTGTACATTTATTTTCTGTATTTTATATTCGTTTTCTTTAATTATTATATCTGTCACTATTTTAATTTCTGTTCATCATCTGTAATTTTATTATATCTGTCACTACTTTAATTTTATTATATTCTGTAACTACTTTAATATTCGTTATCTTTAATTATCATATCTATTCACTATTTTATCATATCTAGTCACTATTTTAATTTTCTACATTACATGTCGCTATATTCTTGTTACTGCAACGTTTTTTATATTTTTGTTCTGTCTGTTTCTCTCTCATAGCCCTGAAGATGGCCTACACTGTAGTTCGAAACGTCGGCACACAATAAATAAGTATACACTTATTTAGGTGTTTTCATTGACTGCACCCCCAACTATTTCTTCCTTACATTAGAAGTTCTAGTCAACCAATTCTTCTCTAACATAAAAAACCCTACCATACTCCTTTTTTTTTTATTTATTTATGCCGGTCTATAATAATTACATTTTGGGCTAATCTTTGTCCATTTTCAGATTATTAAAAAAGATAATGCACGTCAATCATCAGCAGAGTCGCAAATTTTAATTTATCTATAAATTTGAATCTTTGAATTTATCTTTAAATTTAAACAAGATATTCCAAAGTACCTATTAAAAAAAAATAGGAAAAGGCTAGCTACAAAATTTAAGATTTTATCGTAGTTTAAAAAAAAAAAAGTGGTGAAATCGTGTGCACATTTATCTCAGGTATTAGCCTTAATTGAAATATAATCAATTTAAGATATGTACAAATCATCTTTTATACTTCTAAAAGTATAATATTTTTAAATTTTTCATGGTGGTTTGGTCATAAATTTTATTTTATATACGACTTGAAAAGAGTTCAATTTTACAATGTGCAAATTACATTTTATAATTAAAAAATCTTTTTATATTTCTCAACGGATAAATTTATCTGTTTTATATTGAAGATTTATTATATCGCATTAATTTGAAAAGTAATAGATTAATGTAACAACCTAATCCCCCCCACTACAGAAAAGCCTTATTCAAGATTTTGTCAGATGTCCCATCAAGCATAGGAATTTTAAAACTGAATAGTGCCTAAAAATCAGATAATCTCAGGAGAAAGGTACACCATCTTTTTTTAAATTTAGCTTTAGTTTGTCACAATTTGTTGTAAAAACCTAATTTTATAAGCTATAATTCATTGAAACATAGTTTGATGGTTTATTATTGGTAATGATTTTATATTTATATATATATATATATATATATATATATATTTCTAGTTATAATGCAATTGGGAAAAACCACAATGCAAAGACTTATGTTTCAAATCCAGTAACACACCCACTTACCAATCGACGTTTCGCCTATTCAGGCATTATCAAGACACAAAAACAAAAAAAGGGGGTTAAGTATTATCTCGAAGAAAAAGGTGCAATACATCCCAACGATCAACAGCCCAAACAGGCTCCAAACATAAGAAAGCACCCCACCACCAAGACTCTAGATGTAATTGTAAGATGTATGTTGAACGTCTTGGTGGTGAAGTGCTGTCTCATGTTTGGAGCCTGCTTGGGCTGTTGATCGTTGGGATGTATTGCCCCTTTTTCTTCGAGATGTGATTCACATAACCCGTTTTTTTTGTCTTGATAATGCCTGAATAGACGAAACGTCGACTGGTAAGTGGGTGTATTACTGAATTTGAAACATAAGTCTTTGCATTGTGGTTTTTCCCAATTGCATTATAATAAATAATAGTGTTTATTTTTGAATTTTTGGCTCTATTTTATATATTTCTAGGCTTACTTATGTGAAAAAATCTACAATCACTTGTAAAGAAAGAAAGAAGCAGCAACCAAAACGTATATACAAAACACACACACACAAAGGTTCAAAGTATCTCATTAAATGAAGAAGAAAGTGATGAAAATTTATGGGTTGTGGAGGTCCTGAAACTAAAATAAATAAGTCTTGTAGGATCGGCTATATTGGCGTTGGGAGTTGATACCAGTTGGACCAATGGCACTGAGATGAAGTTCTAAAGTAGAGTAGCACAAATAATGAAACGACAAGACTACTGTTTTAGGAACAAAATTATCAAGAAGGTAGGGGTGACAATCATGGAAAGCAGACAACTTAAATAATTTGGACACAGTTGTTAAATGAATGAAGTGAGAAACTCAGAATTACAATGAAAATAAGACCTACTGGTCAAATATCACAGGGGCACCCAAGATACTCCAATCAGAAGTTTATTGAGATGATTGGTGACAAAATCATCATTAAAATGAAGCAGGAGCGTAGGGACTAGGAATACTGGGAGTAATGGATCAAGACCTCCTCTGCACCAATATAATGGCTAAAGAAGTTTATGCAAAACTGGCAGTAGATCTCACTCATTAAAAAAAATTCTTTTTGTTGTTTAAATTTGTTGTCTTGTATTGGTAATTATTTGTTATCTCTACAAGAATTTAAGAATTGTAATTAATATTAAACCTCTGAATTCTTAACTCATTATTCTTATTATTAATAATACAAATCAGTCACAGTAAAAAGGTCAATCAAAACTGCAATGAGGGTAAAACTCTTATATGGAACATACTGTACAGCACAATAGATCAGAAATCATCCTCACAATCGTAACATTCATATAATGACAATAGCATGATTCAGTTTTCAAGAGCTGAGAGCTGAACTAATACAAAATTATTATTTAGGAATCATGGGGGTAATAACAATTGTAATGGAATGATTTTTAATTTGAAAATAACAGGGATACTTTTTATACTAAACCAGTAGGAAAAACATAATACAAAAATAATAATAATCAAAATAAAATGTATAGGTAATGTATAAAGGATTAAAAATGATTAAAAACAAAAACCCAGTTATATAAAACTATATTTCTTTGAACATCAAGAACATCAACTTAACAAGGGATATATAATTATCAATTACAATTTATGAACCAGTCTTTTTTGTACATTTGTTTGTTTTAGAATACAAAAATATTTACGAGGGTTTTTGTTATAACTTAAATTATTTATAAAACCAAATTTTCAAATTATAAAGCATGTTTATTAATTTTCTAAAAAAGCTTATGGCTCTGTACTTCATTTTAAAATGATGAATTTAGTATTTTTAAAGTTTAATAAGATTGAAAAGATTTTTTCTTGATGGAGAGTAAGAAAAAATAAATAAATACAAGAAAATTAAAATTTACTGCAAAATTAACCATTTCAAGCTAATATATTATTAAGAAAATAAAGTATGAAATCAGAGCAAACATGATTAACTTCAAAGCAACATTAATATCACAGCAACATTAATATTAATATAATTTGAAAAATATATTCATTATTAATCGTAATTTCACACGGCACCCGCAAAGGATATCTCATCTTCTTTTAAATATGTGGCAGATAGAACTAACATTGATAATATGGACATAATGTTATATTGTTTCGAACTAATGTAAAATGAATTTAGAGTAATGAGCTGTTTACAAAATGAAAACTTCAGAAAAAAACTAGGAAATGATAGAAACATTCACCTTTTAACATAGTATTTCACTATAAAGGTAAAGGAAAGCATATGACTTAGATTTATCATACTTGAGTATTGAATAATTGCTCAAGAAATTTATAAGATTAAAAACATAAATAATTTAAAAACACATTTATATGCTGACAATTTATTAAATATCCTGAAATATATTTTGTTAAAAAAAAAATGTATTCTGCAATTCATAAGCTTTTTACTTTAAAATATTTTTCATTTGCAGCAGATTCCCAATTTTTTTGTCCTGGACAGCATTGGGGCATCAGTTAAATGGGAGAACCTATTAATCCAGAGTGTATAAAAGAAAATACTTTAACTTTAATTTAATTTATATATAAGTTCAAAATTAAAATTAATCAAAAAGTTGATCTGTAAATATATTTATCTTACTATTTGAAGAAATTCAATTTATAAGGTCAATCCTATAATAACTTGAAATAAAACTTTCCTTAGATAAATGATTTAAGCTATGTATTAGAAGATTGTTACATTTTTAATACTAGTAACAAAGTGAATTTTTTTTTTGTTTCATTTGTTTTGTTTAATCAACTTTAGTGAAATTTTAGTTTAAATAATTTAGTTCTGTTGATATATAAATGATTAACTCGGGATTTAATGGTTAATAAAAAAAGAACCAGTTGAACAAGGTCTGTTAAGCGGGATTCTACAGTATGAAAAATAAACGTTAACAAATTTTAGTTTTGAAATATTATTAAAACAAATGCTTAAAAATTAGTTGATAAGTGTAAATTTATGATAAATTTTAACAAAATATGAATTCACATAATTATAAATAAAATTTAACTTATAACAGAGAAATCATATATTTTACTGTAAAAATGTATTCACAAGCCGCCAGTAAATAAAGATATTATTTTTTAAATTTACTTATTTAATATATAAAGTAAACACATTCCTATTCATTAAAAACAATATTATTTCAAACAATAAAATAATAGGTATGTCTTTACAATAAGAACATAACATTATTATGTTAATTTAACAAAAACGTCATTTTATATTAAATTTGACGTATATATAACGTCATTTTAAATATCAACAACAAAAATGGCATCTGAGACATGAAAAAATTAAGAAAACTTAACCTATACTGGAAAACTTAATAGAAGACTAGATTGGAAGTACTGAGTAAATACTAAAAACAATCCCTTAAATTACCAAGCCTTATATTTCAGAATATCTGAGTGAATATACAAAGAAAGTTTAGCTAGTCAGAAACAGTATTCAATAAATAGTAGAAAAATAATAAAATACCACAAAACAATCTACCTAAATGAAATACATAAAGTACAGTAAAAACATGAAAAGAACAAAAATAGATAAACAAATAAAGTTAAGCGATACAGAGAGGTGATAGGGGTTCACATGACGGAAATGATAAAAAAATCAAATATTAGAAATGTGAAAAATAATAAACTATAAAGGCATTTTTCATGAGTAAATGATGTCAATTTCTAATTACATAAATAGCTAAATAAAAACTTTTATTTTGCCACATAATAATCAAAGTTTTATACTTTTACTATAGTTATTGCAAAACAGATTTTACAAGAAAGGTTTAACATCAATAATATCATAACCTCAAAGAAAAAACAACATAAAAGAGAAGTTTTACGGAATTGACACTACCGCTATGAGAGTGAGCATAAAGATACTTCATTATGATTAAAAATATTTTTCAATGGCATTGAAAAAATAGTGGTATAAAGGTGATATCTCAATTTAATAATTCTATCAGTAAATTTTAACAAAGTAGAATTAAAAAATTACAGCAAATTAAATATTCATTTAATTACTTTTTTTTTTACAAAAAATTAATGGATAGCGTATAATCTCCAGGAGAGGTCTTACTTTGCTGCCATCAAAATTCCAAATGATAATATTCATTCTGTGATTTAAGAAATTCTTTAGATTTAAATTACTATTCAAAACTTTATTAATTTTTAGATGCAAAAAAAACTTTTTTATGGTAATAAATTGTTAAAACAATACTTCAGAATAAGCAGATTTTATGAAGCATTTCGAATAACATTTAATTTTTACATCTTAAGCACCTTTATGCAAACACCAATAAACACATCAGCTTATATTAGTTTAAAAATTGAAGTTTTTAAGCACAGAAAAATACTGTTTAATGAAAAAATAAATAAATAACTCTTTAAGTGGTACCTTGGCACATTGATCGAAAAAATATAAAAATTCATTACTATATGTAAAAACTAACCATGAAATTAAGCACTACATAGACTAGATTTTTAACAAGTAACATTAATTTTTGTATGAGCAAAGTATTAGCAACATGAATCTTAATGGCAAAAAAAAAACACTTTAATACTTATAACTAGTAATATTTATACATATATAAATTATCTCAACTAAATAACAATCTGAAAACATTGGAGAATTACTAAACATTTCATTACTTTATCTCTCACGATTATATGTCTCTTAAGTTCTTAAAATAAACTAACTAAATAAAAAAATATTCTAATTTATCTATAAAATATGTTTTACATCACAGATAATCATCAGTACTATTAACTCTCAATCTTTAACCCATTAATAATGAATTGATTAAAGTGTATACCAGGAGAAAAAAGGAATGTAGTAATGACAAATTCAGTTCTAAGGCACTTTTATCAATAGATTCCTTAATGTATTAAGTTATGAGAGATATCCACAAATGGTAACAGCAAGCATTAATAACTCCTTCAATCAAACTGTGAATATCCTCAGAGATAGCTTCACAATTTGAAGCTGGTGGCTGCCTGAAGATGACATTTATCTCCTAAAAAAGTAAAATACATGGTAGACAAATAGTAAAAAAAGGTAGGAAAGGTAAGTTCTGTTCTATCTCAAACTTCCTCGATGAGGTCTACGGAACATTTTGAATACTGAACCAACGGACATATTTAGTGATACACAATTTGCCACACTGTATTGTACATGTGTTTATTCATTTAGCTTATATTATTATTTATTTTCAATTTTATTTTATTATATCCATTATTATATTTTATTTTTATTATTATTCATTTAGCTTTACTGATATATTTAACTGAGTAAATGTTTAGGTATCTGTGACTGTATTTGAAATATGAGATTTTCTGGGGCAATTATACAACATAAAAACTTGTGCAAAACTAGGAAAAACATATAGTACATAAGTGATAATTTTCACATTTTTAAAGTGAATTGATTCACTGCAATTTAAATTTAATAATAATAATAACTAAATACTTTATTTGTAAGTAATTTCAGTATTTAATAATTATTTACTGAATCTGTGTTAGCATAAAATTGTTTAACATTAGTCAATGAATTGAAGATGAAATATAAATCAGAGAGCAAGATTCCAAAATATAGTTGTTTATTTATTGACTGAATCTCAAGATATTCATTATATATATATATATATATATATATATATATATATATATATATATATATATATATATATATACACATCTCATTTTTTCCTTCACGTAGTACCCCTTCGTGATGGACGTTTATTGCTCTGCATTTCATCATATATATATAAGCAATATAGAAAAATGAAGGAGTTCTATCAAACACCAATGAAAAAATTATTTCTGTATCAGATTAAACTAGACTATATGAGAAGGTGCTTTCAAGTAATACAATTTGAAAAACTAACAAATTAATTGAGGAAAGAGTTTATGAAGATAATTGAAAAACTATTCTATACATCCACTTAATAAACTAATAGTTTAAAAACATGATATAACATGAGTAATGTATATTGTTTACATACCCCTGAATTATTATTCAAATCCAAGGACAACATAACAAAGCCATCAAGAAATCGAGGATGAAGTATAAGTAAATGTTGATTATTATTATCACTTGAAGAGAAAAGTTTGTATCTATCATTGTATTTGGCCATCAGTATTTTCATTAATCCCTGGTACCAGGAAGCAGGCTGTGTTAGCATAGGTGAAAGTCTCACATCTAGCTCCAGAAAACTTTTAATATATGCTAAGTCCTTCATTTCAAACAATTCTATGTATGACAAAGGATTCTGAAAAGCATGAATATATACATAATTAATCTTGGTAAAGATGCATTCATATATTTCTACTATGCATTAAACACATGATTTTATAGAATAAACAAACACTGATTGACTAGCAATTTAATCTATTACTGATTTATATTTATTATTTCTGAATTGCAAACTAATTATAAAAATTCCAGGATGTTAGGTAAATATGAGAAACCATATATGTAGAGACTGTGAAGATCCAATCATAGCTAGTAGCTGTTGTATCTGTGATAAGCAATAATAACAGGATTGTTTTTAATAAATGTATATCATTTTATGGTTTTTAAACATAAGAGTGCTTTTCATAAATATACATGAGATAAAATCAGGTTTCTACAGAATCAAAATCATGTTACTGATTCTTGGTCACAAAAGAGGAGTAACAGTATTAATAATGATATATATATATATATATATATATATATATATATATATATATATATAATTGTCAATACTAATGTAATCAATCATATTGATATAAGTCTCAATGTATACAGGGAAACCGATAATTAGTTTGGTAGCATATGATAGTAGTAGCATTAAGAGGTGATAGTATGGGGCAATTCCAGTCGATATTACTATGAGACCTACTATCCTAAAGTTAACTTTTTCCAAGATATTCCTACTTAAAGAATTTTAAAAAACAATCCTATTTAAAATAGATATAAATCATAAAAATTGGGCTTTCTGGCCCATTTTGTTTTTGTTTTGCAACAAAGATATTCTAAAAAAGCAATATTAATAGTCAAATCTTCGTAATTGTCGGCATCTTGCGCGAAAATCGTTGAAAAAAAACATTAAATGAAAAAAAATACGGTGACTGCCTCTAAAACGTCGATTTACTCAAAAAAAAATCCCCCTAAATTATTACGTACATAATAATTTAAAAAACATCTACGTTTCGTTACCTTTCAAATGAGGTATTAAAATCAAAAATCGGTTAAGAAACCACGAAGATATGATCAATGGAAAATGAAAAACCCGGGTAGACCCGAGAAGAAAGGCTACCGAGAACAAAGGGCTCCGACGCAGGAGTCGAGCGCCTTGCTTTGCCTCTCTCTGCCTCAGTCCGCTCTTACGGGTTTACTATGTTTTGATGTACTCTCTTAGCTTACTTGCTCTCAGATTGGATTTTTCAAATGACTCGGCTTTTTCCTGGACTTTTGTGATTTATTCTTTTCCGACGACCCTGGGCTGTGCCCTGTTTTCTGTTATTCCTTACGATTTGGCTGCTGTGTGACTGATTGTCAGGTTAATCTGACTAACAATGGCTGATAGAGAAAGATGAATATAGTTTAGTATCGAAGAATAGAACAAAATAGAATACGCTGCTGAGGTTCCTGTACCTAATATTGAAGACCCGCGGAATATAATTATAAACGCAGCGCAGAAAATGCAAAGGGAGCTCAGAGATTCGAGGTTTGTGAAAACTTGAGTGATAAGAAGGGCTCGAGCTTGCATTAGAAATAGGGGCGGGCATTTGGAAAATGAACTGTAAAACTAGATATTTTTTTTCAATAAATTTATTTTTCAACATTCTATGATTGGAATTACTTTTTGAACTTTTGAAATTTTAATTGAACCTCAGCAGTGTATTCTTAATATCTGTTTTGGTATTATGTTACATTTAAAAATGTATTCTGTTAATTTTGCAGAATGGAATAAGTGATTTAATACTTGAATATGATAATACTTGAACGAATGAGTAGTGTTAAAAATATTGACCCAAAATACAATCAACTTAATTAAAGTCAATCAACTTAATCTTGCTTTGGCAAACATAATTAAAACCAACATCCTCAGTAAGTATACTAATTTTCAGATACACCAATTGGGCTATATGGCTGGAATGGCATTTTCAAAATCACTTGTTATTCAAGAAAAAATATATAATTTATTTGTTAATTGAAATAATATTTGTCTGTATTTATAAACTCGTACAAACAAAGAGGTGAATAGAACTGGGTCATTCAGAATTTTCGCATAAGCAGTTTTTCATTTGGTTAAATATTTTCCATCAGTTAAATGTAATGATTCATTACATTTATTTTTAAAGTTAAAATAAGAGCTTCTGGGGCATTCCAACAGCCATAATTACTTTTAAACATTAACATTGAATTCGTGTTATGATGAAATTCTAGGGGAACTCAATCAATGGAAAGCATATATTGTAAATAAACAATGCCAATCACCATTATGAAACAACAATTTAAACTGCCATTAAAAATAATTAATTAAGATATCTTCATAATGTAAACATACAGAGGATGAATTGGAGAGGAGTTTGTTCCATAGGAGATGAACTCTGCAATCAACTGAACCTTTCTTAATCATACATTCAATGTTTTTTCGAGCAGCAATAGCTTCCTCTACAATGATTCCATGCATCAGTTGTTCATGGGAAGAGTAATATCCTAAATAATTAACTGCTTCTTGCCTATAAAGTAAAATAAATATTTATATTAATAAACATTTTAATATTAAAAAAAATATATTTCATTAAAATAAATTTAAAAAATAAAGATAATTCATTCATACATAAAAAAAATTAAATAAACGTTTCAATTTATTTTTCCATGTTAAAATGTCAATTTAGCAAGCCAAAATTAAATGTATTTTACTCCATGATTATAATAATACAATCATCTCATATACAATCGTTATATTTGTTTTTGTTTCTTATAAATATTGGCTTTAAAGCAGTCATTTAAATTTTTATATACTATCTAATATTGTCCCGTGTTATTAGTTTTGAAAAAAATGTATATATTCTTCTACATCCTCTCTTCAAACAATGTCAAAATCTACTACCTATCATTAGAGCACGTAAACAAATATAATGAGAACTAATGTTAACAGTTTCAGATAAAAAATAGTATAAAAATTATAGTTAGGACAATTTCTCATATTCGGTATTCATGATGTATTAAGCCATGACACAGAATTCATGTTATAATTTTAAAAAAGGCCCATATATTTGTGTATTAACATAAAAAAAAAGAAGAGATCTATCGAGTTCTTCATTAATCAATATCCATGTACTTCAAAGATAGATTTTAGGCAAAACTGAATAATGGAATATAAAAATACAAAATGAAAAAAATAAAACAAATTATGTTTTCAGATTGAGAAATAAATATTAATATACGCAAGAAGGGAATTATACCTGCTATTACATTAAATTCCCATAAAAGTACTGGAAATAATCAATTAAGAATTTTTATACAAAGCAAAAATTAAAAAGCAGGTTTGAGCAATCACTTATCTTGTAAGCTGTTTGTCACAATTAGGAATCTAATCTAACACTGCAGAATATTCAGCTAAAAATATTTTCAGGTGGAATTGGTCAAAAAACACTATCCTTACAATAATTTGTGGAGATACTGTTGACTACTACTTTTTTTCTTATGCTTATATTATATGCCAAATTTTATCACTGATGCTTCAAATAAATCTTTTAATGTTCATTTAAATATACAGAGTAATCAGTAATCAGTAAATAAACAGGTAAACATAATATAATACCACTAATATTAATATTTTAAATATTTCAGTTATTGTTAATAGTCATGCTTCTACAATATGCTAGGGTATGTAACACCCCTTAACATGCCATTCAATAGTTTGATACAGAAGAGCCTGGTATTAGTTGATTATTGATAAACCTTGTATTATTGATATACCTGCAAAAATAAAGGTTAAAACTGATTTTAAGAAATTGAAGGATTTTTCTGGACTTTATTTTTGGGTATTGAAGGGTTTACAATCTGATTTTATGTTGAAAACTTGGGTTTGAAATTTTTAACAATTGAAATACTTTCCGTTACTATATATTTCAAATAAATAAAACTGAAAAAAATGAATGACATTTACATTATTATTCAAATCAGCAGAAAAGTGATAAAGAAAAAATGTTTACTTGGTTATTGTAATATTTACATATAAAATAAATGAAGAAAATAATTAAGATATTAACAAAAATACAATATTCTTTGATATTTTCGTCATTTATTAAATAAATTTTGTAAACTGATAACTATAGTTGATTCATTGAAAGAATGTCATTTAATATTGGTACAAAATGAATAAACAAAAAAAAAAACAAGTTCACTGGCAGTGTGGCTAAGTTAGATAAATAGTATGATAGGTTTTATAGCAAATAGACTATAGTAGGGAGCATTTTTTAACAGTTGCTTATTTTATTTTTAAATATTTATTATATCTGGAAAGGTAAGGTGGGGATTTCATCATTTTGAATATTGTTCATTAATTTTTTTGATTGCTAATGATGAATTTACTACAAAAATTTTGTTTGTATAAAAGCATTCCTAATTAACCATTAGTTTGAAATATACTCAGTGTAGGTATCATTTATTAGATTTCCAAGGATGCTATTATACATGCACATTTCAATTTAGTATTACCATTAAACTGTAATTTAATACAGGGATAGTTTATTAAATTTTTCAAAAGTTCTCATTCCATTTCTTGAATAGTAGTTTTGGAAAAACAGGCGTATCTCAATTTATGGGTACTATTAAAGTTTCTTTCAATGCAGGGACTATTTATAGTTTTTTTAAAGGAATATATTTTGTATTTAAAGATAAATAAAATAAAATAAAGGTATTAACAACAAATCCAAGTCGGTTTTATATCACACAGTCACAATAGTGCTGCACCCTATGAGCTATTACATGAACTGTTCCTGGGAAAAAGTGGGTAGTGCACTGCTCACGTTTGAGCTTCTGCTCTTATTATAATGAAATGTGCATCATACATAAATATAAATAATGGTAATATCCCATTTTAAATTTATCCCTATTACATAAAAAAGTTTTTAATGACCACTGTATGATTTGTATTTTACATATTAGATGGAAAAATAAGAATGGATTATAAAAAATTGAGTTAACTGATGAAGAACACAAATAATCTGTGAAGTGGGGGTTGGTCCACCGTAAGGCAGACAGGTGGTACCTCCCTAATAATTGAAATAGTAAAATATGTATAATAAATATATATTTCTTCAATCTTTAAATAAATGAAGAAATAAAATATAATATTTATGAATTGTTAAAGCCTGATTGGATTACAACTGATATCGAAAAAGAAAGAATCCTTCAAGACTTTCACATTTTGCCTCATGGACAATTTACACAGAATTTTAGCCAAAAAAACCTTCTGTCTTCATCCCACAGTTCCTGGCAAATAATATTTTTAATTGCTACTTCATTTTCTTCTTTTTTCATGACAATCAGCTTGATTTTGATAATGGGTAAGAATCCAAATATAACGATACAGTCCAAAATTTACTGGTCACTTTCAATCTTTCTTCCTTTTATTACTTATAATGGCCATTGGGATAGTTTCTATGACCAGGCTATAACCATAAATAATTTTTAAGATTTTTCAAAAGGAAAACTATTTCCTTGATTGAACTCTTAACCCTTCCATAAATTTCAGTAGCTGTTCTTTAACATTTTTCTTAACTGTCTTCAAGTTAACTGATTACTGTAATTAGTACACCATCCAGATCCTGAGGTTTTACTTTACTGAAGACCAAAATAGTCCATCTTTAATAACACAGGTATTGAATCTAATAAAGGTAGCAAGATCAAACCCATTGCCAAGTTGTGTGATATATGGAATTTAAATAATCTTCTTCACAAATGCCATGTGGATAACTATGTGAAGAACCTTTTCAGGCTGGACATAAATATTTTACATGTCTGTAGTCATAAAATAAAAATCACGTAATTCAGACAAACATGGGAAAAGTTGATTGCACTATAACCCATAGATTCCTATGCATAAAGCAACTGATTTGCAAATAAATATACAAAATACAATATTAGATAATAGTACCAAAATATTTTAGATTCCCAGACATTCACATACACCATTTATAAATAATAATTATGAATATAAGTGACCTTAAAGAAGCTGTATAGAGTAAAATAATTATTTAAGAAAATATAATGCTTTTTAATAAAACTTTCACAAAATATACAGCAAATTCAAGGATAAAAACTAATTTTATGGTTATACAGTTGATCTTATGATTTACATAAGTATGTATACATGTACCATCCCTCCTTTTAGTTCAATGTTAACTATATATACTCAACATATGCCAGCTTTTTTACTTATGGACAGTATTAAGCGGACAAAACACAAAGCAACACCTGTGGTTGAAAAATTTAACTATTTACCTTATTCCAAGATGCTCTGTGTCCTGAATACGTTCTGAAGAATTATTAAGTTGACTTGTCTCAGTTTCTGTATTATTTAAGGCCTCTGTATTATTTGTAATAATTTGAGCATTTAGACAACTGAGTGTAGATACATTACAAAACTTTCCAAGTTTCCATTCCATTTCCAGTTTAGGATATAGATCTCTAGCAATTTGACAAATCGTCATGCTAATATGACTTTTTTCATTTCAAGAAAACTAATTTACGTCCAATTTATTAGCACAAGTAATATTGAATTAAATTAATATGAATTAAAGTTAATTAATGATATTACCTGCACAGCTACATATTTACATAAAAATTCTGGACTCTTATAAACACTAAGGAACAATGAAATATTTTTTAGTGATTACAATTTTTTATAAAAATATTTTCATTGAGTAATCGATAATTGCCACACAATTTTAAAAAGGAAATTAAACCTCAAACATGGAAAATAAACAAAGAAATCACATAGAATTTTATCAACAGTGACAGAGAAAATTAAATGATAATTAAAATAACGTTGAAAAAGTGTATGTCTGATATTTAAAATCAAATATATGGTAATAAAACATACTTCACATTTCCAAGTGTTTATAATTGTGTAAGAAATAAAATTATCTCATTACCTTTTGACTTGTATACAACAAGCCGAACAGTTTAAAAGACAGGATGCGCATGGTTTGAAAACTAATGGTGCATGTTATATTAAAACTACACACCTATCAGAATAGATTCATTAAACACATTTTAAAAGCTGAATAGACTTTGTTAGATGAATATTAGTTTTTATTTATACAATATTAGAACACTGTAAAGGTGACCACTGACAAACACTCCATCCAAAAAAAAAAAGTCCTAGATACTAGATTTTTTAAATGAAGAGGAGTGGGCGAAAGTCCATTGGTCTCAAATACCATCATGTTACTCCAAAATCCAATAACTTCATATAACTGAGACCTGGATTGGAAAAAGCAGAGAGAATGAACAATGAACAGAACCTCTTGGAAGTAGACCTCTGTTCACTGTGCAGCTTAACAGTATAGTTCTCTCTTCATGAATAAAATAATTTTGATAATATTCAGAAAGAATTTTTCTCACTAGTGCTTAATCTTGTAATATTTATGAGTTTTGAAAAAGTTTTTATAACGGTCTATAGGAGGATTAATCACTAACTTTCATAAAAAAAAAATGTGGTCATCAATAGGCTCCCACTCCACTTCATGATTGCATTTGGAGTGGCCACCTTTATACTTAATTTGTTGTCTTTTCAAACAAATAAATCAAAATTATCCAATCTTTGTTATTACTAATACTTTCACAATTGGAGACAAGCTTGACCAATAGAAAATGTAAATCAATCGTGATTTTATTAAAACACACACATTTTATATATATATATATATATATATATATATATATATATATATATATATATATATATATACTACACTTGTGCAAAACTTTGTTTAAAAATCTGAATGCTTCCCACCTAAAACAGTTATAAACTATGAAGATTTGCCTATGTACATATAAGGTTCACCACAGTTTTAGGAGGTGAAAATTCAAAAGTATAAACAAAGTAATGTGCAAGTGAGGAACAGAAGAGGTCAATTACACATGTTAAGATTTTTTAATAATGCACAAATATACAACAATAAATATAAAAGTTAAATCCTACTTATAATTGAAATACATAATCAACCTTATGATCTGTGAAAAAGGCTAATTACAATAACTAAAATACAATAGACAGAAAAACCTTATTAATGAATTGAAATAATAGCTAAAATACAAATGATAAAACTATTAACTTACCTGTTTGTAGTAAGCACAATATAATAGTGAAGTTTAATGGTAACATTTTTACTAGATCTATCATAGGTAATAATTAATGTCATATTCAAATCATCTACATGGATAATATCATGGGCTTCCCGGTATGTAACTAAAGGTGCTGGCCCAACCCTCACAAGAACATATTCACATTCCTGGAAATAAGGAAAACACTTAAAATATACCATAATAACTTAAAATATAGGGAAAATATTGATATTTCCTGAAAAAATAATATTATGAAAACATTTATTTCAAATAATAATAATTGTAATGGATATTATATAAATATTATCTAATATATAAAGGAAATAAAATCAGCAAATAAATAGAGTGATTAACTAACTTCCTAAATTAAATAATAAATAACAAATGGAGAAATAGGTGTTCCAAATGAATATCTAGGCTTAAATTGGACAGAAAGTTAAAATAAGCCCTGTACATCTCTAATATATAAAAACAATATGGTTGAAAATTGATCACATGCTCTCGAAAGTGTCAGTACTAACTTGAAAAGTATTGTACTATCGACACTATATCAGGCTACCGTTTTAGTAACCATGACAAATTTAATAGGAATTGAGCAAAAGGTTTCTTCTACAAAAGTAAAAAAAAAAATCTGAATATATAATATTTTCAAACTGATAGTCTATCACAATATATAAATTGAAAAACATAAGTCTATATGAAAGCTTGGTAGGGAAAATCAGGGATTTCCCGCCTTTGCCGACGACTAAGCTCGCAATGGCACGTGCAGACCTAGTAGCGAGGGAGGCGAACAGGATCGCAGAAGAGACCAACGCGCTTGAACGGATGAAGTTGAAAAGTGCTAACACACAGTATGTAAGAAGAGAGATCTCGGATCTGGAAAAGTTCATTGGCGATATAGGGGAGCTGAACCATTTCCTCAAAGGTGGTGATGGTATTATGTTCAGTATCGAATCCCAGGTTGCCGCGGATCTCATAGACAAGCTGGATGCTAAAAGACTACGGGTGGCTTTAGCACGCCAGGTCAAAAGAAGCGTGCTGAACCTAATACAGGCGGAAGAGGATACCCCGTGGAGGGTTATAAAAGAAAGATTGAAAAAAACATACGGAGGGGGGCGATGGGCCCCCGAAGAAGACATGCTGCAAATGTTTAGCGAAACGAAGAGACCTAACCAGTCGAACGGGCAAAATGCAGCAGGTCTAATCGCAAAATTAAATAGGATCAATGAGAAACTGTGAGAAGTCATGGATTACAGGCGCAGTCGAAGCATGGATGATTTTAATGATCACGGTCCTTAAATTGCAATTGGCCAGAGACACAGGAAAGAAGGATTGTGTGCCTCTAGATAAACCTTTCTTAGAATACGCCCAAGAAATGGTAGATTCGAGTGTTCAGGAGAAAGAAGCACACAACGAGCACAAATCCGGATGGAACAGGTTGCCTTTTAGGAGAACGCAAATAGGCAGGACTCGATTAAGACAGGAAATTGGAAGGCGGAGAGATGTTGAGTTCAATAGGAGAGAGAGAGAGAGACCGCAACTCCGGAAAAAGATACAGGCACCGGATAGAAGGAACTGGCGCAGGGAGGAAAGGAAATGCCACAGGTGCGGCAAAGTGGGACACCTGGTGGCTGAATGCCCCCGCTCCAGGCGCTATGAATGTGGAACGGAAGGGCATTTTGCCCGGTAACGCCCATATGTAAGACGGAGAGAGGTGGACAGAGGGGAGCCCATGGAAGTAAATGCACAGAGGATGTGGAAAAGGAGGCGACCCTCCGAGTCATCTATTTCCTCAGCAGAGTCAGAAACAGAATGAGAGGAGAGCGAACCAGGAGTCAGGGGAGCCGTATTAGGAAGAAGTTTCAAGAGGATTGAGGGGAAGTCGAGCCGAGATAGAAGGACGACGAGTGGAGAATGAGGAGGGTGTCAGCAGAGAGGCAACTGGACAGTGATCAATAACATCGAAGGTGTCTATGGTGCGTTGCCTATCATAAGAGTCGGGAGAGGAGTGGAGTGTCTCGTGGATTCAGACAGTTCAAGCACTGTGATTTGTCAGAGCATAGTGAAGGCCCTGTGTACAGGAGAACGGTTACAGGTATAAGATTGTAAATTAGTCACTCTGAGTGGTCCCTGTAAAGTAAAAGGGGAGGCCGTGATTGAACTTGGGAGATGGGGTTCCGAGGGCGCCTGACCGTTCGTGTGGTGGAAAACATGCCTCGAGAGTATGGGGGTATAATCGGATGCGATTTAATGGGGCAAGTGGGAGCCAGAATAAGGTGTAAATACGGGCGGTGGATAGTGAAAATAGGGAAATAGGTGTATAAAGGCTTGAGGGTACTGAAGAACGGCCAGGGAAAGATCGGGGCGATTAATCAAAGGGAAGATTGGCGTCACGCCATCAAGAAGAAGGAATTCGGGGATATATTTTTTAATGAAGGGAAATCCTCAGTGTAACAGGGCAAACAGTACACGAAATTCCTTTAAAACAAGACCACGTGACATATGTTAAAGAATATCGGTACCCGCAAGCACTATGGCAGCGGTCAGTAGAGCCCTCCAAATGTGGTTCCAGTTTTATGGAGTGCCTGATAAGATTTCCTCAGACGGAGGTAGGGAATTTGACAATGTGCAGCTTAGGAAAGAGATGAAAAATTTAGGCGTCGCCTGGCATTGTAATACGCCGGGGCAAAAAGCAGGAGGGGGGGAATTGAAAGGCTTCACAATACTCTAGGGAACATCTGAGAGTATTTCACGCGGACAAGGGATTGGAAGCAGATGAGGCAATGTCCCGGGCCATAGGGGCATATAACCACTCCATCCACATGACTACTGGATTATCCCCTTTCCAGACCCTTTTTGGTCTACATCCACGACGGAGAGATGGGGGCGGTACAATCGTGGACGAGGGCATGGCAGGATGATTGATCGCCAATAGAATAGACCTCGAGAGAATATGGGGAAAAGCACACGAAAGGATGGTCTCGGAAATGCGCAAGAGAGTCGTGCGGGAAAACCTGGTAGTAAAAGATATTACGGTTAAGATCAGGATAGGTACCATCATGTACAAGAAAATTGTGTCAAACTGTGCAAAGGAGGCTTTGTGTTATGAGGGGCCATTCAGAGTGATTGCTATTAGAGAACATAACTTAGTCACTGTTCAGAGTGTGGCTGAGCCGAGAAAACGTAGGACAGTTCATATCGAACAGCTCAAGATTCCAGTTCGAGAAGCCAGCCCATAACTGTGTACTTTATTTCGGTATTTAATGTTATTGCTAAGGAAGCATTTTTTTTTTTATATTCTTAAATTATTTATTTACTATTTTATCTGAAGTACTGTTGGAGCTTATTTTAGAGGTGTAGTGGAACAGTGTATTTTCATTTCTCTTGTGTATAGTTTTTGTAAAGTAACTTATTTGTATAGAAATATTTTTGTTAATTACGAATGATATTTATGTAGATTAAGCTAGTAGTAAGATCTTTTGTTTTTATTTTTATTTAAGTAGAATAAGATTCAATTTGTAATTTAATTTGTAATTTATTTTTGTTGTTGTGTTCTCTCTCTGCATTTTTTTTTTTTTTTTAGTTTACGAGGGTGTTCGTAAACTGGCAGGGAGGAGTCAAGACAAGACGATGATCACATAGTCGCTAATATCAAGCTGGCATGGTAAACAGCTGTTAGATTCTATAAATAGAGGTTCCAGATGGCAATAAAGTCAGTGTTAACCCAGTTATCGTGCAAGTCATTTCATCCTAACTTTTCCTTTTTTTTGTGTGTTGTTCCTGGAAGTATATAAGTAATATATACATGTATATCAATTCATTCAAACAATAGACAAAAAAACAAAATATATTGACAAGGCATAGAGAAGCAAGACGTTATTTGTTAGATTCAAACTAATTGACAAAAGACCCCACTTTGGTAGTTTTACCATACCTTTTAGAGAATCATAAAAATGGGAACCTATAGTTCATCATGATGGTAATATGAAACTGAATTGAGTCATGAAACAGAGGTAATGGTACTGATTTTGAGAAATAAGACTCCAGAAACTGGAACTTGTAAAAGTGGAAAGGGACCAATCACTTTTAAATATGTCATAGGATAACGTTCCCTCAATGCTTACAAAAACTGGCTAATTCGCTTTCAGTTTCAAGAAACATTAATTTGGAGTTTTACCTTAAATTTACATAGACCTGGTTATTATTCTGTTGGATTGGCTAATTTGCCCATCACTACTGCAAATATTTATGAAGCTATGGTCGGCAAATCAAACCTCTCCTTTTTGTTTTTATTAATATGAAGTTTATTATAAATGATTCATTTTTAAAAAGTTTAATTTGATTTAGAAGAAAAAGTTCCAACTTAATTTTTCCTACGGCATCATTGTTTTATACATTTGTGATGCTTCATGTTAAGAGAAAATTATTTTCGATCCTTTGCTCTGAAATATGATCCTTTGCAACGTAATTATAAGGAAAATTCTCTGGGGGCACAACAAATTCCATGACAGAATTTCAAGTTATTTGAAAATATAAGTATCATTTTACCTAAACAGGAATGGTGAGCAACAAATAGAATAATTTATTTAATCTTGCATTCACTTCTATTTGTATACCCTTCAGATATATACAAACAAGCAC
This sequence comes from Arma custos, assembly GCA_037127475.1. Lineage (NCBI taxonomy): Eukaryota > Metazoa > Arthropoda > Insecta > Hemiptera > Pentatomidae > Arma > Arma custos. The sequence goes on from CM073761.1 coordinate 40,224,565, forward strand.
AAACAAATGCTTGGTTTTACCCACACATACACCTGCCAACATACCTTGATCTCAAAATAATGAATAAACTGGGACTGACCCCCAACTACAATAACAATAAGAAAAACTACAATAAAAACAATTACAATTGCCTGAGATGTAAACAAAGGCTACTCCTTAAAATTAATAAACAAAAACAAAAATACCTGAGACGAAGAGGATTCTGTTTCTGTTGTTTCATTAAATACCATTCTTTTAACCTCCATATCATAATCTTTTGCATGACTGAGCAAATAATGAAAAAGTTGAAGAGCTGGGGTAGATAAATCAGAGACACACAAAGAACCTACAAGATCAGTTGGTATAATTGCTGATTGAAGTAAAAATACAGTGTATATATATATATATATATATATATATATATATATATATATATATATATATATATATATATATAAATAATCTATAAATAATAAAAAGAGGAATAAATTATGTCATTTTATGTCATTTATTGGTTCTTCGAAGGGTAATAAGATTTCCGACAGAAAATCATTGAAATTTGGCAAGTATTAAGGAAGATATTTTGTTCAGAAAGTCATTGAAGTAGTATCAATGAAGATTGACTTATTTAATTTTCTAGACTAACTCCCTGGTATTACATGCCTGTGTCACCCATATCCTTTCCCTTTCTTCTCTGTATTGCGTCTATTTAATGCAAGCATCATTCCACCTCTTGGGTATGTGAGGTCAGTAAGACTATTGGAGGCAACAAACGACGACTGAACATAGGAATCATTCTGTGGTTTTCCAGGATGTCAAATTGCTGCCCTCAGGTTTGGTCTAGGGACAGTCCACATCAGAGAAAGAAATATAGGTTCTGATGCACCTGCTGACCCCAGACAATCATTATCCTTTGACATAAACAAATTTTCCACTTTCCTTGAAACTGATTGTATATCAATGGAAAGCGAACTGGTGAATTGCTTCCAAAGGGACAGGTTTTTCATAGAACTATGGGTAGCCTGCTGTTGCACCATAGAAACTATAGATTATAGCAACGTGAGGTTAGGTGACCCCCTCCAGACCATCTGTCCTCCTGCAAGTAATGCATATATATATATATATATATATATATATATATATATATATATATATATCCGCATTGCTTTCAGGAGGACAGATGGTCTGATAGATCTGTGTGTATATATATATATATATATATATATATATATATATATATATATATATATATATAGAGAGAGAGAGAGAGAGAGAGAGAGAGAGAGAGAAAGGGAAGGAGAGTAAATAAATCAATTTAAATTTTTTATGAACAGATAAGTTAGAATAAAAAGACACAATACAGGAAGGAAAGGGAAAGAGAATTCAGAAGGGGTAAGAGTCACACAGGTCTGTAATGCCAGGGAGTTAGTCTACGAAATTCAATAAGCTTTATCTCCACTAATACTAGTTAATTTTTTGATGTAGGGAACTTTATTATATTTTCATCGTGTTTAACACAGAACAAATGAATAAACTAGTGAGCATTTCTTAGTAAATAAGTAAATTAATTATAAAAAAAAAAAATGAAAGCAACTCATAAAATATAGAAGGGATAGCTTTGAGTCTTAAAATTAAATTGATTTAAAAATTACTTAATAACATGAAACAAATTTAATAATAAGTAACATACAGAAATGTGTTTGATTCCTAAATGTAATATAAACTAGCGGATATACATAAGTTAGTGCTATTAAATTTATTAAATAATACAGAGAGAATAATAAGGTAATTATTACTGATTAAATATCATTATATGCATTATATGATATCATAGAGAAACAAAAATGAACAGGAATATTGCTAATTTTGAGGTATTAACTTTGCCTAGCATTTTTATATTAGTTTTATTATAAAATATATTAATATTTATTAGAAATTATTATGTTTTTTGCTGCAGGATAATTTAATTAAGAAAAATAAAATAAAATTTGATTTAGAAAAATGAAATAAAAGGTTTTTGTTGCACTTTTTTTTTTTTATTGAACAACAATTTTTGGGAACAATTAATACATTGTATAACGTCTTCTGTTGGAAAGAACCTGTGTGCACCTAAATACTACAGGCATATATAGGCATACTGTTAATAATGTCACTAGTTGCCATCATTATGCAGACAGAAAAAGGACCCTCAGTAAACATGACAGCATTCCAGTTGGTGTCCTCTTCTAGGCGCTCACTGCACCACATTCTTTTCAGCTCCAGGAGGCGGGTAGCTGCAGGTCGTTTCAAAGGGGAATAAGATATTAGCATCTCCTATCCATCCTTTCCCATAATTGGACTAAAGCATGGAAGATGAAGCTCTGAGAAACGCCAAAGTTGACTCTGCGATATCAACTTGCCGGTGAACTTGATTGCTCATTCACACAATAATATTGCAAACTCCAGGTTCAAGATGATATCTTTCCATGGTTTATGAAAATACAACTGGATTAATTTTGAGGATAGTTGTTCATTTACAAAATCAGATATCTTCATGTTTACTATTTTTAAGAAAATTCATTATTAATAACAAAGTTTATCAATAGTTTTATTTCTGGTTTGTACTTTCTATTTTTTTAACCGATACTAAATATATCGGCTATTTTTATTAAAATTAGTAGATAAATTACAAATATCCCTATTCATTTTGTGTAGTTTATTAAGATTAACAATTAAATTAACTTGAATAATTAACCAATTCAATTGAACATTCAAATGAGAGTGAAAGAAAAATAATTCCAAAATACCTGAATATGCCAGATTCCGGGCAAAATTTGGGGCTTTTGGATAATACTTTAAAAAATCGTCAAGAAAACTAGTAATATGGTAATCTGTTTCCAAGTAAGATTGCTGATCTGAAATGTAGGAATGGAGGCAACGAAGATGGTAATCATAAGCAAATGAATGTAGGTGCATGGAAACCTTCATCTTATCAATTTCTTCCAAAAAATTAAAAACAATCTAAAAAAAAAAGCATAGGTATAACATCAAATAGTTTAAGAAACGCAAAAAAAAAAATTAACATTTCTGGACACAGTAAAGAATGAATGAAAGAATCTAAATAGAATCATTATTGTAGCTTTTAAACGTTCATCCAACAACTTCAATGAGAAGCTAACACTGCTTTCAGAAGCACTGGGGATTGTAATTTCTCTCCTGAAGAGGTATAATTTTTATCCCTAATTTACATTTTATATAACTTGATTTACTTTAATTTGGTTAGACAGTAGTCCTTTTTTACAATATCCCACCAAATCTTTCTAAAATGTTTCAAACCAAATAATGAAGATTGAAATTGAAAATAAGTATTCATACCCAAGGCTTGTAGCAATTTATATTCATTTAAGCTTAGATTTAATTGATACAAATATAATAGTTAAATGTTTGACTGTACTTTATTATTTTTAATTGTAATTTTTAAAAACAAACATTTTACTTTAATTCACTTTTATAATTGGAGGTAAACAACTCTGACTACAATCTAAACATAGCACAAATGAGGTGTTTCCATAAACCATGATGAGACCATAAACATTTTTAAAGTAAAAATACAAACAAAAAAACTTTGAAAATGTTATAATTAAAAGTTTGTTAAATTATAGCCAATAAAATGTATTAATGTTATGAGATAACATTTATGTTGAAATATATTACCTAATATACAGTTAATGTATGGGTCCTGTGTATTCACATACTATATATATATTTTAATATTTAACAATCAAACAAACTAATTTATTAATAATCTTATACGAACTGCAAACACTTAACTAACTACCTTTAAAACCGCATATACTCACAAACATTATGGATTTATTTAAACTGTACATTCAAAGTACCTCCAAGCTGAGAAGCTAATGGGGAAAGATAAAGGAGAAATATATTTAAAGTAATCTTTCCTATTCTACGCTTAACAGAGTAGAAGAAGTCCAGAATAGAAAATGGTCTACAAGAGCATAAACACTATAAAAAAAAAAAGAGGAATGATAAAGTGTCAGTGAGGTCCTTGCAATTACCTTTACTCCAAGCTCTCCACTCCCTTTGCCACATTAGTATTACAAGGTTGTATTTTACAAAGTTGAAAAATCAGAGATTTAGATACCAAATGGTTCTGTGGGTCGAAAACTATACATAGTTCTTCAAAACGTCAAAAAATCGCGACCGTGTATCGTCCAAAGACCAAAAATACAAAGGTGTATGTCGTGAATATTTTAAATGGGAGTAAAATGGTAGTATGTAGAACATAAACCTTTGTAACCCTACGTCCTACCTGCACGCGAGGCGTCCCTCCCCACTCCTTTTTAGTAGACACTGTGCATTCATCAAGGTCAGGCGGAAACAAATATTATTGAAAAATTCATTACTTAAATATCAAGTACTCAAGAAGTATGTACGGCAGAGAAGTAGAACTAATATTTTATACTTAGAATTTATTTTTAATCTTAGTATTTATTGTATACTTTATTTATGGAGAATATCACAATTTGTTTGAGGAATTACGGACCCAACCCTTGCTAGTCAAGGAATATTGTTGAATGTTGCCAACAGCATATGACTATTGACTACATTAATAAATAAATGTGTTGTACTTACTTGTAGTCCCAGTTATTTTAGCCAAATCTTCACATTAGCGGTACGATAACAATAGGATAATAATAATTTCTGTTTTAGACATTTATAATAATATAAATATGAACACAATATTTATAATAATATAAAACAATATGGCACCGAAAATATCAAGCCAATTGATCGCGTCTCGCTGCGGCTACGTGAATTCGGTCACATAGGCCACTCCTGTAGGTGTGACTTTGGAATCATAAGGTTCTATGTTACACTGTGATAATTTTTTTCTCACTATAGAGTAACAAATTTATATGTTATTTTATTTTGTCAATAAATAGGATCATGCTTTCAGTTTTCATTTATTGTTTTTATGGGATTCTTCTTCTGTTGCCCATTGCCACCTCATGTGACAGAAGTGAAATATAACCGTAATATTTCACCACATAAAGAATCTGATACTCAGAATCTTTGATATTGTTTTTCTCATTTTCATATATGTGTATCATACAACCTTGTAATACTAAGGTAACAACTTCATACTTACATTGTTCTTTCTGGATTGTCATTTTTAAATATATACAAAACTCAGTTAATCCTACTGCAGAGTAGAATATGAAATCGACCTTCATTAATTTCACCATGTTGATATCAATATTAAAAAAAAAAAAAAATACATATATAAAAATTACACATTATGAAGTATTATACACATATATAATTATTATGCACACACAAACAAACAAACACACACAAAGGGAATTACAAAAAATAAAACTTACTTGAGTTATAAGAGAAGGAGTAGATTTACCCTGAATTCGAGAACATTCTAAAGCATGCAATTTCACATGAAAAAAGGGTTCACACAATGAAAGTTCAAACATTAAGACTCCTCCAAGTAAAGATCTTTGCAGAAAATGTTTTTCAGTATTGTATACACTCTGATTTCTGAAAATAAAATGCCACAAAATGAACATAAAAACTCTAAATTGAAGAAGTTGAAATAAAAAAGATTTGTGAAAATAAATACTAACATTTCTAAATGGGTGCTTGGAGTCATTTGTATATTTACAAATCCCAATGTCTGAAGATACTGCTTGTATTCATTTAAGAAAACCAAACACAGCTTATCATGCCAATCAAATTCCTGTCTTTTATTACTATCATAGACCTACATAAAAAAAAAATTAATAAAAAAATCATTAATAAAACTTAATATCATGACTTGTTCAGTAATGTGATTACAACAGTTATACAAATATCACAGAAACAAAAAACAATATAAATTTAATTGAAAGTTGATTTGAGCTATATTGAAAATGGTAAAGGGATGCAGTCTATGGATTTAACACAAATATGTAAAACCTATTTATTTTGTGCCAACATTTCATTCTATCTTCTAGTCCATCTTCAGAGCTGAGAATAAAACTTATTTATATTTTCATTCTTGATGATGGCTTAAAAATTAAAATATGTTTTACTTATTTATGTTTTAAATTATTAATAAAAACTTATTGGTGTTAAGAAAAAATGGCAACAGTAGTAGCAGAGAAAAAAAGTTATATTCTATAAGGCTATCAAGTAGAAATCTGAATGTTTTACAACAAAATAAAAAAGGGTGCAAGAATTTAAACAGTAAAAATACTTCAGCAATAAAGGATTGCTGAAAAAGAAAATGCACACTTATCAATAAATATGTACATGGCCAGAAACCGAGCTGATGGGCCCTACAAATTTAAAGATTCCTTTACTGCCCGAATGCTAAAAACTGGCAGAAAGAAGAACTGAAGGCCATATAGGACATATTTTTAAAAAGGAGGTATTGCTCCGTATGATATATTGCTCAAATCTTAGAGGTATTTTGTTTTAATAGACTCGTTACCTGCATTTATGGACAGGTATTAAACTCTAGATTAGAAGAAAAATTCTCTGGGAAAATGCCTGAGGAACAGGCTGACAAACTGATCTTACATTGACCATATATTCACACAAACAATTGATAGGCTTGTAATAGTGAGGTACATATACATATGATTTTCACAGCTTTGCAAAAAAGCCTGTGACACAGTGCCATTATGCATATTATAGGAATCATTGCGGAACATAGGAGTGAGAAATAATTTAATAACCCATGCAACTACTGGCATTTGGGCCTTGGAGTTGGGGGAATGTTTACTCTAGACATCTAGATGCTGCATTTTGAGGTTAGGATATGCTTTATTCATTTTTCCCCCCTGTGCAATTATTCTTTTTGTCCTGAAGATGCCTGAATAGGAGAAATATTGACAGCTATTTTTATTTCCTGGTTTCAGGTTAGAGACTTAAGGTTATTTGGTTGGAATTTTTCCACTAATGTCATAATAAGTAGTTGATGTATATTTTGTGCTTTTACTCTTCTTCATTAAAATATGTACAGTTAATAAATTTAATTTTAAAAACTGTACCTATGAAATAACTTCATTTCTACGTAGTGTTTGTTAAATCATATTATCTTAGTTACGTAAGCTAAAAAAGTTCATGATACTAAACACTCATTCATTAATTCTACATACTTCCACACTCATCAATCATTCTAACATTATTCCTATTTTTATTATTATTTCAAAAGGTTTCAAGGCAAATATGGATTCCAAGCCTGGAATACTCTGATAAAACATGGTTTATTCTGATAAAAACATGAAAGACTGTACAAATAAATAAGACCCTCAAAAGAAGGGCATTTATTACCATTTTCCATAAATCCTGGGCCTATTGTCTTATGATATCTGTGTAGACTATGTATGATTAATGATACAACTTTTAAATGATACAGTATAAAGATTATATTGTGAAAAATACTCATTTATTCATAAACCAATCAATATCATTATCATTATCAATATCATTATCAGCATTATCAATATTCTTGAGAATTTAAGAAAATTTAGTGAAATTTATATTTAGTAATGGGCATGGGAGTAAAATGGGTACCCAAAATAAGGGGGGGAAATCTGGTGGTTGAGCATGATCTAGAACAAATAACAACCCTGTAGAATCATCCAAAAAACAGAACAGTCTCTACCATTTACTGAACCCAAGACCCTCCACAGGTTGTAGTGGTACAGGTTTTTTTTTTAATATTTAATATTAAATAATAAGGCATGGTGAACCCAAAGGCTCAATGCCAATGCCACCAATCTCTGCTTACAGACTTCTGCCAGGGGACTACTATCCAAACCCAAATCCTCATAACACAATTCTTCTACCGATGCTTTGGTCTACCACTCAGACATTTACCAGTCGGTTGAGCGTTTATTAAAGTTTTAGGAATCCATTTGTTATTAAACCCAACAACTTTACACACCTATCTCAGCCTTCACAGTGATATCCTTTAAATATATTATGCTATTAATTCAATTATATTAATTTTTATTAAGGTGAAGAAATCTGAATGGAGGGGTGGTATTCGGTTGAATACATGTTTTTTAAGGGAGCTATATATTTTTTTATGAGAGAGGAAAATAGTTGACTGGAAGATCTAATGGAAGATGGAAATAGTTGGGGGGGTGCAATACCATGTATTGTTAAGTGAACCGTAACTCAGTGAGTTGTCAGTTACACGGTTCATCCAGCCACCTCTTCTATTTGCCCTGAAGATGACCTACAATGTAGGTCGAAACGACAGCACAAAAAATAAGTCTTCACTGATTTGGTGTTATTTATGACTGCATCCCCCAACTATTTCCATCTTCCACTTTATCTTTTTTAGTTTGACAAACAGCATGTAACATCACCTAACTCAAATTATTATTATTAATAAATAAAAAAGATATTCAGTTAAGATTTACCTGTAAAGGAGGGCTAACTATAAGAGACTGATCTCGAGTTGCTGCTGATTGAAGTCTCCAACTACAACAAAAAATATTTTTAATAAACAACTAAAAACAAAATATAATATCTCATTGCATAGATAGCTAACTGCATATAAATCATACTTAGGTAAAAAAAGAAGGGGAGTGAGGCAATAATGCACAATACGTGAATAACGCATGAATAGTTCTAATGTATCTTCTGACAATGGTATATGTGTAGCTGCTCTACTCTGCCACATAACTCTTAATTTTTTCTGATGTTCTAGAAATAAAAATAAAAACATGGGAAATACTAACTGATTATCGTAATAAATTAAAACAAAACTGAATAATAACAAACGATAAACAAAAGATTAACAAACTGATATAACAAGTAAATTGTATAACTAAGTTCATTAAAATAGGAAAATTGATTTAGTATCTAGCTAAGATTTTTATTTTGCATCAGTCTTATACATAAAACTCTTTTACCTCAGATCACATTTACCTATTGTTATATCAATGATATAAGTTGTCCAGGTAATTTAAAACTGAAATGATAAAAATCACGAGGATATTACAAGATTCCAGCTACTGATATCGAAAGACTATTCAAAAATAATCATAGAACTTAGTACATCATTGAAAAATTATGTATATTAAAAAATAATTTAATCTTATCACAACCTTAAGAAATATTTATGTCATATTTGAAGAAAATCAAACACTATATTTAATTGTGACAGCAAAACATGCTAATTTTTTTATGATAAGGGGCCATCAAACCAACCAACATCTTCATCTTGGGGAGGTATGAAAAAATTTATTCCGACAGTACACTTCTGACTGCGAGAATCATTTGTTGCAAATGTAAAGAAAACCAAACTTTGTATTTAGTTATAAACACACAGACAGGTGGATTAATGGCATAACTATTGAATCAAAATAGAACCTCACTTTCCCTTGAACAACAATATCAAGTAGATATGAATAAAAATGGCTAGTGGTGTGAATTTAAAAGAGTTCATGGGTAGGAAAGGATCCCAAAGCAACAAGGACAACCCAACCTGAGCTAAGTATAAGAACCACTATTTATGAATTAGATCTAAAATGTTTTATAAAAGTGTTAATAGCAGTTGAAAGAGAATCGAATTAGTGTATGTGTGAATGATATTAAGAATTAATACTACTTCATGATGATCCTCTATATTTACCTTTAAAAAAAAAAGAATAATAATAATAAGCTCAATGAATTTATCCATTATCATTACTAACCTCTTCTGTCCAATACTTTTAAACTCATTATTTGATTAATATTTTCACAAACAGGATCGTTTGTTGTTTTTTTAAATGTAACAGGCTCAGAATCCCTCAATATTTGAGTATAGTTTGATAATGTATTGAGTCCTATTTTTCGTGATGCTGTAGGCATAAAAGTCATTAAACTGTCTAGGTCATTTCCTTCAGGATAATTGATCTGAAATTAAAAATAATTTATCAAATATATTAAATAAATTGTTTAATAATAATAAGAATTAAGTAATATTAAATTATGAGTGTCAGCATTGATGTGTAAATGGTTGACCTTATCTATAATGAGTAATGTGGAAATTGGTTAGGGGTAAAGTCAATAAAATTACACACACCAATAAGAATAGCTTATTTATTATGTGCCGTTTTAGCTGATAATAGGTTATGCCCTGATGACAGCCTAACTTATTGACCATCATCAGAGCTGAGAAAATAAAACAAAATTATATCAACATACCAAATACAACAAAACACCTACCAAAGACAAAACAGTAATATGCACAGAAATGAGTATTCCATCGGGTTGGATAACAACTTTATTATGTCAACAAACAAATATACTCATAAATGTAAGAGTGAATTAATATGTAGGCATGGATGAAAAAGTACATGGTATCTAAGGAGCTAATTAGATAGAGTTGGTTACTAATAGACAAATTTTTGTTTTGGATAGTACCTATTCTACAATGTCTAGGGATAAAAAACTTAATGAGATTCTGGCTAGGTTGGAGAAGCTGGACAGTTTAGACAAAGTCAAGGTAAAAATAGATATCCTAGAAAAAACTCTAAATGACGATCTAGGAAAACAAAAACAGGAAATAGCCAATAACAGCAAAGCTATTGAACAAGTAAAATGAATGCAGGAAAGGGACTTCAGAAGAAAAAAACCTATTGGTCTTTAAACTTTTAAGTCATACCTAACAAATGATTTCACTGATATTTGCATTCAAATGAATATAGCTATAAGCAAATATTTGGCAGAACTATTCTTCCAATGCTAATGTCCCAGTTATTGTTAGTTTTCAATCTCTCCTTCTCAGAGAATATATATTTAGACAGATATGGTCACTTTCCTCAGGTGTAGGCCAAGGAGATAGACTATCCCCACCGCTGTTCAATTGTGACTTGGAAAAAGTGGACAGAGAGTGGAACAAAAATACACATAGTGGAATCCAACTAGAAACAAAGAAGAAAAGAATCAAAATTATTCTGCCTAGCTTTTGTGTATGACATGGTCTTACTGGCTGAAACCAAAGAACAGATCCTTGAACTTTAAAAGCATGCAGGAAAGATAGGACTAAGGATCTCTTATCAAAAGACCAAAATAATAACAAACAAAAAATCCACTGACATTTTTTAAAGTGAGGACACAAAAAATATAAATTGTCAAGGAAGAATTGTCCATTTTGTCAAATTGTCAAATAAATTGTCCATCTTGAAGAGTTGATCAGCTGAAATGCCCTAGAGAAAAAAACAATGGAGGTCAGAAAAGATGAGGTCTAAGTTGCCTTACAACTCAACAAAAACATCTATAGTAAGAAGTCCCTCTCTAGGTTTTCAAAAATAAGACATTATGAAACTTTGATTAAAACCTAAAGCCCTCAATGCAACAGAAATGCTCTTTATCACCTATAAGGACCTAATTGAAAGGTTGGAGATAAAAGAACATAAGATGTTAAGAAAATTTTAGGCCCAAAATTCTCAAACAACATAATAGTTTACATTCGAAATGAGACCCTTTATAAAATAACAAAAGAATCTATACGTGACATGAGGAAAAGAAGGGTTCATTTCTATCAACATATCCTGTGAATAAATGCAAGTAGGCTATCTAAAAGAATATCTGAATTCATACTGAATGACAATTGTTGACCTTGATAATAAATGTGGTAGAAAGTGAAATTGGCTACTTAATAAAGTTTTCTCCAATTCTAAGAGAAATTTATTGACCTATAGACAAATATCTGAATTCGATAGAAATGAAAAAATTAAACCATATTGGTTTAAGGAATCAGAAAGGGACATGAGAGAACTTGGGGTTATGGAAGATATCCTCAGGGATAGAACTGCCAAAAGCAACCTGTGAAAAGGGGGTGAGATTTGAGAGGAGAACGAAGTAGGCTATTCAAATCTCCAATAAAGGAGGGAATAGAAGATCAGAGGGGATGAAGAAATACTGGACAGAGAGAAAATCACATGATATAAATAATTGATTTATCCAGAGTAGCCCAAAGTTGGGTGAAACTGAAAAAAAAACATTTTTTTTTTAACACACCTGTGCAGCTGATTTCCGCATATAAGGCTGATTATGAAAAAGACCCAGTTTTTGGCTAATAACTCCAGTTAAGAAATTAGATCGAGAACCAAGCCATTGACCCAGCTGAGTAAGAAGTTTCGTCATGAGCTCTACTCTGTCTTTGGACCAGTTATACATAAATAAATCAACCTATAACAGTAAAAATACAATTAAAAAGATAGAGTGTGTTCAGGAAGAAAATTTAAACTACTTTTCTTTACTTTGTAATTTTAAACATATCTAGTACAAACCTCATAATTATTAATCAATGCTATTAGAAAGGTCTGTCGAGGAATAGTTATTTGTCCGGTATCATGTGAAGAGAATGTTAACTGTGAAAATTTTTGATTTGTTTTTGGACCTGAAAGTAAATATATTAAGGTACAAGCATTATATTAGTAATAAAATATGAATGCACAATTTATAAGAAAAAAATCATACTTTTTGGTTCTGTATCGGAATTACTGATCACTTCACTGTCACTATAATTTCTCCAATGAGATATGTTTCCTGATATTAATAAGCAATTGACTGAACTAGGAATTTCAATACTCCCAAGAATTAAATCTGCTCTATTCCTTTCCAAGTTTTCACAACATACAAAAGTGAAATGTTCTTGAGGTGCTACTAGCTGATTAATCTCTTTCAATGTAATGTTGACAGAATGCCTGCATTTATAATTGGTTTGTTTTCTGAATTAAGTTAATATGAAATGATAATTAAATAAATAATATATAAAAATTAATACCTTGACATTAATTTTATCGAATGTGTTTTAACAGCTGGCACAGTTAATTCAGATCCAAATCGAAGCCATTGTGGGACTAATATGTGATATATATTACTTAATATAAAACCAGATGCCTCAAAATCTAAGAAACAAAATAACAGTTTTTAAAAACGACAGGATTCCTTATAAGTAGTAAGATGAGAATGAGCCCTAAGTGGTAAGTGAAAATAAAATAATAAAAATAAATACTTAAAAAACCAAAAACAATAAAAAGAGTACATGAAAGGCAGCAATAATACCATTCAATAAGTAATAGTGTTTAATATTAACTTATTTAATTGAAAGTATTTTATTTGATCCATTCGTAAATTCACTATTTTCAAAAAAAGTAAGTAAAAAGGTAATTATAAAAATTAAGTTTGTTTCTTTAAAGTTGAGCAATAGTATAAACTAGTTAAATAAAGCATCACATATTTATGAATAACAAGGATATTATAGCAAAAAATCTATTTACTGCTTAGCTCAAAATAAATTCATTATATTACCATCATATTCCTCAAAAATTGGAGTTCTAAATATATAATATTCAGTTATTAAGTCCCATAATGCATACTGTAAAGTGTTTTTAAGTTTACTTATTAATGCTTCTTTGTTAATTCTGCCTTGTTTCCACAATCTGATTTCAAGTATTACCTCTGGACCTGCAAATATTATAAATTATAAAGTAATCCATATTATGAGTATTGAGATAGATATACAAAACAATAATCTTCTAGTAAATAACTTTTCAAAACATCATAACAGTTATCATATTATTATATTACAATAGAAAGATTATCTTGGCAGAATGGCCATCCTTCCTCCTCAGAGAAGATAAATATTCAAATGCAATTTTTCAATGGCAGGGTGATAGAAATCCTAGAATAGAGATGGCATAAAATGTAGATATTCTGAGAATTGGAAAACTAAGAAAAAAAAAGGAAGTGAAGTAGTCAAGCATGACAAAGAATAGACATAACATTACTCCAAGAAGTCAAAGCAAAAGAAGGAGTGAGTGTGATTTTGAAGGGGCTTTTTATGAAAAAAGTCCATAAATGAGAGCTAATCAACTCCAGATAAATTTCTGTTGATAAATGTCTTACAGTTAGGAATTTTACAGTCATTCAGATCTATGAATCAACTGAGGATTCAAATATAATCGAGATTAAACAGTTTTACAGTGACTTAGCCAGAGCTATTTACAATAAGAAGAAAAAAATTATTATTAGACACTTCAATGCAAGAACAGGCAGAAACCACCAAGACTACCAAAGCCCTTTTGGATGTATGGTTCCTCAGGGAGGTAATTCAGTTTGTACTTTGAAGAAAATCTTCGAAGAAGCACTCTAAATGATAATTAAAGAAACTTCGAGAGATTGTAAAAAAGAAAAATACTGCCTGGAGAAAGCTTTGAGGATTAAGTACTATACTATGTGGCACAAAATAAAGCACAAAGAACACCAAAGGAAGCTAAGAATAAGTCCTGGGAAGATTTTAGCTAGAAACTAAACATGGAATCACAGTTGTCCAATTGACAACCTAGTTATTTTCGCAGATACTCATGAGAGGCTTAAACGGGCAGAGGTGTGACCTTTAACTCCATTTAAAGTAAGATCCTCCAAAAGTTGAAAGAACACAAGGTAATGTCAGGATCTTCTATAACAGATAAGCTATTGGAATGATGACAGACAATAAATATCTGGGTACAGTGATCAACAGACTTAGGAAAGTAGGCTCAGGAATAATGAACAGGAAATCAAAGGCTTAAAGTTTATCACAAGATATGCGATGCAATCATTGTCAACAAAGAAGTGGGTCAAAACTCACAGGTGTACTGTCCAAGTCTGTGTACATCCCTGTCCTTTATGGAGCTAATAGTTGGGTTCTGACAGAAAAACTGCAAAGCCCGATCACATTAGCTGAGATGAGGTTTCTAAGAACAGTAGTAGGAAAATCAAAAAGAGATTGCATCAGAAATAAAATAATTAAAGAAGAGTTAAATATAAGCTCTAACCAGAAAATATTACAAAAAAAAAAAGCTGAGGTGGTTTGGGCACATTTGCCGCATGGAGCAATACGAAGATTAAGTTAAATCACACGCATTCTATTTACTTGTTGTATAATTGTAATACAGTTGTAAATATCAATAAATAAATTAAAAAAAAAAAAAGTGAAATCATTGAGCAGGAGGCCCAGAGATACATGGAGCTACATTGTTGCTGGAAAAATTAGGAGCATAGAGAGGGGGTGAGACACCTTGTACCATTGGCTGGAAGTGCACCTCCATGCTGAGAGGAAAATGTTTGGAAGAGAATGAGAGGAAAAAGGAGTAGTTTTAATTTTTATCTTGAAACTTCTAAGCATAATATTAGCAATGTAAATATATATATGTAATGTTACATAAGTAAATTAACAGAATATTAATTTTTTATTTTATCAGTACTTCATGATACACATTATTTTATCTATGTAAATTGTATTTTTATCTAAATTATTTGTTTGTATATATATTATTTTATCTATGTAATTGTAATGTGAATATTACATAAGGAATAAAAATATAACTCACATAGTTCTGTATTAGTAGAATCAATAACTTCACATTTTGTTAGATTTTCATAATTTTCTTTATCTATGCAAACTTTTAAGTCTTCAAAAGGAGCATTTTTAAAATCTCTGTTTGAAATAACATTTCCACTTTTGTCAACAAGAGAAATAGCCAAACAAGCTATGCCTTTATTGCCTGATGAAGGGCTTTGATTGTATAAAAATATGTTAGAATCGCTAATTCTTTTTTTGGATCCTTCTGGTTGAGAATAATCCTTAAAAAAATAAATACAACATTATTATCCATACAAAAATCACAAAACATGAGGGAAAATATTCATGAAATAGTTAACTTACTTGAAACTGACATCGAGTATCAATATATTTTGGAGAAAATAAAAATTGTAATATGTTTTGCTTTAAATAGTAGGAAAGTGCTCCCAAATATGGGTATGAATAATCAGGAAACGCTATCTGAAATAAAAATGATAACTTAATACCAATTGAATTTCTTTTATAATTCACATTATTATTAACTGATAATTTTGATTAAAATTAACAACCTAACATGCTTGTCGAGTTAGGAAGATTAAATTAATAACTAAAATTTAACAAAACATTACTATTTTACAATGATATATTTAGAAATTATTTACCACAACACTACTAATAGTAAATATTAAGATTAATAATAAAATAATGCCTCTTTTGGGTTATAGGCAATTGTGCTAACTAGTTCACATTCATACCTTAAACCAGAATGAATAAATAGATGAAAATAAATAAGAAACAGAAGAATAAGAAAAAAAAAAAATCTAACCATATAGTCAACAGTGCTAAATATCTCAACAAGCTATTTGGTTCTAAAGCGAGCAGAGGAGGCAGAGCATCTATCTATATGCTAATTGATATTGTTTTTTGTTACTACTTAACACCAGAAAATATCAAAGCATAGACTTAAGAAGAAAAACTGTATTTCTAAAATATTATTCAACAATTCAAATCATTTTTACCAAAGTAACATATCAAATCTTCTTAATATCTAAAAAAAAACAAGTTGGTAGAATGTTTTATTGTAAGCCAAACAATATTGACTGTGCTCAACAAATTTATGCAATATTATTTAACATTTTTAAGTACCACGGAGAAATTTGAAATACTTTGAAATTACCTGAATAATGTCTTCAGGATTACTATTTGGTTTTTGGATAAATTGGACATCATCAGGAGTAAGCTTGCACATGGGATTCCTTGCTAGCATTACTGACACTACTTCTAAAACAGCATCGTCTAGACGGTTTTGTAATACTTGAACTAATTCATTTTTTACTTCCATTCCTGAATAAATACATAAATTGAATAAAAACTTTAAAACAATTAAAAAACAAAAAACATCTAAAAATGCTTATGCTCTCACCAGCTGGAGATATTCCATGAACTTTAAGTGTTAAGAAATCTTCATTCCTCGGATTAGAATTCTCACTTGATTCATCTAAAGACTTTAATTTAGGTATGATGTCCTTCTAAAATAGGAATTAGGATAAACATATAATAAATTTAATTTTAATTTTAAATATATCATTCCAAAACAAAAATTAAAATAAATCTATAACAAATATTATTGTTAATACTAAATATTACAATACTGTATTAGCCCGTCATTTTAAAATGCAATAAATAATAAGAACAAAAACTCATAAAAGAAAAAATATATATAATATCAATATTATAATATTCAATATAATATAATATTTATAAAATAAATATTATATAATGATATAAATATATATATATATATATATATATATATATATATATATATATATATATATATATATCCTACTAATAGTATAAATGCGAAAGTTTGTATGTTTGTCTCTCTTTCACGCAAAAACTACAGAACTGATTTGGATGAAACTAACACTAATATAGGTTATACATCAGAATAACATATAGGCTACAACAACGGCGGATTTAGGGGGGGGCATGCCCCCCAGTTTTTTGTGTGCTATGGAGAATCCATTATAGTACATAATTATAGGCAAATCACGTGATCATAGTTGTTAAAATGACAGAAAGAACAACAGAGTGAAACTATTGTTTTGCTATTTTAATAAACTTTTGAAATCTTTCTATAGATATTACAAGTTTATTTGTAAGTTATTGTTGATTTTTTCCCCCGTCTGTCCGTTGTGCCTCCTGCAGAAAAAAATCCTGGATCCATCCCTGGGCTACAATTTACAATGACATTGTGTAATTTGGTCATAATATAATGATAAATATCAAGTAAGTTGGATAAAATTCTGCTATCTGAGAAGCTTGCTCACGTAAAGATGCTCTTACTCGCAAAATCTACAGATTTTCGCTAAACAAAACAAATCAAGCAACATATTTTACAGGAGTATATTGCAGTAGGTGTAGGACTGCTAAAACTAAAAACATATCGATAAATTACTTACATATGTACATTATTCTAATTCTTTTAGTTTTAATTTCTCGCTGCTGCCATACGACTAATGAAACCGTGATACTAAGTATTCCTTTTCAATAAATTCAATAACATTACATAATAATCCTTTACTGACAAGAACAACAGTAAACTTCTGTCCGTCCCGTTTGTTAATCAGAGTCAATGATGTTTCACGGCTGTGCTGATCGGTATGTGATGAAATTTGATATGGATAATTATCATATTATTATTTTGATGATAATTGTTGACCTATGATAATTTATGTTGAAGAAATTGGTCCGGGTAGAGGTCACTGAATGAAATTCTCAAGTAATTTCAGAAGATCTTTATTGATAGTCAATGTTTCGACCTACGCTGTAGGTCTTCTTCAGGGCTATATACAAAATACAGACAATTTAAGAAAACGGTACGAATAATTAAAACATTTTCAATATAGATAAACTAAAAGAAGGTGAATACAGGCAAAAAAAAATTGATAAAGATGTACAGTAAGGTAATTATGAAGGTTAAAATGTAGAAAATAATAATAAAACATGAAGAAAATAATAATGAAACAGAAAGTGTTGACAGTTAAAAAATTAAGGTATTACAGATAAAAAATAAAAACTGAATATACAATAGGAATGTGAAATGATATGGGTAAATTAGAAAGTGATAAGAATTACACACTAAAAATTATAGGTAATAAAAAAAAAAGAAGAAACAAAAATTGTAAAATTATAAAAGTCTAGAAACGAATTATATAAAATAAAATAAAAATGAAAATAAAAAATATTTTAGAAAATACAGTATTAATATTGATAGGTAGAAAATACTTAATACTAGTGTAAAGAATATTAATTGCATAAGAGAATGTAAGAAGAGAGTTTATATAAGTGTAAAATATCAATTGTATAAAAGTAGGTATGTTTTAAGTAAAGTAAGTGATAATACAATCAGGCTATATTGGACTAAAATATATATAAAAACAAAACAAAAAAAAATCGGCAAGAATATGGTATTAATGACATTATGATATTTATTGATATTTAATGATATTATGATATATATTGATGAATATTTAGGGTGGTATATAGATAACTAAACAAATAAACGCCTTACAGTAATAGTGAGCTTGGAAGTATGATAATAACGGTAAATTGAGTATAGTACTGTTATTAGGTTATGAGGGAAAGAAATTAAAATGAAATGGAGGAGGGAGGGTGAGTAAATAGTGCAAAACATAAGTTACCAGTGGGGGTGGGACGTGGGGGGGGGGGGGGGGGGTGGGTCCTCTCTGGCTATGAAACACTGACTGATATAATTGAGAAGGAAGGATGGTTCCCCACCCTTACTAAGTGTAAAAAAAAAAAAAATTTCCCACAATATAAAAGCGTTACAATGGCTATAAGTAACGTATAAAGAGAAAGAAGCAAATAGTGTAGAAGCCTCATATAAAAAGACTTGAAAATCCATACACACACACCCACATACACATACTCGTATGTATATATATATTTATATATATATATATATATATACACACACACACATATACACATACACACAGACATATACGCACAAAAGACAACAGACATAGATACACGCACAAAACATACATACTTATACACATACATATAATATTGGCACACTGGGGGGGGGGGGGGAGGAGAAAGTCATTAGGAAGCGGGGGTGGTTAGTTCTTTTGTATTAGGTCTAGTATGTGTCTGTAAACTATTGATAGGTTATTTTTGTCAGTCTTTATGTTTAACGGATTTTTTTCGAGGTTAATATATAATGATTCTGTAATTAGTTTTTTTATATATTACCTTTTATATTATAATTACCTTTTATATTATAATTACCTTTTATATTATAATTAGTTTTTATATATATTACCCACCCCCCCGTCCCACCCCCACAGGTAACTTATGTTTTGCACTATTTACTCACCCTCCCTCCTCCATTTCATTTTAATTTCTTTCCCTCATAACCTAATAACAGTACTATACTCAATTTACCGTTATTTTGGATGTGCGAGTAACTTATAGTCACAAAAAATTAAATCATTTATTTAAAATGATCTGTCACGAAACTTTATGTGACAGACCAAATTCCACGCGAGCGAAGCCGCGGACAAAAGCTAGTATATATATATATATATATATATATATATATATATATATATATATATATATATTGAAAAGTAAAAAGAGACCTTACATAAATGTTAAGACCGTGGAAAAATTCCAACGAAAAGCCTTAAGTCTCCAAACTAAAACAGAAATAGAATAACCACCCCTAACCATATAATAAAATTGTTGCACACTAGGGGTATTGTAATTCTGAGGACCAATTTCTCTAAAACAATGTTCACTGTTTTATTAGAATGACGAATGAACAAATCATTGAATTGAAAATCATGTTTAGTATCATGAGTTTTAAACAGCTATTTTTGTTATGATTTTTAAGGTAAAAAGGTACATAGCAGTATTGTTACTCTGTATTGGACAGTCAATGGGTATATTACTATCTACATCTACATACATTCAGTTTTAAATCTTAGAAATGCCTTAATTGGTAAACTATTGACTGGTTAGTTATTAATTGCAACTTGAGGGACTAAAAGGTTTCAGATGGAATATTTTAATAATAACCTAATTTATGTATAACTACTTGTCTTGTGATGGTAATTTCAACAGTTTTATAAGGGATTTGTCAAGTAAAATAAAAGAAAAAAAACAACAGCCAAAATTTCAACTGAACTATGTGGGCCAATTACAAGGTCTAAAACAGGATGTGGAGTCTAGAGTACTAAGCATGATTAGATCACTGGCATGCACTCAGTTTCTATTGAGACGAAAGCCTGAACACAATGCTCTGAAGATGGTCAGCATAATTTAGCTAAAATGTAGGCACAATAAAAGAAATAAAAAATGTAAATTTGGTTTATCGTTTTCCCCCATTTCCATCTGATTAATGGAGAGTAAAAACACATTGTTATTAAAAAAGAAAATAAAGTTGGTTTCTCATTGATGAAAGTAGCTACTGCAATAAGATGTTGTTAGTAACCAAAAATAAACAAAGAATACGTTACACATACGTGGTATATTACCTATGGAATGAGTGAAAATTAATAAAGACACAAACATTCAAGACATTAACAAACTCTTGTAGATAATTATTTTAGGCAATACAAAACTATATGCATGTATGTATGTATATATATACTTAAGTGTCTTCGATGCCCCGAGAAGGTCTCATGTGTCCCGCCGGTACGTTGAGTTAAAGTGGCTTTTTCCTTCTATCCGTAGGCTCTATTTCCTTGGTTCTTACTTATATCAAACTATCAACTCACAACCTCCATCTTACATCAATAGTCTCCTACAATTCAAATCCTCTATCCAATCCCAAGGCACAATATCTCACCCTTCCGATCTTTATATCCGTTCCCATAGAACCAAAACTTTTGAGCGCTCCTTTCTCGCCCGTTCTATCTCTCTTTGGAACTCACTCCCACCCGATATCCGTCATGCGTCTTCTTTAACCTCATTTAAATCTAAATATTTGTTAAGCATTTTTATTTAATACTTTGGTGTATTGCAATGTAGAAGTATTAAAATCCCATTACACTTCTTTATTCTATTTCGTTTTTATGGAAATGGATTACATACAAAGTATTGGTGTTGTTTAGTCAACTATGATAGTTGTGATGGAATAAATAATATTCTTTATTTTAATAAATAATATATTTAGGCCAAAATAACTGCTTTCACAATAAAATGATTAGATTAATAGCATACATAGATGAATAAAACTTTAAAACAATAATAATAAAAAAGTATTTACCGTTGATATGTCTTCATTCGGTCTTCTATTATTTAAGGAATTGATAGAAGAGCTCCTAGAAACAGAACCTGGTGAACTGTCCTCTTCTAGACCTGTGACCTTAGAGTTATATTTTGTATTTTCATGAAGCCTACAGACACACAAAAAAAGTTACAGTGAATTTCCATATTTGTATCGTTTAACAAAGATTATACGAGTAAAATTACATACTGGTGTAAAGGTATATAATCCTACTAAACGAATAGGTCTATATAATATTCTATAATGAATATTCTATTCTATAATATAATATATATAATTAATAAAAAATGAAGGTTACCCTTGATGGTAAGATAGAACTAAGTTCATAAAGGGGTGGTAATAGATAATACTTTAATGTAAGAGCCTTTTGGACCAAAAGAACCCTAACTGCTTAACATAAAAAAGAACTGTTGCTTGTTCAACAAGGAGGTGATCTGACCAGGAGTAAGAGTAACCAAATACTAGGTTACTCTTTAAGAATTTGAAATTAAACTTGCCTGGATGCAATGTAAACATTAAATTGAGGTTAAGGAATAATAAGGGGAAAATTGCGTCAAACAGTATAATTAGAATTTGGGGCAAAATCATTTTCAAATTTCATTTCATTAAATTGTTTAGCTGTAAATAATGTTTGAATTCAATTCAAATTGAATTGATTCCACTAATTTCCTTTGCGAATTCATTTTAAACTTTTAATTTGAAAGAATATTTTCCAGATTAAATGAATATGATACAAATGCTCTAGGGTAGATATTAAAGGGAATGTTCAGTTTCCCTTAAGGGGCAGTCCCCCAACTGAGCTAGGATGAGACAGGTCGATTCTCTGTAAATCCAAAACTTCAAATATCAGAAGAAAAACAACTTCCACACAATGATTAAGCAGTGTGTAGTGTATATAATAATAGAGAATGATATAAGGTTATTTTAACATTATTATTTCTAATTACTGATCTAATAATTATATTTAATAACTGATTTTTATTATAATATAAATATTTGATTACTTAAAGGTTATTATTATTACCTAATTATTTAAAAGTTATACACAAAAAAATTTTTCTAGAAAAAGCATTTTTGAGATATTTGCAGAAGTATGGTTAGGGCTGCAGTCATTGACCACATCTCTAACCAAACTAATCTTTCTATGGTAAATTAGTAATAAACTCAACCAAGTTTTTCTATTTTAAAATACCCTTATTAAAGTATGAAAAAACATTTGCTAATTTTTACATTGTTAAATTCCCATTTATGAGTTTACCACTGAAGTACAGATGTATTTGTAAATTAATGTGAAATTAATTACAAATTAAAATCTGATTCATCTAAACTATAAATCATTTATATTAAAACAACATAAATGGTATTTTAATACTTCAAACATTTTTATTTTATATATATTTTAATACTACAAAAATATACATACCTCAAATAAAATACATTATTTTGATGATTATCTTGATACACAAACATATTTGTTCTGTTATTCACAGAAAACCTATTCAACACCGTTCGTAAAGCTTGGATAGCTCTTGAGAGGCCTGGTTTACCAGGACCAGTTTTGAGTCTGGGGTGTAAAAGAAAATGAGTTTGCCAAACCACAGGACAAGCAAACCATCCAGGCTGAAACTTCTGAATTACTTCTGTATAGCTTCCTCTCAAGTCAATATCTACACCATCTGTACAAAAATAATATTAGAAGTTAGCGATTAAGTTCAATTACTAACCACAGCAAAAATGTTTCCAGATTGAAAGTAGCAAATTTGTTCTCTTTTTCAGTTAAAAAAAAAATAATTCAACATTTAAAAAGTTTAGTTGGCTGTTATAGGACTTTTTTTTTACAACTGCTTGTAACAGCTTTTATTATAAATTGAGATTAGGTTTTAGCTGACAACACCATGGGTTTTGTGATGGTCACAAATACTTTCTAGCTTGGGATTTAAATACTTGAGAGGAAAATTTCAACAACTAAGAGATGATATTTATTTACAAAGTCTTAAATTGTATTAAAATGGTCATTTTTTAAGCTCAGAAAATTTTGTTTTCATATCGAAAGAATTATAAATTTCAGCTATTCTTGGTATGAAAGCAAAATATTTATTTTCTTTTTTTTTTGGCTAGAATTATTAATAGTAATTAGAATGCGTATTACTATTGAACTTAAAGCATAAAAAATGCCTTATTACACACATTACATTCATTACTTGTTCTTTTATTCTATTTTTATTTTATTATTATTAAAATTTATTATTACTAAAAGTTATATTCCTTCTGAAACTAGAACTTTTTTAACATCTTATGATCTTATCTTTAGCATGCTTTCATTTGGAAAAACTAATATAATAAATATAATGCTACTAACTGTAGTATCGTCAAACAGCATTTGGCCATATTTTTTGTTTTGTTTTCTTATCTCTTATAAAACCTTCCTCCATAATTCACATTGTTTAGTTTATACAGTGCTCCATGGTTGGTAACAACAAATGAATATACTGAGTTATGAATGTTTGTGTGTGTTTCAATTTATGCCTAAAATAATTTACAATTGAAGTATACTATACTAACCTTCACCAGCCCTAACAAGAAGCTGATTAGGTTTCCAAATATCATCAGTTGTTTCAGGTTCAAGTAATGGATCACACATTCGGGTTTCGTGCAAACTGCGTAAAAGCAGTGTTTGATTTACAGCTTTACAAACAGCTTCAATGTTACTAAGAACTTGGGAATGTACATCTTTGTAATGTTGAACTTCTTCAGAATGGATTTCTAAAAATCTGGAAAAAATTGTTTAATTAGTCCATTTACATTGATACCATAATGGAGCTTGGGAACTCCTCTAATGTAGATGCATATTACATCAAATAAAGTTCTCAGAGAAACTAATAATTTCATAATACCAAATCGTTACACTATAATAGGCAATACACTGATTGAAGTGGTTTTTCTCGGGCATCATGGTGCACAAAAATGGCAAATTGTACCGTCTCCAAGTTTATAAAATAGATGCTTTAGATTGTGTTTACAAAAATAAACGTAAAAAATATAATATAAATAATGAAAGTGCTACCTGCAATGAAAGTAAGATGTAACTTTTTCTTCATCTACTTTTAAAATAAGCCAGAAATTAGGAATTTCACTGCGATAATCATTTAATTCAGCAATCCATTTATTAGAAGAACTAAACGAGTAATCTAAACAAAAACACATATTCATAGTTCACAATTTAGAAAGCAAATACAATAGGATATTAATTAATCTTACTTTTTGGAAAGAAGCACCAATCGTCAAACCTGAAAAATATGATATAATTATGTATTTTTTAAAGAAGAATAGGCTATGAACTCAAGAGAAAATTTAAAAATATATGAAAGATTTTAAACATTTTAACTCAAGAGCAAATCACTTAAAAATTACTTTTATGGTACAACAAGATTTAAATACAGTGTATAGTAATTATTTGTTGATTTCACAAGAGGGTAACTCTATTCAAATAAAAAAAAGAAGGAAATTTATGGTCTCAGATTTTTATGATTTGTGTTTTTAATTAGTTTCATTGAGTAATCTCATTAAATGTTTAATGCTTTTTGAGATATCAATTTCACAAAATTTATTTGAAAATATTTGTTTGCCAACAACTATAGTGTAAAGACATGATTTAAAGAAAAACAAATATTATAACTTGTATAATGTTATTATAATGCAATTGGGAAAAACCACAATGCAAAGCCTTATGTTTCAAACTAGTAATACACCCACTTACCAGTCGACGTTTCGCCTATTCAGGCATTATCAAGACACAAAAACAAAAAGGGTTATGTGAATCACATCTCGAAGAAAAAGGTGCAATACATCCAAACGATCAACAGCCCAAACAGGCTCTATACATGAGACAGCACCCCACCACCAAGACGTTCAACATACAACTCCTTATACTATAAATAATAGTGTTTCTTTTTGAGTTTTTGGCTCTATTTTGTATAATGTTATACAAGTTATAATTTTTATTATGTACAATTCGTATCATATAAACGATTTTAATCTATTTAATGTTCGCAACTGGAATAAAAAACTATAATAATCCTAGGTTATAGGTTGATTGAATGATTTGAGATAGATTGGCCCATCTATAATTTAATTTTTAAACTGAATAGTACAAAATAAATTAAAATGTTCTTCAAGTTAAAATTTTATATAAATACCTCATATCTGAAATACAACTTCCAGTGTTTATTGCTTCATTAATTTTTAATTCTTCACCTAAAGAAAAAAAAAAAAGAAAGAAAGTTATTAGTAGAAATGTTTTCTACTAAACTTATTAAAAAGGAAACCAGTAAAAAATCACTGTGATACTTCTTGTATTCAAATATCTAGACATGTAATAGAACATTTATTATTATTATTAACATACACCCAACATAAGCTTTGTATTTTAATACTTATACTACTTATATTTTAATACTTATACTTGTTTTAATCAACTAAAAAAAAATTAAAATAAGAAAACAATAAAATGTAATTGATGATTACATACATATCAGTGGGTGGGTGATTATCATATTATTAAATATTTCTCATCATATATTGCACTTACTTCTTTTCGTTTTTCCTTTGAAACATGCATGCTATTATGAGTATGGCCAACAGGGAATAGTCCATAGTGCATAATTTGGGACTGGTTTTTCTCTTTTAATTTAAAAACAAGAATAAATAACAAAATCTTCAAAATTAAAATTTTGATGATACTGAGCTTACTTTTTAAAACAATTGATTAAAACTTGTACCAACACAAAGTCTTGATTTCTGTACATAGTAGAAACTGTACTGTTTCTTAATAATGGTTGTGCGGGAAGGAGACTTGTCCAAGATTACTCAACCGCCATGTTTTTCCCACAATTAAGGATATTGACTTTATAGAGACAGGGTTAACCTCAGGAGGGTCTCTAGATCACGCAAGATACATCTGTGGCCGCTAATACATTAAATAATGTATCTGCCACAGTCGCATTTGATTCCGGATCCTTCAGAATAGCAACACAGCACTCTATACTCTGAGCTTCCTCACTCCCGTAAATTGTTTAACCCTAATATTTTATAAATGGGGGTAATATGTAAGAGCGAAATAGTACTGGAATGAATTTTTATATACTAGAAATAGAGGAAATAGTACTGATACTATATATATATATATATATATATATATATATATATATATATATATATATATATATATATATATGATTATTTGTTCTATTTCTCGGCTTCTTTCGCAGAATGCACCTACCCGGATGTAAGTTATTATTATTGTTACTGCTTGCTTGTTTGTTTGTCGCACATACCTGTAGAAGCAGCGTTCATTTCAGGCAGAGATGGAAATGAGTAATATTTTGTAGGCATAGAAGTATCTGGGTCTTTTATAACATAGTAAAAATCCCCTTCTTTTTTCAGTTTATACCCTGGAAGTTTAAGCTGGGAAAATTCCTGTAATTAATAACTAAAGTAAATGGCAATTTTATTTATCATAAATAACAGATAAGCACAGTATTATAAATTTTAAAAGTTAAATATATGCATTTTTATGATACTATATATGTTTTTCAACATGAAAAGAAAATTAATACATATAAAGCTTTTTTATTTTTGGTAACAAAGATAAATTTCCAAACCATGATATTAAAAATATAAATCAATATTAATACCTTACACTCATAAAAGCAGAACATTATTTTCAGGTTTAATTTATAATTATCGATGAATTTTATTTTGATAGTGCACCCCATTTAAATTCCAAATACAATGAGTAATACAAAATAAAAGGCTCCTGCTTAAAAAAAAGAAAAGGATCATTGTATTTTTCTACCATCTTAACAAATTATTGTTTTTATAAAAAATAAAACTTTATTTTATGGAGGAGAAAATGGTCCGGGTAGAGGTCAAAATAAATTTTTAAATAATAAGGAAATATTCATTTTCTAAACTTTATTTTCATTAATTTATAAACACCATTGATACGTATGTAAGATAATAATATTTATTTATAAAAGCTGAATATGTATTCAGTAAATTTAGAATCAAGGTATTACTGAATATGAATCAAATCATGCCCAAAGATAGTAACTATTAAAATTATGATTGATGTTAACCACAATTATGAAAACAATAAATAATATTTAAAAACAATATTTACTATTTAAAAACTATCAAAGCTAAAATATGTTCATTATTTACCTCTATGAATTTTTCTAGACTAGGTTTTATACCAAAAACAAAATTTAAATGCACAGTGTTTAAAATACAACTATAGCGACCAACTGAATTAGCAACATGGTTGGCAACAAATATTAGAGTTGATTCAACAACTTGTGAGCTGTTCAGTAGAAACACAGCTATTTCATCATTTAAAAACCATTCAATCTGCAAAGGCAGGATTTAAATATATTAATATTATAATGCATATACAAATATAATGAAATAAATTATGAATTACATGCCTCTGTAACACAAATACTTATTGCTTTGTGCTGCTGAAAAGGTAAATGTTGTAATCTATCTATTGTTTTCAAACCCTCGCAGGTGTAACTGAAAAAAAATGTTCATGAGATATTTTAATAATTAGTAGTAAGCATTCATTATTTTGTAACTAATTAAGAAATTAACACCAGCACTTGCTTGCTATTTTTAGTTATTAATCAATAAATAAATATAACTAACTGATTTTTAATATTTTGATATATCACAGCATTATATAATTTAGTAATGAAAATCAAAGAGCTTTAAGATGAACCAATAATGTATGTCATAGTATGGCACCAATATAGAAGAAGTTCTAGTTTTTGTGCAGCCAACTAGATAGGGCTAGGATATCACCCACAATATAAAAGAAAATTAATTTTAATATCAAACTTATAAACTAATATCCCTCAAGGTAGAGTATCCTTGGCCAAATCCTACATACTGTTTATACAGCTGACATCCCAACTCATCCTAATACTATCCTTACCACGTATGATGATGATACATGTGTATTATCAGTCAACACCAATCCAGTTACTGCATCCCAAAGTCTCCAATCCCATATCACTGATCTTGAAGAATGGTGTCAAAACTGGAGAATTAAAATAAATTCTCAAAAATAGCATCAAATAACTTTTACCTTACGTCGTAAACCAATGACTTCCTGCCCTTCAGTATCCTATAATAATATCCCACTGGTGCCTGTAGAAAAGATCCGATACTTAGGGTTGCACCTTGAGAAACTATTAACCTGGAATCCTCATACAAGACTGAAAAGACAAGAAACCGCTTGACGTTTCAGGCTACTTCAACACTTACTAGACAAACGCTCTAAGCTCCCAATTAACTACAAAAGACTCATCTACATGACCGTCATACAACCTATTTGGACTTACGGAGTAGAGGAGCTTTGGGGCTCCACTATGCCATTGAATTCCTTTCATATGCAATCCCTACAATCCAAAACCTTTGTAAAATCCTCAATGCTCCTTATTTTGTTAAGAATTAAGTCATCCATAATGACCATAATATCCCATTTGTTACTGATTTGGCTAGAACCCGGTATCTATCATTTCATAACAAACTTCATTCCCACTCAAACCCTCTAGTTTCAAACCTAGCTTCCCCTTCAGTTCCCGATAATCCTCCGAGGCGTCTGAAAAGAAGATGGCCATGTGACCTTCTTAGTTGAACTTGTGATTTGAGTACTACCAGTGGGTATTTTCTCTACTTGTCATTATCTCATGTCAATATGTATCACTTGGCCTATTTACTTGTTGTATTATTGTAATACAGTTTAATATCAATAAATAAATTTAAAAAATAAAATTTCTAATATCACTTTTATTTTCCTGTAATAATGGCTGAATTATTAATACAATTGCATTTTATGATAATAAAGCTAATATAAAGGTATTTACTAATCTAGGTTGTATTTCTTCCTAGTACTAGACCTGGAAGTGAACATATTCCATTAGTGGGTACCCATCCTACATTGTTATGGAATAACACATGATGACGAGTGTTCGCTATCTCGATCATTCTGCCATTAGCATCCCTAATTCTCCCTGGCTCAGTGGTTCTCAACCACTTTGTACCATGCCCCCCTAGTTCAAATGAAAACCTTCCATGCCTCCCCCTGTTCAAAAAAATTCCTTCTATGCCCCCCTCACACAATAAATTCTATGGGCATATGAAAAAACCCCAAAATAACTAATACATTGAAAGCAAAAAAATCTAGTTTTACTGTCACAAGATACAACATTATAATTTTCAATCTAAAGTGAAGAAGTCAGGTAAGAGAAAAATAACTATAATTAAGTCAGAATTTTTCACTTTCAACTGGTATCGCACGCTCCCTTACTGGTACTCTTGCCCCCCCAGGTTGGGAACCACTGCTCAAGCTATTCTAAATCCATAATGAATATGCGCTTCTGGTTCAAGACTTCTGGTAAAATATCTCATCCTAATTTCAACAATCAGTGACTTGTCCAACACTACCTTGACAGATGAAATAACATTGTGAGTATAAGAAACTTAAATATTGATGTTACTGACTTACTGTTGCTCATTCAACCCAAGTATTTGTGAATCACAATGAGAAGAAACTATGCCAATCGCATCAGAACTTTGGTTACTCTCAGAAATAGGCAAGTCTGCAGGATAAGGTGCAGGCAAGGTTAAACAGTACATATCCAATGTTACAGTTGCTCTCGACAAATCTAATGCAGCAGCTTCATTTAACTTACTCTCATTAAACAACTCTCCTGTAATAAAAAACACCAGAATGAACAACAAAGACTAAAAAATTGTATAAAAGATAAACATTGCATTAAGCTCACTATGCAAATAAGTTTAGGAGTATAATCTATAATAACAGATACATTGATTATCATTCTTCATACCTATGCAAGTCGGGAGTACTTTAACTGCATTACTTAACATGAAATCTTTATTTTGTGAACGAACAGAACAAACCAAATGAAGAAACAATGGGAATAAGTCATCTCCGACATCAAATAAAGAATCACTTGTACTATCTGAATCCATATTTGACAATAGTGAAGTGCGAGCATCATCAAATGTAGATTCAAAACCAATTCTGTCCCAAACACCTGCCAAAAATATAGAAGTGCTGCTAATGAATATTAAAATGATATAAATTTCAATTATTAGTTAAAAAAGTAAAAATAGATAAATATATATATATTTATATATATATATATATATATATATATATATATATATATATACACATATATACTAGCTGACCCGGCCATGCGTTGCTATGGCTGTTGTAATAGTTTTTAAAAAAAAGACGTTAAAATTTGAATTTTAAAGAAATAATGAATGAATGGAAAAAATTAATTAAAAAGATTTTTGATGTTATATTTTATTCACTTTATATCTAAGTACAGTAAGTAATAAATAAATAACATACAAAATTCTTAACTGATAAAGTATAAACATTAGATTAATGAATGAGGTATATCATGGTTGATTCTTAATTATGGCTAATAATACTTTTTTAAATTATAACTATTTATATAAATTTATTTAAGCGCTAATCGATGCACAATATTTTTTTTTAATATGTCCTTTGCTATTACGAATAGATTAGATGGTTTACTAACACGTGAGCATGCAATATATAATTGTCCAAGGGAGAAACATAGATGTTCTAGGTCCAAACCGCAAATGGACATATAAATATGGTTATTTGGATTTTTTCCCTTAAACGCACCATTTAGGAGATACAGGCCAAAAACTGAAATTATTCCGAAAATTTCGAAGTTTTTCCGCAAAAAAAAGTATTCCCGTCCATTTTTTCGGTTGCGAACTTGGATTTACACTACTCATACATGCCCTTACAACATATCAAAAATGCAGCGTCATCAAGCGTCACTGCTACGATCGACGATTAATCGATAATAATGGCCGACACGTATAACTTAAGGGTATGAAAAATAGTTTACATCCGATTCTCAGACCTACTGAATATAGACACGAAATTTCATAAGAATCGGTCAAGTCGTTTCGGAGGAGTTCTGTTACAAACACTGTGACAGGACAATTTTATATATTAGATATGTGTCAATTTTATATTTAGTCTTTTCTATTTTTCTTATTCAGACATCTCTTCTAACTTGGGGTGTTGAGATTTTGCACCTGCCTCTGTCAAGGGCTGCTCTCTTAAAATATTTCTAAATCTCATATTTAGTCTAGAGTGTTATTTAATATAATTCACTACAAGCCTGCTTTTTCACTATTAGGGCATGATTATGAGAACAATATAGTCATGAAATGTCACCAAAAGATAGTTTAACAAGCATATGACTGAATCTCAAGAATTGAAAGTAAAATTTTATATATATAAACAAAGTTTTTAAAAATATTGCTCAAACAGAGCCCTTAATTTTGTTTAAGATATTAAAATATCGTTTAAAAAAATCCTCATTATTAGTTTAAAAAAATCTGTAACTTATTTGCTCCTATAATTTTATGATTTGACAAGAAATTAACTCACCTATGTTTTGATTACTACTAAATTCTATTATATCAGATTGCAATGTTATGTTGTCATAGTCCTGATTTTCAACAACCTATTAAAAAAAATTATTGTAAATTAATTACAAATACCTTGAACATTTCCAGATAACTAAAATTAAACATTTCTTAAACTGTATACGTTTTTTTTAAGGCTAAGCAATTAATTCATTCATTAATAAAATTTATCACCTCACATTATCTATTAACAGTGAAAATAACATGGGCAGTCATCTAACAAATAAAAAAAGGTTTATGGAAATTTTTATAATCTTATGTAAACCCAATTACACAATCAGATGAAAAAAGAAATGAAAGGATAAAAATCTTGACCAGCATAAAAAAAACAAGCATTTCATTAAACTTCCAATATGTTAGTTGTATATGAGAATGCTATTCAACAAATCTACAATTACTTATTTCATCAAATGATGAAAATAATAAACTATAATATAAATATAATAAATAATCAATAATATAAATATAAAAAGTAAATGGTCAGAGGGGGTGTGTGTGGGTGATTATTAAAGTCAATAAAATATTATCAATTATGTTGTTTTTTTGTGCGTAGGCCAAATAATTTTATCTTATTTGTATACAATTATTTCACCACACCCTTGACCATTTTCTGCATTACTCTGTATACTTACTGAAAATCATTTCCTCATCAATACAGATAATCTAACAGTTAATCTAAATTGCTAATTACAATATATAGTATATAATAAATCAAATTTAGAGAAATGATAAAAAATATACCAATCTTGAGAGTTGTGTAGGACAACAAAAGTAGTATTCTGGAGTACTAGGAATAGCTTTAAAACAAACAGTTAATATTTCTAAAAATCTCTGTTTAATAAGCTTGTGTAAAGGAATAAGCTCATTATTTTGACAATGCTGGGATAACAAAACTGGTAAGTTTTTTAATTTATTTGATTCCATCAACATTTCTTTATAATGTCCACATATTGTCTGAAAAAAAAATCATCAATAAGTTGTAGTATAGTATCATATGTTCAGAAAAAAAAAATAAAGGTGACATTGGTAAGATTATAAAAAAAAAATAAATGGTTGGTAAGAAATGTGTAAGGCAATAAATAAATAAATAATAATTTTTAAAACATAAACTGAAATAAACTAAATTTAAGTTTAATCGACCAGTTTTTTTTTCTTCCCAATTGTTTAGATGCACAAATTAAATAGAGTCAAAAATGAAATAGTTACAATAATACAGTTTAAAATAAATGATTGCCATTTACTATATAACCATAACCACTGTTATGGACCACAGATAAAATTGTGGTGTTTCATCAGGATAATTTTACATGTTTAATCTCAACTTAACAATGTCTCATCATACTATTACAAAATATCCATTATGTCATCTATTATATTAAACTTACATACCATTTAAAAGTTCACTATATCCCTAATTATGGATGCAATTAATCCAAAATACTTAAAATATTTTAAAAAGAAAAAAAACAACAACAGTAGATATGGATTATTATTATGTCTTCATCTTTAAAAATGGTTTTACCTGAATATATTTTGTAATATCTATTTCTAAAAGAGTTTCTTCACATTCATCAACAGC
The DNA here is from genome assembly GCA_037127475.1 of Arma custos. NCBI lineage: Eukaryota > Metazoa > Arthropoda > Insecta > Hemiptera > Pentatomidae > Arma > Arma custos. The sequence continues at coordinate 40,258,369 of CM073761.1, forward strand.
AGTCTGAATATCTAAAGTGTTTATTTTGTGATTCAGGTGGAGGGATTTAAAAAGAGCCACAACAAAACACTTACTGAAAGCTTGCAAAACAACCTTGCAATGATGATGAAGATCAAGCTCATCTTAAACATACATATTAAAACGAATTATAACATTAATTATAACAGCTTAAATACGAATTATAAAAACTAATATGCTATAAAAACCAAAATAATTATGCTATGTAATGACATGATATGAAAACTGTATTTATAGTTAACTAGTCACTATTATTTGAATGCATTACAAATACAAATTCAAACCATTTAAAAATAGGAGAAATATATTTTCCACTTGTCATATTTTATTATTTAATAAATATTTATTTATTTAATAAATAAATTTGATGTTCAAATAATTTTTAAAAAATGAATATAATTCTCTGAAAAAACTAAATATATTAAATAGTATAAAAGAATAACAATAAAAGGACAGCTCATCAGGGCGTTTTTTAACAGAAATAAAGAATGAAAGAAAGTTTATAGCTTTTATATTCAAGCATACCTTTTTTATTTTATTTCAATTTAATATTTTAATTTTTATTTATATTTATATTTAGTATAATTTTTATAGGGAGCGGAGTGGCTCAGTGGTAGAGCACTTGCCATGCCGGAAATCCTGGTTCGAATCCCGCTGCAAGGCAGTACTTTTATTTAGTCTGTTTGCAGCCGGAGATGGATCATATAGGATCTAGGACCCTCCTGGGGCTCACCCAGCCTCTATAAAATATCATAAAAATAGGGTACACAAAATAAGGGGGAAAAATCTGGCGGTTGAGCGTGACCTAGGACAAGTCACCTCCTTGCAGAACCGTTGTCCATGAAACAGTACAGTCTCTACCTTGTACTGAACCCCAGATCCTTCACGGGTTATTGTGGTATAGGTTTTTATTTATAATATTTATAAGTTGTTTTATTTATACTTATATTTTTTATTTATTTTTTATATATATATTTATTTATATTTTAGTACTTCTTTATCTCCCTTCTATTGTGCCTTTCAGCATGGAGGATTTAAGCACTTTAATTTTAAATACCTCATGTAGATCTCATTACCATGTAGATTGAGTTGCATGGGTTTGATAGATCAAAGCAATACATCAAATGTGATTTTAGAAAGAAATAAAGGTGTCTTTTATAGGACAAATATGCCATTAGGAGGAAGGAAGGTTGGCTTGTAAAGTTTCTGGAAGCTGGAGATCAACATGCCTATAGACACTATATAGGTTGGAGGCTCTGGCCAGGACAAGGAAAAATTTAAAGAGTGATAACAGATCTTCAAGGTCTATAGATATTGGAGTAAGAGTAAAATTAAAAAGCTTTGTAACTCCAAGTACTATAAAGAAATGATCACTAGTGAATCCACATGGAGAACACATGTCCTCTCTCCCCAAAAAAGGTGGAAAAATTATTTTCTTCAATATTAATTTTTATATACAACAGGGGTTTCAATGATATAAAAATTGAATTTAAATTGATTAATGAGGACTTTAAGATGTGAACAAAGCATTACAAATACTTTAAAGAGTGAAGGGAGATCCACTCACACTTCCTATTAAGTCTTGCTTTAATTAATATTAAACCAAAATGTATGCATCGAATATACTTCCACAAAAGAAAGATGCTTCTATTTACAGATTCAAATTTCAAGGGCTAGACATTAAGATAGAAAAGAACTGAATTGCTCCGGAAGAATGGCTACATCCTGTCCCGATTCATTAAAATCTTATGACCGGGAATAATTATTTCAAAAATAAAATTCTTCCAATACAGACTGTTAATTTGAAGATGGTAGATCATATCAATGTGATTTTGTTAAAAATTAAACATTATATGTAAAATGAATATTTTTTTTTGGTTTAATATTTGATTTATGACTTCAAACTTGAAGTCCATGAAGTAACATTCTCAAAGAATGTTCTAATGATTATTCTATTATTATACTATGATTATTATTCTAACAATTACAGTTATGAGTACTACTTTCAGCTTATACCTGGAGTTGTATCCGTTTCTGACTTCACAAATAATGGATTTTCACTTTGTAGGCCTTTTTCACTTTTATTTGTCCTATCTTGATATATATCGGGTCTCCTCTCAAAACTTGTTTTAAAAATAAGTGCATCAACCAAATTTGATAAAGGGCAATCGTATATGTAAACTGGCAGGGTTAAAGCACCTAAGACAGTGTTTTGAGAAACTTTTGGATCATCAGTTTCGTCATATGATTTTCTCTTAAAAGGCCATGGTTTTATTCTCGCGCCAACTGAACTTGTTCTATTCCTTCTAAAATCTAACTTGGAAACTTCTGACTGTTTCTTCATTGGATCCCAAGAACTCGAACGAAGACGAAAAGGGTTGTCTAAAATTCTATTGGTTTCTTTCATACCAGACACAGATTCAAACACTAAATCATCTTCACTCTGTTCAGTTTCTAAAAGACTTTTACTTGAAGATTTTGAACTACTGTTTTGAAATTTGTCTGTGTCCATTGTATTTCTTGGATGGAATGGCTCCGCTTCTGGGTTTAGGTTTGATTGAAGAACAAGTTTGTTTGTTTTTTGGTCTTCCCCACTACTACAGCTATCAGCAGGTTTAAAAATCTTGGGATCATTCTTGAGCATAAGCATTTTAAGGTCTTGATAGGAAGCTGGTATAAATGTCAAAACACAATGTGTAGAGGCCATACTTTTGACAAAACATCTCCACTTGGGACTTTGAGGTCGGTTTTTCTTGTTACACCAGAAGGGTATCTTTGCAGTTTTTTTAGCAGTTTTTGTATCATCTGAAGAACCTATCGACAAATATCAATGCTATGAATAAGAAAGATGAAATAAAATAAAAATGTATTTTTACAGTTTTCCTTATATTTAACACTACTGTATCTCTTGCACTATTCACCTTAATATTTACTATTGTGAAAACAAAAACTATATGCTGTTTCCTTCTAGTTTCTAAAAGTTCTTGGCAAAAAAAACTTTTTCATTCTGTATAGACTAGTACGTGTGGGAATAGTACGATAAATCAAAATTATTAGTTTTCTTTTTCAATTTAAAATTATAGATCATAACCTAAAATTTATTTTGGGAAAAACAAACCTTAATTTTGTACTGAAACAATCTGATGTTTTTTATCTTAAATATTCATGTTTAAAATCATAGTTTTTTTTTATATCGCTTATTTTATATAATTTTCCTAGTTTTTTACAGATACCTTAGAGATACAGTTTATGCATGCTTCAGTTTAACATAAAATCTAAAAGATTTTTTTTGCAACTTAAAAAACAGTTTTAAGTAATGATAATAATAAATGCTACACACTATTAAAGATACCATAAATTTCATTTGTAACATTAATTAAGTGGAGTGTGAACTATTAGCCTATTTTGGGATTGACACATTTGCTTTTGAAAATTGAAAGAGGATAGCATGAGCTTTGAAACAAAGTTTATACAACAAATGACTTATATAAATCAATTAAAAATATGTAACCTGGGGAAGAACTGGAAACTTCATTTTGATAAGTAGCCCATGATATTAGTCTAGCCCAATCATTAGCTACAGGAATAGTTTCGGCAGTTTCAGAAGAATCTGCATCAGACACTTTTCTTGTCTCAGATTTAATATGTTCTGAAAAAAATTGTAATATTCACGTAAAAATTTGATTTAGACACATACAAAATCATATATATATTTTCTGTCTCATATATTTCCACAAATTATTACTATTATTTTTTAATGATTACTTTCAAGTTCAACGAAACTAAATAACAATTTAAATCTTTTAGTAACCTCAATCTTCTTTTCATTGTCACATATACTTTATTTTATTTGTTTCACTGCATCCTACTGTTGTGACTTTTTTTTTTTTTTTTGTTTAAACACTAATCTACTTTTTGGTTCTCTTGACAGACCTTATGGACAAGAAATATCCAGGACAGGTGGGGGAACCTGAACCACTACAGCCCATAAAGGTCATTTGGTTGAGTACCTGGTTGGGACTGTAAAGTTTCTAAACCAACAAATGTGTAGGAATATTTCATATTGAATCTGTAAAAAAATAATTATCCCATTCCATTGGAAATCTAAAACTTTTGAAATAGTTTTAGTATACTTAGTAGGTTACCAACTTAGCAATATACATTAAACTTTAGGTTACCAATACCAAATTTTTGAAATTCCATTTTGATACTTAAAGATTTTAGAATTTAAATATGGAGGGATATGTTGTATCAGACTATTTTTTTATGAATATACCCATAAAAATATTATAAAATAATGAAATTTGAGATCAATGAGCTAAAATTTCTAACCTTAATTCACTGTCTATAAATTGACATCTGATATAAATTTGAAAAACAGAAGAAAGCTTAAAATTTCAAAATTTTAAATAACACCACATTGACGGTTCAGCATGTTTCACATCGAAAACTGTACCCGTCAAGGAAATTTTAATTTACCTTCATGATGAATAATTTTGAAAAATAAAATAATTATCTGCATACTAGCTTACTATCTTACGTTATACTAACCAGTAGGAAAAGGAATTGGTCTTTTCGAACAATCACGAGGGCGGCTAGTGATCAATTCCAATAGTTGAGTAGCTTCATGGTCACTTAGAGTAAGATCCCTGTGATGTAATTCTTGAAGTTGCAAAAGAAAGTTTTCCATAAGTAAATTATTGGGAGAATCATTCCTGTTTTTACTTTCCCAATCATCGCTTAGTTCTAAAAAACAGTATAATTGTATAGTTTTAAATATTTCATAACTAATATTTCAAAAATAAATATTAGTACTTTTACAAAATATAATATAATAATTGAGTTTTGATAAGTTTTACCTTGTATAAACATTGATGATAGCAATTCAGCTTGCTGACATTTTGGCAACAAATTCATTAAATTATAGGCAAAAGGTATTCGATGAATTCTTTCATCTTCGATGGCAACTGCATGGGGCCAGTTCCTTATAGATGAGACAAGAATAAATATTGAAGTGGAAATTATTGACCTTACATATAATATGTATGCAGAAATTGGTCAGGGATAGGGTGAATGAAATAATACACACTAATAAGAATAATTTTTATGTTTTGGCTAAACTTTTAGGCCATCATCAGTATAAAGTGATGTAGAGTCTAGGAGCAACCAGATTTTGGCAATGTTGTTACAAAATACATAACAAATTATACTTATAAATGTGAATAATTTTATTGACTGCTCCTCTAACCGATTTTCTACATACTCGATTATTTAAAAATTATAACTAAGTATTATTATTATTTATTTTTTTATGCTATTTTAATACATAGGCACATACCACTTATAATAATAATAATATAATAAAGTCTTTATTTATTCTGGGACAAGTCCCTTTAGAATAACATTACAGGTATTAATGTAAAGCTATTATGCCTTAGAGTATAATTTAATTACATTTAATTAATTAACACAATTAAATTAACAACTAAGAAATAATTAATAAAAAAAAATTGTGAATTACCTCCTATGATAATATTTAAAGAATACAAAAAAACAGAGTACAAGAAATAAAAATAACATAGAAATAAGATAAAAGTATTAGTGGTCAATTACTGAAAATGGTTAAAAATGAGAAAGGTTAAAATAAATATTTGGTAATATTACATTAAATTAAAGTTATTTTAGTAAGTAGAGCTTACAAAAAATGCACATTTTTAGTAGTACAAGAAATTTAATCTTCCCCCTCATAAAAAAAAAATAGTCAAATGCCTAATTTCTATTTTTTTAAAACGTAATTTGTTTTTACTTTCACTAACATGTGTATGAAATATATACTAAGGGCAAGTATCACAATTGAAACATTTCGAATTCATGTTTCCAACAGAAATATGCGTTTTAAGGTCCCGTAAGGATAAATAATTTAAATGTGTATTTGCATAAGTGATAAGTCTAATAAACAACAACAAAAAATTGAACAAAACTGAAAGTAGCCTATGATATAAAATCAGCAACTTTTTCACCAAAAATTACATGCCATAATTTAATGATCAATATTATTATTATTATAATGGCACAACGGTCCTGCAAAAACCCAAACCTCCTCCATCGCAGCCAAACCAATTCCGTGATTCTGATCTATTTCTCTCCATCTTCAAACTCCCAACCGCTTAAGGTCTTCCTCCACATCTCCCAGCCATCTGTTTTGTGGATATTCTCTACTTCATATCATCAATTTTACAAGTTCTTAAACAGTCCTAACAATTTTAACAAAACTCTTTATGTTGATGAAAATTAAATTTCTAATTTCTATCAGATATTCTATTCTCATTGAAACAGTCTTATTGATCGTAAATATGGAATTTTAAAAATGTCTTCCCCTTAAGTATCTTTAATTTTATTGTTTTTTAAATAATTAACTAATTGCCCTCATTATTTGAAGTAATGGGCATAGATAAAAATAAATTAAGAAGGAAATTTTATAGGAATATAATTTTTGTATATAGGTGTATACTTTAAGAAGCTAAAGATTTCATAAAAATAAGCTCAAAGCTACAGAAGGTAATGGTGAGTGAAAAAAATGCATACATTTAAGAGATTTTTAAAGTTCATAATTTCTTTTATTATATTATTTAATGAAAGTTAATGTCTCTATAGAAACTAAATAGAAAACTTAAATCAAATTAGCTAGTGAAGTGAAAGTAGTGTGATGAGTACAGAACACCTGATTTTCAGGTTTAACTTTTAAATCTTAAATTAAAAAATGATTATAGCATAAAAGTAAATATAAAAATAACAATATTACTTACTCTAAAGGATTTTGATGTAGCGAAGATGGATCGAGAGATATCGGCGGTGTTATTTGCTGGTTGTGGCACATCAGCTGAAGATGGTCAAATGTTAGTAAGTTCGAGATACATTCAGCATCAACTCTCCAGATCTGCAATTTAATTAAATTACCTATGTAAATATGTAACAAGGAAATGGGAGTGAACATGTTCAAAGAACATTATGTATTAAAATATTCACTAAAAAAAAATCTGATGTAGATATATGACATCCTTGATAGAACTAAAAATAAGTGACTTAAAAAGTGATCCTGAATTTGTTAAAATCTGCTGGTAACGCATCAAGTATTATTAAATTATCTTATTGGTTATTACAATACTCAAAAACATACATTAAAAGTAATAAGTATGATAACTGAAGAATAAATCTCGATTGATGATATACTACTATCAAACTAGAATTTGAAGTAAAGTATCACTACTGATTTCTCAATTATATCTAAAATTTAATATTATTTTCATTTATAAAGAATTTTTATACAATAAAGTTAAAAATAATGAGAACGTGTTTAAATGTACATTTGGATTATAAAATGTTTGATACTTCAAATATAGGTCTACTTCCAATTTACAAATTTCAGCCAAAATTCAATATACTATTCTCATTAACATAATCTGAAATATCAAATTTAAAATTATGAAGGAGAAAATGGTCCTGGTGGAGATAAAAATAAATTCTCGAACAGTAAAAAAAATATTTATCCAATTTCGAATGAATAGTTTCTTACTATTTGAGAATTACATTTATACTGTTTTGACTTTCATCTGGAATGTTTTCCCCTCAATATAATTACATGGCTAACCAATGATTCAGAAAAAAATTAATTGATAAGATTATATTTATAATTTTTTGTTAAAGTGCGTGTGTGCGTTTATATAAGTCTTACATACCAAATTTGACAAGTTTTTCTTTACATTTTATTATAAGTAATGTACTACTTCCGGTGATCACGTAGTAACGAAAACCGGAGGAGCGCAACTACACGTTACAAAAATCCTAAATACAATATCAGCTTTTACAATTTACAAATTATGTAAAATATGAACGAACGTAAGTTTTTATGTGAGAGAGAAGTAATAAAAGAAACTAAATTGGCTATCCTCACTTATGGAAGTGAATTCTGGACCCTAAAATACTTTGATCGCAGCTGCCTCCAAAGCATGGAAATAAGTATCTGAGGAAAATAGAGGGGAAGACCAAGAAAGACCGGATACCAAACAGGATGATACAGAATGCACTCAATATTGAACCCCTTAATCAGCTAATTGATAAAGAACAGCTTCGATGGTTCGGCCATGCAATGAGGATGGATGACTGCCGTTCAGCGAAGAATGCTATGGAAGCTAAACCAATAGGAAAAAGATCCAGGGCCGAGAGATGGCCGAGAGTAACTTGGAAGAATAGCCTCCAAAATCTCCTGAAAGTAAGGGATTGAGTGGGCGGAAGCCAGGAGAGCAGTCCTAGACAGAGACAGGTGGTGCTGAAGAGCAGACAGAATAGGAAGAAGAAGACGAACGAACATATGTACACACATCACATCGAAACTAGCCTAATCGATTCAGAGATAGAGAAAAAGAATATTTAATTAAAAACGACAATTTTCGCGATTACTTACGCGCACAAGTGAGTAAAATTAACAACTAATGATTTTCGAATCCATTTTAATCGCTTTTGGAGCAGAGTAGCTCAGAGTGCTTAGCGCTTAGTTGCTGTACTGAAGGTTCTGGGTTCAAATCCGGCTGTTATTTAACTTTTTAACATTCACGGATGAAAACTGTAGGATCTAGAGGCCTTTCTGGGGCACGCTCAGCCTTTATAAAGTGGGAACCCTTAACTGAGGGAAAACACTGGCGGTTGAGCGTCGGTTTCAGCCTAACCTTCTTTGGTATTCCTCACGAAAACAAATAAAACTCGTACTTTTTTTTTTTAATGGCGTTAAGGTCCCAATTATTATTTTATTTTTATTTATTACTATTTTTATTTTGTACAGTGTTTTGAAAAGTTCGTACATTTTTATATAACATTATATGTAATGAACTGAATGCATATATTATCCACGATAAACCTTTCGTTTGAGAAAGCTTCATATAATTCATTTTAACAAATACCCCAGCTCCATGTATTAACGATCGTTCTTTAGAAAAATGGCTCTCCAAAACCGTTGTTAGTAAATTGTATTTCTAACAGTGATATCTCAGATTGAAGCAACAAATTGTTCCTTGATAGAAGTTTTTATTCTTTAGATAATTACCTTTTACCTTCACCACCTATTATTTGCAGATGACCAAATCATCATAGCCCAGGATAAAGAAGACGCAGAATATATGTGTACGAAACTAATAGAAGAATATAATCGGTGGGGGATGAAAATAAACTTTGAAAAGACAGAATATTTGGATACGGAGGAGGGCGCACCATTGGAGGTAAACGGCCTACAGATCAAAAATGCACCCAACTTTAAATATTTAGGATCTATCCTTCAAAAAGACGGAACATCTGGATGGGATATAGCCCGAAGAACCAGAGAAGGAAGGAAAGCTATTCCCATGCTCAGTTCTGTACTGTGAAGTAAAACCATCCTAAAAATTACAAAAAAAAAAAAAAAAAAAGATTTTCCATGCTATTATAACGGCTATAATGTTATATAGGTGTGAAACATGGAAATTTGGAAAGGGAAGCCAAGAGAAAATTCTAGTTGCGGAAATGAGTATCTGGAGAAGGGCAGCCGGAATTTCTAGACGTGAAAGGATTCCCAATTGCGAGAGATAATGGGTGCTCAGAATACCATACTCGAAAAAATCACAATGAAGCAATTAGAGAGTTATTGGGATGAATAATTATAGAATACCCAAAATTAAAATGCAATGGTGCCCTGAAGGAAGAAGAAGAGGATGACCGCGAACTTCTTGGATTAAAAAAGTCCAGGAAGACATGGCAGGATATGGCCTTAATGAAGAGGTTGCGTTTGACAAGAAAACCTGGAAAAAATGTTACTCTAAAATTTGGTTGTAGAAAACCTCAACTTTGAGGAAACTCTCAATAAAAAAAAAATAAATAAAAAAATGATCGAATTCTTTTATCTTTTATATTGACACATTTGTTATTACTACTAATGACAGGAAACAATAAATTATTTCAAATAAAAAAATTAGAGGTAGTTCAGAGGAAGCGATTTTGTGGGTGTAAAAGTACGGAACTGAAACCTGGTATTTAATGTTACAGCAATCTTTCCAACTAAATAGGTTGTCAGAAAGAGCCTTTTTTCATTATTGATATAAGATTTGTCCAGATTTTTTTTTAAATCGACAAAAATGATTGTTTGAAAATTGTTATACATTTTATAATTTAATGGTCTTAAACACCAGCTAGATTTTATCATTCCTGAAAACTGGACGATAAAATGGTCTTTAGTAATCTATCTACTATATAAAAAAGTGTTTAGTGATGTAATATTTTATAGGCATTGCCTATCGAAGGATAGAGGAACTACTTTATCCATAGTCCCTTGCATAGGTGTAACGAGGGAGGTTATTGGTGATGTAACCCCCCCCCATTGGGGGGGGGCCCCATTGCTTTAGAAGAAATTTAAAAAATAATTGTAACAATTTAAAAAAAAATAAAACTTTGAAGGATTTTACTTTTTCCAGTTATTATTGTGGGATTACAGAAGTAAGGGTCAATAATGCCAAAAAAACAACAAAGAAAGTGCAAACACAGTTATTTTAATGAATAAAAGGTACGCTAAAATGACAAACCAAAACGTAATACTGTTTATTTACAATTAATTATATTATTATAGCGGCAGTAGTGGCATCTAGCGGCAACAATACGATCGCAAATGTGAGAAGTACAGTTCAGACAATTCTTAGAATCTATAAGTTAAGTCTGGATGTGTCTAGAAAGTTCCCTATGCAATTAAGTGTAGTAAGTTACTGTAACCAATAAATAGGGTTTTTATTACCTGTATTTAACCAATTACTTGTATTTAAAAGCTACTTCTAGATTGCCCTTCCAAAAATAACATAACTTCCAAAATAACATTTATAAAAAAGTATGATCTATTTATTTAATTTGAAGCTACATGATTATAGTATAATACATATTATACCTATAGTACGAGACATCTTTTTTGAAGGGAGTAATATGTTGGAGTGGTTGACTGGTGGGGGTTAACCCCCCCCCCATGAGTCAACTCTAGTTACGCTAATGGCCCCTTGTCGTGCTCGATCAATTAAAATATAAGTATTTTTATAAATTGGCAAATCACAAACCACTATTCCTGACTTTTTTAAGCCGCTGAACAAAATACAGCACTGTTTTTTTAATTTAAATGAACGAAATGGAATGTATCTATTTAAAAAAAAATGATCTTATTCCAATATTTAAATAGAGGGAATGCAGTGAAATAAGATTAAGACATTTTCCATACGAATCATAATGTTTTTTTATCTATAAACAAACCAAATGAAATGAATTCATAATTTTTGGTCAACTATTTTGATTTTTTACAATGTTTTAATCTCTAGAAATAAATTCATATTAGAGAGGAAATTAGTTGACTGGAAGATCTAATGTAAGGATGGAAATAGTTGGGGGTGCAGTCAAATTAAACACCAAATAAGTGAATACTTATTTTTTATTTGTGCCGACGTTTCGACCTACTTTGTAGGTCATCTTAAGGGATATGAAAGAAAAACAAAAAATAACTATAAAAATACATTAAATAAATGAATTCATATAATATAAAATAAATTAATAAATACATTAAATGAAATAAATTCATAGTTTTATTTAATGTTAAGTTGAGTTACACGGTTCACATAGCCGCCTCTCCTATTTGCCCTGAAGATGACCTACAACGTAGGTCGAAATGTCGACACTAATAAAAAATAAGTTTTCACTTATTTGGTGTTAGTTTATGACTGCACCCCCAACCAATTCTATCCTCCACTATAATACAATTAAATTAAGAGTTGTATAATTTGTAAACTGGAGGTCGGTCCGCCATTAGTAATAAAAATTTAATGAAAATTAAATATAAATAATACAAAACGTTGAAAAGATTTTACATATATCTAACATATAAAGCCGTGTAAGGTAATGGGAAATGACTAATAGCGCATAAAAGTAAATTATTGTTGTAATTAATATTTTATACTTTCAAATTATTTTATAAAAAATAAATATTTCAATGAAAACTTGACTTAATAGAAACTTTAATTATTTAAAACAAAAAGTAAGGGAAAAATGAGCGATGCGCGGCACTAGATTTTTCATAAATGACCAGAACACCACATATATGAGGTTATACATTCTGAAATAATAATTTAAATAAACAATTTATCACTTAGTACGTCGATTACATGGGAGTTGGTTTATCACAATAGCAGAGCGACCTATTTTCGCCCGCCCGTCAGAAATTGATAATACCAAACTACAATTTAAACAGATAACAGCAGAGCAAACATAAGATGGTATGAACTTTAGAAATACTATCATATCATGGGGAAACAATAATTTGAAGTGGCCAAACTTTTTATAAAAACATTGTCGCAATTCAAGTAAAGAAAAATAAAATAATAGATTCAATCAGTGTTATTTACTAAGTTCCAATCATACTTAAACTGGATGAGCTGAGTGTTTTGTTTTAAATATATCAAAGAATAAATTTGTTTTGATTTCCCTTTCCATTTTCTGAAGAGGATTTTTATGCGACGTACAATATTTACGCTTCCAAATCCATTAAATCCAGCCCCATAGTCCATTAATAGATAAATCAATTGATATATTGAGTTGTTCTTTAATAGTTTTTTTTCATAAAGTGATCGTATCAAAAGTATTTTTCGTTGACCCCAGAGCGTAAGATTTCAGTAAAAAAAAAAATCAAAATCTAGAACCTTTAAAGATCCTACCGCGTAAAATGTTTATCTGAAAAATGCGGAAAACGATGGGTCAAAAAACAGAATTGTTCGATAATTTAGCACTTGAAAGTATTTGAGTACAGACAAGTCATATTTTTTTTTCTTTTTAATCAATCCTTTCCGTGAATGTTTACTTAAGTTAACATTTTTACAGACATAATACCCCCGTTATTTTATAAAAAAATATGATTCATACTCATCAACATTGTATTTTATCAAAATGACAATAAACAAAAAAAAATCGATTGAATCGAGATAACAGAGCATTAAAACGTATTATGCGATTTTAGACATTTTTTGATGACGGATACCACATCACAAAAAAAAAATCTACGAACTATACTGTTTATCTTTCCTGAAATCGGTACTCTATACAAGAAGTAAACAATTACAAGTGTTTATTACATGAAAATGAGTGCGAGATTTTTGTTTTCGGATTTAAGCTACTTGAACTATGTTGACGTCATCAATTAGATCCTACTGATATACTGAGAAGACAGAAATGACAAGGCATAATTTAGATTTACTATAAAAACCTGTAAAGCCGCGATTTTCTACTTTAGAGGTTCTAATGAAGATATATTATTTCTTCACCTTCAGTATATGGCGAAAACATTTATATCTAAGACACTCGTCATGAATGAGCTAGCTGCGACGTGGATATAAGTGTTGTTATTTTATCGGTTGCAAAGGTGAAGAAGTAATAAACCTGAATCAACCTCTTTTGATTTAGATAAAGTGTAGAATTTGCACTTGAGATATATTAATATTTTAAAAAAATGTCTTTTACAACGATCGAATAATAATCAGAAGGAGCTAATTATTTAAAACTTCCAATCAATAAATAACCTGATAAAACTACGTTCCGGCTAATCATTCACTGCTTCATCCACAATTAAAATTTTATCTAAGTTATTTTTTTTTAACATTCTTATTCAATTAATAAAAAGAATACTATACTCTAGAGCTTGGCTTGAAGTATACCTAACTCGATGTTTAACTATTCGGAGTTTGGAAAATACCAAATCGAAAAATTATCTAATTAATAAAAAATATAAAACACATTTTATGTGGCCCCAACCTCAGCCAGCATCGACCAAACGACATGGTCAGCTACAGACATTGCGAATAATAAAAAGTTAATCGACAAAAAATGAAATTTACTATTTAATATTTTCATCGAGTAACAATGGAATAATAATTGATTATGTAATGGAAATATTTGCAATAGAATACACTGTAAGTAAAAATTATTTATATACAGAAACTACGAGTATAAGTCAATAAATCATTCAAAAAAAGTAATTAAAACCTAATCCATCGATATAAAAACGAATTGTGGAAAAACCGATCATAATTTGATTAATTAAAAAATTTTAACTGTCTGTTTACCATTGAATTTGTGTATTTTATAACTAATGAATAGTTAAATAAAAATAATAAATAGCTTTTCTCAAGATATACACGTTAAAACATTTTAGTAGCATAAACATTGTAATACTTAAAAATAAACATTTAACATTTTAACATAAACATGTACAATTATTTGAGAAAATAAAACAGGAAATTGAAACATAGGACAATAAAAATAACTCCAGTAGTACCAACATTTAAAAAAGCATATACTCTATACATTTACCATTGAATATATGTATTTTATAATTAACGAATAGTTAAATAAAATTAATAAATAACCACCTAAAGTATACATTTGAGCACCTTTCTTCAGATGTATACGTTAAAACATTTCTTTAAGATATAAATTGTAATATTTAAAAATATTCATATTATTCAATAACAATTGTCTTAGTAATAGATACGAATTATTTAAAGAAAACAGAGGATTATTAATAAACACATAATTTACAATAATAATTTAATGGTAAATTACAAAGTATGATTTTCATTTACATTTATTTAAACAACTTAAAATTAATGTGCCTGTGTTTACAACTTACAGTATATCCTACACATTCAGCAGGTTTAATTATGTAAAAAATTCAACATTATTACATATATATATATATATATATATATATATATATATATATATATATACATATATACTAATATGTAGGTAGATTTACTAATGTTATGTGAGGTAGAATATTAGAAAACAAGTAAAAAAAAAAGGCCACTTGACTGATAATATTATCTATCTTGTGTGTTTAACAGAGATAAAAGATTATATGGACGAAGGTACGTAGGATTGAGCAATACTGTAAAATTATTATGTATAAGTTCACATTGTGGTACATTGAAAAAAAAAGAAGTAAATATTTTAATTAGATCTCAAATTATTATAAATATCGATAAGATATTTTTCATTTAGAGCGGAATGTGATTTTCGTCAATATCGGTTTTACATAGAAAGACTACTTTTCTTCCGAATCGTTTCCGTATGAAGCATAGTTATTGAAAGAAATTATGGAGAATGAATTCAACCTGATTTTTACACTAATATTGTTTACGTATTTAATTAAATAAGACTTATAATTTCCGATAAGTTAATACTTTACTGGATGTTTGAAGTACGGAACAATTTTAAAAACTTTACCATCGCATTTATGCTGCTCGCGAAGAAATTAAAAGAACAAACTTCTTTAGGATTAGTTAAATTAATTTTACCTATTTGCCTACTGGGGTATAAATGATTAAAAAATGGCTAAACATCTACAAGTTACGTCTCACGCGAGATTTTATAAGACATATTAAATAATAATATCAGAAAAAGTAGTCATACAATTAAATACTAATATCAATAAAAACAATTATCAATGTCAACATCAAAATTAAAAATTTAAAAAAACAAATTGTGAAAAAATCACATCACTATTGTACAAATTAAAATAATATAGTAAATCAAAAACCTTAACAGAATATTTACCATGTGTTTATTTTAGCATATATGAGAAACGTAAAATACTTTAAAATTATAAAATACTTGCAACAATAGTTGGAGTATTCTTCATAATACAACATATTTACCATATTGAATATTTTAAATAACAGTACATTTTTAAAATTAAAAATACTGTAGTAAGAATAAAAAGCGTCCAAATTATTATAATTACAATACGCTTTTAATTCTAGCAATCATAGAATATAATAGTTTAAACACAGAAAAACTTAATTAAAATAAACCAATAATATTCCACTATTATTTCTTTAAGCTTTAAGCTATAGTTCTTTTATCCTAATACTATTCTTGTCTTGGCCTGGTGCTTTTTTGTGGTTGAACTAAGTAGGAGGAGTTGAATCTCACTTATATTAAAAGTGCAGAAACTACTTCTCCACTTAACTCAATACAAACCACAACAAAATAATATTTCAAAACGACGAATGCACTAAAAAACCAACTAGTTGAGCAATACTTTATGTCGGTATAAATAAACAAATTGTGGAACGGAAATAAGATGACAAACAGAACTTTGCCATAATATTAAAAAGAAATTTATTAATTCAAAATTATATAAAATATATGTGTGTCATCTAACAATAATAAGCTAAGAGCTAACGACAATATTTGACATATCCAATTTCAGATTAATAAGCCTTAAATTTTGATTAAAAAGCATGAACGCTGCTAATTGATTGATTTTACAAAACCAAATGTGTTTTTTTTTTAAACAAAAATTTACTGAATAATTTAAATATGTAATAGTGTTACCTGAAAAAGGAAAAACCGACAGAAGAAATCGAACTTACAATAAAATCAAAAGAGGAAAAAATACAAGAAATAAAATTATGCACTAAAGTATTTAACACACATAAGTAGCTAATTTAAATATAACTGGAAACTACACAACAATGAAACGGTGAGATGAAATATAGTATACTTCTATCAGCTGGAAGAGTTAGATCTGGCACATTATTGCTGTCTAGATCCCCACTTCCAACTAACAGCTGCATACATAACACGATGTGGCAGAAACAAAGACTGTACTGTAGTACTTGATAAACCTCTGTTATATAGACCACGAGGAAAGCCCTTCCCAAAACCATAGTCACCACTTGAGATAATCTAAACCAACATTTACCTCTCTCCCCACCCCACCAGCCAACATTAATCAAGTTCATATCTGCTAAAGTAGAAAAACGTTTTATTTGTAATATTGCATTATAAAGTTTAGAATTTATCATTTATTAATAAATTTAATGTAGCAATCACACGTCATAATTGTTTTCAGAAAATATGTTTTATTAGGATCAACATACATTGATAATTCATGATGTATATATTTTTTTTCAATTAATTAAATTGGCTGTAGTTTAGTACTTTTATAACTGTTTCATACATAAATAAAACTTCATCTTCAATCAATCAAGCGATCATAATTTCATAAAATTTCATAGCATTCTCTATTTTAATTAATATTGATGCAACTGAAAAACCTTTAAAAAGTAAACAGCTATATCAGTTTTTTTAATATGCTAATATTGTATATTCCTATAACCACAATGCCGTATTGTATGTCTGCTTATCAAAATTTGTAAAAAATTGGACCCTATACTACTTTGATACCTTAAATTATATAACAACTTAGTACATAATATAACATTAACAATATTATCAATTTAATATCAATTAAAAAAGTAGTTAACAAGTAGTAATAAGACATAATTTAACTCTAACGCATTTTAAAAAATATAAAGTCACTTAGTTATAACTAATATAATACCATAATATATGGCATAGAAATATATTTAACCTTACTCACTACCAAAAAAAAAAAAAGGTACAGCATTATTTTTGCATATAAATTTTATACCTCAAACATCTTATCATAGTTTGAATGTAAGAAGTAAATAAGACGGAAAACATGGCAAGTAATAAACATTTATAATACATTAATATGCATAAATTTCCATAATCACCAACTCATATAATATTGTGCATTACAATACTTTATCTATTTAAATGTACAAACAATTTACATATTTGTATATAATTTTAATACACACCAAAAGCAGATAAATTGCATACCTTTCTGCATTCATAGAGATATCATGGAAGAGTTACAATAAATAAAATAATGGAAAAAGAATCTATTCCAATAAATCAATCAAATTAAAAATATATATGTTTATTAATATTTAATTTTGAAAAATACAAAAGTTTTAGTTGGTTCAACTGGCAAACTCCTTGTATTTACAGCTAAGGAATGCTGGGTGTACGTCTGTGAATGTTTATATGGTGTGTTTATTAAGCATGTTAGCTTTGCCAAATTCATTGTCAGATGAGGAAAATATTATCAATATGTTATATATGTATCTGTATGTATGTATGTATATATGTACATGTACATATATATATATATATATATCATGGAAGAGTTACAATAAATAAAATAATGGAAAAAGAATCTATTCCAATAAATCAATCAAATTAAAAATATATATATATATGTTTATTAATATTTAATTTTGAAAAATACAAAAGTTTTAGTTGGTTCAACTGGTGTATATATATATATATATATATATATATATATATATATATATATATATATATATATATATATGTATGTATATATATTATATATTAAATTGGATTAAATTATTTATAAATTAATCAAAATGTTATTATTACCTCTTTTTTGTTACTATTTTTTTATTAAAATTAATATATGGACGTTGAGCGTCTATCTAGCTTGTTTAGTCATTTATACATTACCCACTTAATATAACTTCGTAATATATAAATTTCTTGATTTATTTTCATAAATAGTGTTCCAACAGATATAAAATAAAAATTAATATTTATCACAAGGTTTTACAATGGGATTAACACAGAAAAAATATATAAGAATAATTGGTCCCATTCATAACAATACAAATAATTCTGGATATAAAAACAAATATATTCATGTATATTTATGATAAAAACACATATTATTACATATATAAAACATAAGATAGTGGAAATCCAACCCTATATGATTCATTTATATGGAGGTTATTACTATGATTTAATTATTTCATTAAAATAAATAAATAAAATATACTATATATATGGAAATAAAATGGTAGATTTCAGAGGTACTATTGAACATTTTTTATATCTCTTTCAGTCAATAAGGTTCCTAAGAGATAAGGAAACTCACTGTTTATACATCACAGGTAGCAAACAAACTTGAGATAGCTAAGGCCAAGCCTTTAACACCTTAAGTACTTATTGATACCTAAAATATACTGTAGTTCAAGACCCAATATAAAATATCAATCAATGTAAGTTACTAAAATATGAAAAGTATGCAAACTATTTGCAATTCAAAAGATATAAATACATACATGAAAAATTTCACTTATATAATGCATAAATTAATTATATCTTAATTGAATTAAAAAATATTTGAACTGTTCATATTTTAAGTATGGGTACTTTCATTGCATTTACTTAATTTATTATTTTATACAGTTGTAAATTTCAATAATAAATAAAGTAAAAGTATAAATAATACATTCAAATTAATATATGATAGACATATAACAACTTCTTATTCCTTCAGACATAAATAGTAAACATAAGATTAAGTAAAATATTGAATACAACTTTTAAAACATTATTTATAAAAAACTTATTAATTAACCTATAATATTTTAATAATAATTTAGGAGGAACCTTAAAAAAAAGTTATATTATGTTGGTTATCTATTATCACACCA
The DNA here is from genome assembly GCA_037127475.1 of Arma custos. Classification (NCBI taxonomy): domain Eukaryota; kingdom Metazoa; phylum Arthropoda; class Insecta; order Hemiptera; family Pentatomidae; genus Arma; species Arma custos. The sequence goes on from CM073761.1 coordinate 40,277,823, forward strand.
AATCAATTTTACAAAAATAGAAAGATATATACTCATATGAGTAAATCTTAATACATTGATAAAAGTGAAATAACTTTACATACCAGGGAATTATACAATGTGACAGACAGTCTCTTATTTGAGTGCTGCAATATTGAATAAAATTAAATATTCACTAAAATAGAGCCAAAAACTCAAAAAGAAACACTATTAATTATTATAATGCAATTGGGAAAAACCACAATGCAAAGCCTTATGTTTCAAAAAATACATATATGTTTGGGCTGTTGATCGTTGGGATGTATTGCACTTTTTTCTTCGAGATGCGATTCACATAACCCCTTTTTGATTTTGGTGTCTTGATAATGCCTGAATAGGCGAAACGTCGACTGGTAAGTAGGTGTATTTTTTGAAACATAAGGCTTTGCATTGTGGTTTTTCCCAATTGCATTATAAAATTTAAATATTGTTTTTAATTTTTAAATAGAATAATGTTTTCATTACATATCGCTATAGTGGATAATATATAATGGAGTTTCCATAATATTGCTTAACATAATGTTGTTTGTTAATGCAATATTGAATAAAATTAAATATTGTTTTTAATTTTTAAATAGAATAATGTTTTCATTACATTTCACTAGTGGATAATATATAATGGAGTCTACATAATGCTATAAAATACAATTATTTTAATTGAATACAAGAGCATTTACATTTCAGAAATTGGATCACTCTAAAATTTAGCATAAATTATATATTTACCATAATGATGATTACATATACAGTTCAATAGACCAGTCAAAACACTCCATAATTTAAACTATTCAGTTTTAAAAAATCGGTCACTCCAATATTTAATATTACTTTATCTTAATTATTGTTTATTACTATAATGTTTATCAAACTGATTTAAAAGTGTAATATTTACTATTTCTTGATCACAAATAATATTTTTATAATATTATACAAGTATAGTTAAAAATTTGATGGTGATACCATCACACATTTAAATTAAATCTTAATATTTAAGGTCGCAATTAGAATATCGTAATATAAAAACATATTTTTTGGCACAGAAAAACTTAATTTTAATTTTAGAGCAAAACAATACTATAAAATGCAAAAATTGAATTTTAGGACATATCTGAAGAGTCTTTGAATTATAGTTAATGATAACAGTATTCTTCTGTCAAAAGTTGAACTAAGAAATGTTTTTATTCAAAATTGGTGTCATATTTGGTTTCAGCACTCTGAATAACTGTGATAAAATATAGCCAAAGGTAGATCTCAAATTTTTTTTTTTAAATCTCCCATGAGTCAAAAACCCTTAAAATGGTTCAAACCAAATTTAAATCCTCGTTAACAGATGTTAAGTTATCCAATTATCTTTAACCCCACCATCCCTAAATAATTTAGAAGTAATGTTAATTGCAACAAATCTTTATCTTGTTTTTATTTAGTAATACATTTTTTTATACAGACCTTCGAACACAATACAATGTTATTTATATATACTGAAAAGGAAACCAGCCCTCTTTCTAATAAGTGCAAGAGCTTAAATATTGGTACACTGAAGACGTGATACAGAGAGCCTAGCCTCAAATTGAAACATAATTTTATAGCTTAAAACTTTTTAGCACTTTTTCTTTCTTTTTTTTTAATGATATTTTATAAATTATGGCTTTTTGGTGGCTTTTTTTATAAATTCTGCCATTACATTTTCTGTGAACACATCTATAATTCAAAGTATTTAAAAATTTATTTCACCTAAAATCAGTTATTTCTTACTTTTTATATATTTTATGTAATATAATTAGAAAACATTTTTTTTTTTTAAGGAAAAATTATGATAATATTAGTTTTTAAACTTAAATATAAAATCAAACTGTTTCTGATAATTTATTTCTTATTTCTCAGCTCTGAGGACACATTGGACAAAATGGCTGAACACAGATCTACTTTTTAAAAATGTAAAATCACCCCAAAAATGTTGGATCAAAATCCGCAACAGACACATCATGCAATATGTTGATTAGTATAACAACATTAATTATAGAGAACTAGTGGAAAATAAGGTACCAAATACAATTTATAATTTGTTCATTCTGTTTTTAGCTTTTATTTAACGTTGCCATGGCTGCTGGTGGTATTAGTAATGACTGCTGTTCTTAAATTACTCCAATTAAGTTTAGAGCCTCAAGATATAATTTGTTTTTTCAATTTCACAATGTTCATATGAAATACAACCGCCAATATCCATTAATTTGCCATGAAATAAAAATTTTACCTAAAATTAATTATATTATTACCCTGTATACTTTAAGAAATTAGTACTTTAGTTCAAATGGCCTTATTATTAAGCTTATGAAATAGAATGAAAAAAAAAAGATAATTATGAAAAAAGATTATAAGGTTTTATACAGTACATTGCCGTCAGTAAAACAAATCATATAAATCTAATAAATATTTTAATCTAAGACAAATTTATAGGAATGTGTGTGTATATATAAATATAAATATATATATATATATATATATATATATATATATATATATATATATATATATATATTACTAATAAAAAGTAGTGCTAAATACAAAACAATAAATAAGACAAAAACATAATTCTAGCTTTTTATAAAAATATATAAACCAATAATATATTTATTTAAATTTTAAAATAAAATACAAGAAATAAATGAGAGTAAAGTATAAATCCCAAATATTAATTTTAAAAGAAAAATTAATAAAGAGAGCTTATAAGTGGTAAAAAGATATTTCCTAAGAGTTGAGTTATCTTTAGCAAACAAATATTGAATGATTGATTTTCCAAAGTAAACTAAATGATGCCACCTATGTTGATTTAGAATTTAATAAAGTGATAAGAAGGAAAAAATGAACACGCAAGAAATCTTATGCAATATTATAATTACGTACACCAAATTTAAATATAAGAATAATATGTAATATTAAACAAATAAATCAAACAAAAAACATTTTTAAACCATGGAATATTAAATAGAAAATTTATAATTTTTAAACAATTCCATAGTAAAAACAATAATTACCAGGTATCAAGAATAAAAAATAATTGTTAATATTTTCTGATTTTAATTTTTTTAATAATAGAATTTAATTTTTTTTTAGCTCTCATTTATTGAATTTAGTAAATTTTATACTTAAGGTACCATAAACACTCTTTGAAAATGATGAAAAACAATCATTTATAGAAAAAAAATTGTAAAATAACATCTTTAAGTAAAAAAAAAAAAATAGATAACATTTTACAGGCTAATTTTTCACCCTCATATTACAAATAATAATTTCACAATTATAAGTTATCTATCAATATTTCTAAAATTTAAAACTTAAAAGTAATTAATTTAAAAATAAAACTTTTATATAAGACATTGCAATTTCAGTATTTTTAAATGTTTTTCCTTACATCATAAACCTCATAGATTTTTTGCTTCCCAAACCAGACTGATCCCACTTAGCTTATTTGGAGCTATTATTTTCTTATTCGCTGTTTTTAGTTTCTTTTTTTCTGTCAAATCTAGATATTATTGTTATACGATGTCTCTTGACTGAGGAATAGGTGCAGAATTCCACAGCGATCACCTTCTTCTAATAGCTGATACCAAAACTCAACAGAAACAGCAAATTAATCCAAGGAGCTATCGAGCATTAAATATACAAGCTCTACATGACCCAGAAATGAGAACTTCCCAAACCAAAAAATTGGAAGAAAATGTAAGAGCCTTGAAATCAAAAAAGTAACGAAGAACAATGGTATTACTCACAAATGTGTATCCTGGAAACAACAAGGGACTTTGTGGCTTGCGCAGAATATCAATTAAACAAACCCAGACCATGGTGGAATGAGGAAGTACGCCGTTGTTCAATTAAAGAAGAAAGCATGGAATGCCTGTCTTCAATATAAAATCACCAAAAAGTTCAATAAATATCACCTGGCAAGATATTGTTGCAAAACAGTGGTCCAGCAAGCGAAAAGAACCTCATGGGTGAGATTAAGAAAAAATCTCGATGAAGAGCACCACAACAGTATTAAGGAATTCTGGTGTAAAGATTTTAAGGGTGCAAATAAAGAAGCCACCAAGAAATGTCAAGAAGTCAATTAGCAACATGATAACAGAAAAAACGAAGATAAAATTCTAGAGCAGAGGAGACAATTTTTTCAGAGACACTTCACACGAAGAGGACACAATTACCCAAGAGAGCATCCAGCAGAATGTAAAATACAGGAAGTCATCGAGGAAGAAGAGGTGCAATATGCCATCCAAAAAATGAAAATAGATAAAGCAGCAGAAAGAGATGGCATTGCCCCAGAATTATTGCAATTGGAGGGGAGGGGCAATTTAATTTTCATTCATATGAGAATTTAAAAGGTTATTTCTACACAATGGTTCTATTCTAATTAATTCTAAGAGCCAGGAGAAAATCTCAGCTTTCTCGGCAATAGTTATTTTGTAAATAAAATGGAAGCATAATGTAAACAAAATTTAAGACGTGAAATTTAAATTTAAGTTTAAGTGCTTTATAAAAACAGATATTGTCTTTTTGATCCTGTTAGTTGTAAATGATTAAAAGTGAGACTGAAGAATGGTAAAGATTTTTATTTAAAAGGTTATTTTAAATTTTATGATTAAATACAATTTAAAATATAAGAAACTGTTAAATGATAAGACGAAACTGGGGCACACACAGCTAGTATACAAATAAAACCATATTCAAAAATTACTTGCGAATAAAATACATATACTTTATATTTAATATATAATCTACAATTAATGTATTAACATTTAAACAATTAATTTTAGATCACATGAAGTAGGCTTACTGTAATGTGCAGAGCAGTGGTATCACATTTTACCATATAGCATACAGATAACTAATGTCCCGTTAATAAAGAAATTACGGAAATTTTAATACATATCATGCAAACTCTTAATAAATATGAGAGTTAAGTTGATTATCATTTTTAATTTATAGTAAATAAAATTAATCAAATAATAAAAAGTGATTCCATATGTGAGTAAAAGTCTCACTTCCAAGGGACATATGGTGTCAGAGGGAAATATTAAGATATTACAATAAGATAACGTTATGGGTACATTGACATTATTTGTAATAAAATTTAATTATTTATTAAATTAATTATGGTGAAACTATTAATTTCACATTTTAATTATAAAAATTTCACAAAAACTATTAAAATGACATGCAAGTGGGAACAATATGACTTCCCCAAAACAAAACGATTCAAGCCAAGCTTTCTTAAAATAGAATCATTTTTACTTTTTAAGAACAAGAGATATCCGTGTTTAAAAACATCATTTCATTTAAAATTGGAAAAAATAATATTATTTAGATTATTCCTTTCCTTTAAGTAAAAAAAAAAAATAATATTTTTATGAAATAGTATACATTTATATGAGAGGTAGGATAAGGGGAATATATCCCCTCTCCTGAAGTTTATGAAACAACTACAATTTTCAAACTTAAGGGTGTAAAAGTATGGTTTGTATTTTGAGTAATACTTATAAAATAAAAACTCAAAATCAAGCCCTTAAAACTACATTCCAATTAAGAGATTACTTGCCTTCTACTTATTAAATTACCCTTTCCCTTTAAAAAAAATTCTGTGTATGCTTCTTACTTAAGATATATACTTTTTGACCAAAATTCATATACATTTTTTAGGTGATTTATTAATAAAAAATAGTGTTATTGTGATATAATAACTAAAATCATTCATTTTTAAACTAAAAAATAAACAGCATGCAAATAAAAAATTAAATTTTAAAACCAACCATGTCAGCAATCTGGTGATAGTGAAGTTTCTCCATGTATCCTCTGTTTACAGGGCTCTTATTTACTACACCGTGCTGGGGTTCAATCCAACATTCTGTTATCAGCTCAGTTCGTAATTCAGATTCATTTTCATCAAGCATTTCATCACCTGAGTTACTAAAACATATGTACATATATTACTTAAACATAATATATTTGTAAAAACTAATAAGAGTTTGCATAAGGAAATGGTGACTGAAATCAACTCCTGGTCTTCGAGGCTGGGGAAAAACTTACACCAACACCCGCATGGTATTCTATTCAGCAAACTATGCATGTATCACTTACAGATAAATATCATTATCAGTACACACCAGATCAAGATACCTTCATGAGACTGCTCATTCATAATAAAAAAAAGAACCTGTACCACTACAACCCGTGAATGGGTCTGGGGTTACGAACAGGGTAGAGACTGTACTGTTTCATGACAAGGGTTATGCAGGGAGGTGATATGTCCTAGATCACGCTCAACTTCCAGATTTTTCCCCTTATTTTGGATACCCTATTTTTATAACATTTTATAGAGGCTTGGAGACCCTGGAGGGTCCTAGATCCTATATGATCCATCTCCAGCTGCAAACAGAATAGATAAAAGTCTTGTGTTGTGTATCGATGTGTAGTGTTGTAATCGATTCCATGTAGAGGGGGAGATCGCTTGGTTAGAATGTTCCCAATGGCGGTGAGTGTTGGTCCGTGTTTTAACTTATGTAATGTATATAGTGTAATAAACAGTAATCCGTTGTGTTTGTACTCAGGTGTATTATTGATAATTCCCCACAGGCTCCTCACTTAGCAGTTGGGTCGGGAACACAATATTTGGCGACGAGGATTGGGTATTTTCAACTTTGAGGTTAATGAGCCACATGGCACATTGAACAGAATTTCATCGTTGTGTCTACCAGTTCGTGGCTACAATTTAGTTTACATCATGGACATTCTCCACGAAAGGGTAATTAAAATTTTGATTAATAATCTAAAGTCAAAATTTTCAAAATGACAGGTGAACAGTCTACATAAAAAGAAAATACGGTCGGGTTGATTGAAAAAGAGAAGGTCATCGACCCTTCGAAACTATCATCAATTAATGTTAAATGCCCTACGTTGGAAAATTCGGAGGACATAATGCCGTTCATTGAAAAGCTGGATATGTACATTCGGTTGATGAAAGTTCTGGAAGAACGGAAAGTGGACTACCTAGGATTTGTTCTACCCATGGAGATTTTTTAAATCATGAAGGATGGCCTATTTCCAAAATCTTTAAAACAGGCATCTTATGAGGACTGTGTCAAGTGTCTTCAAGGTTATTATGCGCCAAAGCATTGTCTGATAACTAGCCGATTTAAATTCTACTTCAGAAATCAGGATCCGGTGGAATCCCTCACGGAATATGTAATAGTGCTCAGAAATTTGTCAGCGTCATGTGAGTTGGGAGAATTTTTGGATCAAGTGTTGAGAGATCGCCTAATATCAAGTATTACGAATCAAGTTTTGTTGAACAAATTATTGGCACAACCAGATGATCTCGCCTGGGAGACTACAGTCAAACTAGTTTCGGAATTCAACACAATAGAGCAAGCACAACAAGTCATGTCAAATTCGTCCGTTCACAATATAAATTATTACAACAAAAAATTCGTTAAACCGTCAACAACATTTTCAAATAGTGCAGATAAAAGATCTCGTCAGTCCTACGGTCATGACGCCGATTCTGGTTCCAAGGAAGGTGGGTCTCCTCATCAAATCTACAAGAGTTTTCACATGTGCACCATCAAGCATAAGCATCCTTTGGAATCCTGTCCAGCGAAGAAATGGAAGAAATGTTTCAACTGTGGTAAACCAGGCCACACCAGTCGAGTCTGTCACCCGGGAAAGTCAGCGGTCACCAGTCAAGGAAGTAATCTAGAAGGAAGAAATTTTGGTTCTGTGGTGTCCATATTTCACACCAAAAATTTAGATAACCATAGGTCTGGGGGTCACTTAAGTCAGGAAGGTAAATATGTATTATTAACTGTAAACATGATTGATTTGAATTTTCTTTTAGATACTGGATCTGGGGCTAGTCTTATCTCATGGAATATGTATACAAAATATTTCTCTATTACGAGTCTGAGGCCTTTCTTAGGGAAACTGACAGCTGCTGATGGAAAAAGTCTGAAGGTTAAGGAATATTTTCAGGCCGAGGTATGGTATCATAATGAGTTGTTTTATTTGCCGCTTGTTGTTGTGGATAATTTGTCTTGTCCTGCAATTATTGGAAGGTCTTGGTTGGATGTAAAGAATCCTAGCTGGAAATGGGACATTTTGAATGTTGAATCAAGGTTTGAGTCTATGAGTCATTCTGAATCTTTGGGAGAGGGTGAAAATAGATCGAAGGAAAAGTCTGTCAATATCTTCGAACAAAAATTTCCTAGAGTGTTTGCAAAAAAAAAAAATAGTGATGCTCCCATTAAAGGTTTCAAAGTGGATATAAAATTAAAACAAAATGTATGTCCAGTCTTTCAAAAAGTGTATACTGTTCCCTAAGCATTAAGAGATCAAGTAAAAAAGGAATTGGAAAAATTAGAGTCTTCCGGAATAATTTCTAGAGTTGAGTCAAGCCAGGGCTTCCCCAATTGTAGTCGTACCAAAAAAGGATGGGAATATTCGTTTATGTGTGGACCTAAAGAAGTCGGTTAATCCGCCGATAGAAGTTAATCAATATCCATTGCCTAGGATAGATGAGTTCTTTAATAATTTTACTGGTTGTAAATTTTTCTGTTGTTTAGATCTTACCAATGCTTACTTGCAATTGGAAGTTAGTGAAGGTAGTATACATTTGCTAACAATTAATACCATTCATGGTCTTTTTGCTTACAATAGATTAGTGTTTGGATTAGTGTCTAGTCCGGCAATATTCCAGATGGTTATGGAGCATATACTAGAGGGAATAAAAAACTGCTCAGCGTATCTGGATGATATAATGCTTGGAGGATCATTTAAAAATAAATATAGGCAAAAGTCAATTTTTAGTCGAGTCATAGGATTTTTTGGAATTTAGAATTTCAGCAGCTGGTAAACATCCGTCTAAACAAAAGATAATTAAAATATTAAATTGTCCTATTTCAGTTAACGTTACTCAACATTTAAAAGTAAATGTGCTCTGTCAGAAAAGTCGTGTTTAGTGTTATTTGATCCTACATAACCGTTGAGTTTATCAGTCGATGCTTCACAATATCACAATATGGGGTAGGTGCAGTTTTAAGCCACAATGTATATGGGGTGGAGCAACCTCTAGCATTTGAATCAGCTACATTAAATTCTGCACAACTTCTTCATAGTAAGTTACATAAGGAGGCATTAGCAATAGCGTATGTTTTTGTATGGTCGACATTTTACTTTGTACACCGATCATGAAGCCCTTAGGTCTTTGTTGTCAGAAACGAAATATCTTCCGGTACAAGCTGAAACGAGATTGATTAGATGGTTGATTATATTATCAGCATATAATTATAACATGGTTGTTAAAAAAGAAAAAAATATCCCTCAGGTAGATGTAATGTTTCGTCTTCCAAGTCAAAATCCAGTGCCAGATTTTGATTGTAATTATTTGTATTTGTCTTCCCCTTTAATTTCGCACGTCACGGTCGCACAGCATACCAAAGCAGATAATGTTTTAAGTAAAGTTATATCGTGTGTCGAGTCTAACTGGAAAAATCAAACGGATGAGTCAATTAAATCTTACTTTGCAATTCGTAATCATTTGCCAGTTAATCAAGGTTGTCTTATGTTTGGAGATAGAGTTGTTATTCCAGCATCGTTAATAAATAATGTTTTAAAGATAATTCATGAATCTCATATTGGAATAGTCAGATCAAAAATATTTGCTAGGTCATATGTATATTGGAAAAATATAGATCAAGACATAGAACGGTCAGTAAAATCATGTCTCAAATGTCAGCAAAATCAGAGTGATAGGTATAAAAAGGTGCCTTGTACTTGGGAACGTGCAGCTTTGCCATGGGACAGAGTTCATGTAGATTTATTTCATTTCAAAGGGAAGAATTTTCTCATTATAGTAGATGCGTATTCCAAGTGGATCGAATGCTTTGTGTTGTCATCAACGGATACAACTTCGGTAATATCTAAATTGCAAGACGTGATCTCTAGATTCTCATTACCTAAGTTGTTAGTATCAGATAATGTGACTCCATTTAATTCAAAGATGTTTGAAATGTTTTGTCAACATGTGTCAATTAGACATATTTTTAGTCCTCCGTATAATCCAGAATCAAATGGATTAGCTGAACGTGCGGTGCAGACATTCAAGAGCCTTTTAGTTAAAAATTGGTCAAGAAACAAAGGTATTTCCGAAATTTTATCATCTACTTTATATAAGTATGGGTCAGTACCATCGTCAGTTACAGGTAGGTATATCACCTATGTCAGCAATGTTAAATTATACACCGTGTACATCTTTGCCTACACTTAACCCAATGCAAAGTGTTATTGATAATTCTCCACAGGCTACTCACTTTGCAGTTGTGTCGGGAACACAATAGCTTGCCGCGGGATTTGAACCAGGATTTCCGGCATGGCAACTCAGTGCTCTACCACTTAGCCACTCCGCTCCCCAACTCATTCATAATAAATCAAGAATTAATGGACTTGTATAATTTATCTGTTATCGTGTCAACCAACAATAAAGGAAGCATGAGATGGTTTGGTCATGTGCAGAGCATGAAGGAGAAAAGAATTCTCCAAATAATAATGGAGGGGCGTCGAAGTGGGAACAATGAGGAAGACTAAGTTTGTTTAGGGAAGATGTGAAAGTAGACCCGAGTAATTAATCATGTGAATTAAATAAAGCATTAATTTTCAAGTATAATTTTCTAAGTAGCTTATGTAGTAAATTAATTAAGGAATGATTATCTATAGGGGTGTTATTATTATTATGTATTATTGAATGATAATCTATAGGATCGTTTCGAATGAAATGTCTGTTTTCAAAGGAAAGATTATTTTTCAAAACAACTTTATGAAATCAAAACATTTTTATTCAAAATATTTACTCTCATTTTTTATAAATTTTTCCCAAAGTGTTACCAAATTGTCAATCTCAGAACTGAAAAATTCAGGGTTTTGTTATGAAATAAACTTTGAAAATGTGTTTTTGACTTGAGAAACATTTTCAAAAATTTTACTCTTAAGAAAGATGACCAAATTTCTGAACAGATGGAAGTCTTTTGGGGATAAGTCTGGCGAATAAGGCAGGTATGGGAGGACTCCATAACCATGCTTATTCAATAGTTGTTTCACTGTCTGTCATGAAACAAGAGGTCTGGCATTGCTGTGTAAGAGTATAGGTCCTGCGACCTATATAGGTTCTGACAAACTAGTTGCAGGTTGTTTTTTGATAAGTTATTGTTTTATTATGTCAATATCCATGCAGTACGATGTGGATGTAATTGTTTCACCCCTGCTTAGAAAGGAGAAATAATAATAATAAGGCTTAATGAACCTGAAGGCCTGATGCCGATACCACAAATCTCTACTTACAAATTCCTTCCCCAGACCATTACCCAAACCCAAATCTGTCAGATCATTCTTAACACAATCTTCCCACCTACACCTAAGTATACCCATCAGACACTTCCCAGTCGGCACAGTACTTATCAAGATCTTGGGACTTCGTTCATTATTAAGCCCGTAGAAAGGATAAATTAATTAATTATTTATTTATGAGCTAAAGTGTGTCACAAGCTGAAATTTCTCTGTAAATGGTCTGTTCAGAAAAACACCCATCCCCAAACGCAGTGATAATGTTTCTTGCAGCTTCCACTGCTAGGTGTCTGAGTTTAAACTCATAAACAAAATTACACGAAAATCGTATGTTTCCATGCTCATATTTGATGTCATACTAAACACTAAACATTGTTCGTTCAATTATAGTGATGGTAATTATTATAACAGCTTACTACAATTTTTAAACATAAACATAGTAAATAACAGAAGTCCAGTAATTCCCCTTTGAATTTTATAAATAATAAATACAGACATTTCAAATGAAACAACCAAATATATAAAGATAACTATAATTATAAAAAATAAATTAGTAATGTGTTTAACAATATTTCTTGGTGGTATTTAAGACTTTAAGAAACTCCATTTAAGATAGACAGGGTGGGCTATCCTCAAGGTTATCAACCTATTTTTAATCAAAGTTGCAAATTCAGTGTTCAATGAATTCAATGAATTTTAGAAATAATAAAGACAGACATTCCATATGAAACTACCCAATATTTTTTTCTTTGACTCATGTTGCTCTTAAGTTCAACTTTGCTCATTTTAATAAGCTGTTATTAAAATCCTTTATTGTCATTATCAAATTATTAAATAATCCAAAATACTAAGTAGATTACGAGTTTTAGTTAGATCGAACAATGATTATAATAAGCCAATTAGCACATTCATTTTATTTTAGTTTTTTTTTTAGTTATTAAATATTTATATACCCATTATGTTTATAAATATAACTTGTTTACTTTGAGAAAAACCATAAAACAAAGTGTTGGTTAAAAACAAATGTAAAATGTAAACAAAATACAAACAAACACCAAAACTAAGAAGCTAAGGTTGGCAAAACTGAAGTGCAGCCACACCTTACAGTACGCTATCGAGCTTTGGCTTGTCTAGGTAGAAGCTATGTGTTGCTTACTATGCCAGCAAACTGTGTTCGATTGTGGCAGCGTATTTCGTTGTATGGTTTGTTTGAACTATTGGCATTGTGAATGTTACTACAATTTTATTGGATTATTACCTTATTTTGGTATTCACAACTATCCATTATATAAGTGCATGATTTGCCCTCATATACCATGGGCAAGACAATATATACACCTGCCCACCATAGCCTTATTACCAATGGCTTTGCGGGGTATCAATCCAAACCTATTTATTAGTTAAATCAGCTGGAAAGTTTTATTTCTGTTTGGTCGAAGTAGTGAAGAACCATACTCTAGAGCTTCAGTAGAATTAACCAGGTGTGTAAATATTTTTGCATTTTAGTCAAGATAATTTTTTATCTTCAGTTGTGTTTTTGAGAATTTTTAATAGTTTGTAATTGTATGTATTTTTCAGGTGCATCATCCATTTTTATTGAAAACAAAGTTAAATATAAAAGTAATTTTAAATTTCATATTTATGAAAAATCTGGTAACCACCTAGATACTTTAATTAGTTAGATGCTTTAAACAGAGCAATGTAAAGGTATATGTTTGATATGGTGCCTTCTTTCATCATTGTTGTATCATTGATCACTTTGTATTAATAATTTTTACAATAATTGATTATGTAGTTACTTGTTTTGTATAGCGCAGTGATATTTTTGTTATAACTATAACTTCACAGATAAAATAAAAAACTAAATTTTTGTTATGAGCACTACATTAATTTAAACATACCTTCAAAATAAAAATAAAAGTAATTCATATAATGCTAGCAACTTTTAAAATTTTGGTTGTTGCTTATTCTTAATTGTTCATTTATTATGTATTTTAAGACACAAGTAAACAAAAGAAATCAAACAAATGAGTCATGAATAATGTATACACAGAATTAGTTAGTATACACCCATATATATTTTAGTATCTCCAATGTTACTATAATATATATACATATATAGGTTAAACAATATCTTAAAATTGTAATTGCAAATTACATGTCTACCCCAATTTAAGAATGTTCAGAATAATGTTTTAGGAGATATCTATTTTATTAATTGTTAAAAATGTCTATGTAATCAAGTAAATAATTTATGGAACTCACTTTACTGTGCTAATAAAATAGTTTGGAACATGTAATAGCTTATTTCAGATTACCCTAACTGGTTTATTGCATGATATTGTTTGGGAACTTCAGAAGTTAAATGAAAAAGGTAATTTTTGTGATTTTAATTTTATTAAATGCTTATGTTAGCGACTGGTAAGCTTGATGTCAGCGATGGTAAGCTGACCATAATGCAAGCTTCCTCAGATTAAGCCCTAAGGAAGCTTGCAGTACGCCCAGCTAAACGTTGTCAAAGAATTTGACTATATGGTCAAAACCAGAAGAAACACATGATGAATGAATTAAATATTAATGTAATTTAACTAATATAAATATATCCATTAAAATATAAAATGTCACAAAACATATATTAAATTGTAAAAATATATAGTTAACAAAAAAATTTACCTCCCCTTTGTACTAGCACTAGTCATATGTGGAGGAAACAGAATATACTGAATAATGCAAGGCTGAAACTTTCCTTGATTTTCGGATAACTCTTCATCATAACACTAAAATAAAACAAAATTTAAAAGATTCCATTATATTTGTTATCCTCATTTAAAATCATTATTGTAATATTAACCTTCATCTGAACTTCAAGTACCATGTTAATTATTCCAGCAGTACAATGTGCAAATCTAAAACCTTCCTGTAAACGCATTCTAAACAGAAATTTAAAAATATGTAAACATTACATAATAATTCTAAAAGATATTATAAAATCATTGCAGCATGCTTTTATTGTTTCTCTAACAGCAACAGGCAGACTTGGAAATAAAAACTTGTAAGTATATAATAAAAGGTTATTTAATATTTTTCGACAGTAGAGCTGGTAATTACTTTGATGATACTGATTTACGCAAAAATATTTTTTAATATGAAGAGTTAAGTTAATAACATGTGACCAAAATAAAATAAAAGCCTAGTTATAAGGGAAAAATGCTAATTATTATTCAGTTATCATCTATCATTCAGAAGGGTTAAAGAAATAATTTACAAAGTTATTGTACTAGGATAAGAAATACAGCCACGAACAACAAGTAAAATGCCAAACATTTTTTATATAATAATGGTTTTGTATTAATAATGGTTTGTGCTAAATATTCAATTTAATAAAAGAGCCAACTAAGAACTTAGACATCAATGTAATTTGGATACAATGACCCTTATCTAGCAAAGCTTTATCTAGATGAAGACCTTAAGAGTATGCAGAGACAGGCCAAGGGATACTGTTAAAGACTATGGTACGATTTTCGTATTAAAGAAGCAAAAAAAACTCTTAAAATATTTAAGTGCCTTATTCAATAATAACCATTTTTTTAAAAATAATAACAACTTTACAATATAGTCATATTATCAGTGTTGGCTAAAGCCAGTCCCGGAAGGTCACCAAACATATTCTAACTTCTAATCTAACTAGTAAAATTCGTATCCATAGAAGTTATTACTACTTTAACTTGATATCATTTAAATTATTTTTGCTTTTTTGACAAAGTTTTATTCAAAGCAATAATAATTTAAAACATGGTTCTGAATAGGTTCTGTCAGGGGTAACATATCTTTTGAGGGAGCATAGTGATTGGAAATAGACATCTGCGATCTGATTATAAACCTGTACCTCTAGAACCCACGAAGAGTTTTGAGTTCAGTACATGGTAGAGACTTAACTGCCACCACCAGTTGTGCAATGAAGTGATTTGGTGGTTATCATTTTCTAATACCAGGTTTACCCCATCCCTTCCCAAATAAGGGAACCAATTTCTGGGTGAGCCCCAGGATAGTCTGCAGATCCTGTAGGGTCTATCTGTTGCTGTTGACAGATTACATAATTAATTTTCCACACCTGGTTTTTAAACCAGGATCTCCTGGTTTATTACCATCCATTACCACAGCATCTCAGGGCTCTACATACTGAGCCACTCCACTCCCCATAACATAATTAAAGCAGTAATAAATTAAAATTAATATTATGGTAATAATAAATTAATAAAGCAGTAGTAAAAATAATTAATATTATGGCATAACCTAGACCTCAACTTAAAAAATCTGTAGGGATTTTTGTTGATCTTTTGATTGAGGCAAATTTCACAGCTATAACAATATTAAATTTTATTGGAATAAATCGGACTCCTCTTCGGAGATCAGACTCCTCCGTGTAAGGTCAGCTACCTTTGATCAAGTTTGGATAAGTTCCTACAAACACTGATAATAGGCCACATTGTAAAGTTGTACCACCTTTTATCATTATATTACACTTATAAGTAATAAAATTAGTTTCCCATTTTTTATTTCTTCGTTTTATAATGAATACATTTTCAATTAAAAATGTATTACCTGGTCAAGGTAGTAAGCATTGTAGGCAATAAATTGTTGTGAGAGGCCAGAGGTGTGTGTGCATCCCATATTGATCTTTTATGGTGTAAATATCTAGAAAGGGTAGTGATTAATGTACTAGCTGGTTTCAATGGTTTGGCTGCACTTACTGGCTGCGTTCCATCAGGAAATATTACTGTTCCGAATTCACATGGCATTCTTTCATACCTGGAAAACAAAGCAATGAGGAATCATTAAGTTTAGAATAGTAAACGCAAAACAAAACTACTTTTTTTGTGGATCAGTGTAAGTATAGATTAATTTCCAATCTTCAGTTTTGTTTTCATTTTCTAGATCTTTTTAACCCAATGGTCAGCCATAGAAAGTTTTGGGTATCAACAAACAATTTTGTGTTTGTGAATCCAACAATGTCAATGTGTATTTATGAATACTTTTATATTTAAAGATATTTACTTTTACTTAGTAAGATTTTTGGTGATAGCAAAGTTTATTACTCATATCCTATTATCATTATTAAAATCGAGCAAACTTTCTTTACCAATTGTCGATAATAAACTTCTTCCTCTCTCATCTTTGTGTTTGCACCCCCTAATATTATTTTGATGTAGTTTATTGTAAACTTGCTCCAGTTTACTATGAAAATCACATTTAATTTCATTTTCACTGTCTGCAGTAGTTAAATGCATGTATATTAACACAAATTTCCACTTACACCACTGGAATATAGCAACCTTACAAAATAAACACCTTTCATTCTTAATTAGAAAACAGTGATCCATGACTGTTTGTGGTATTTTCTGAACTAAAATATATGTGATTAGGGTGTTCAAACCTATGTCGCACCCTCTATGACAAGACTGGGGGCCACTTTCATTGCTAGTCAGCAAGTCCATCACAAATAAGCCAAGAATAATAAGATATATACAAGATTAATTATTTAAGATTAGTCCTACTGACCTTATAAGTATTTTCTCCAAAGGTTTTTGTATAAGAGTGCAACATTCCACTTCAGAACGCAAGTGAGTTTCCAGGGGTAGGTCATATTTCCTCAGTGAATCAGCACGTTGCACGATTCTCAGGTTTTTAATTTCTTCTTTTATATCTTCAACAACCTGTAAAATTAATACAATCAATAGAGTCACAAAAATATTTATTAAATAAGTGGTGAGAAAAGATATAAATTTAATGATGCAAAGTTTCTGATGAGATGGATATAGACATGAAAAGTATATATACTTTTTTCAAAGTAAACTTTGATTATATTGTTTATTATAAACTTTGATTCTCAACATTGGATATTCAATGAAACAATCATAAAAATGGCTGTGAAATCTGAAATGAATATTTTATCCCCATTAAATCATCATGATATTGTTTTAGTCCAATAGTAATTATTCTTATGTACTATTGATCGAATTAATATACATGAAACTTTTATTTATAATTCTTATAAAAAATATTAAATTAATAGAAATTAAAAATGTTAAAATCGGCAAGAGTTTAATGAGAATAATCTTCTAGCCATGATAAGTATAAGTGATACTTTTGAGATTTCACTTTAAGTTTTAAAGCTTGAATATGATAAAAATATAAGGAATTAAAAAAAAAATATGAGCAGAATGCTATATATTGTCTCGAGAAAACATCTTCTAACTTAGAGTAGATATATATATATATTTATATATATATATATATATATATATATATATATATATATATATATATATATATATATATTGGTTTCTATTTATCTTGACTGTTATGGAAATTATATTGTATTTTAGTTCTTGAGTTTCAGTCTTTCTTGAACTTCTTAGGCGACGTTTCGAGACTAGGTTAGTCCCATACTCATGCCCTGACAATGAACAAATGAGCTTTTAGTAAAAACATTAAATAGCACACTAAAATAGATGTAAAATGACCTGTGTAAGTTGTAATAGATAGGGTGTACTTACAAGTTCCAAAGAATGAATCAGTTTTTCATTAATCAGTTGCCTCGCAAAACAGCATAAAATGTTTGTATTGCAATTGCTATGATCAATGAGTAAGTAATCCATTTTTTAGGAACAGCAGTTTATTTAATTGTTGAATCATATTAGATATTTATTAAAAACAACAAAAACACTTTCTAACCAAAACAACCTAAATGAAACCAATCCTAAAAAATACTATACATTACCTTATATACCAACACTTTCAGAAAGACTAGCAAAAACACTCACCGGTAATAAAAGTAAAAAAGACTCCGCAATTACTTTCAAAAACACAGCCACTGTGTCAAGACTACAAAAACCAAAGATTCGGATAAATTAGAGCTAAAATCAAATGTCGTGTACGAAATACAATGTGAAGATAAATGCGGTAAATCCTATTTCGGAACATCGGAACAATACTTAAAACGTAGAGTGTACCAACACAAATATAGTTGTGATTCAATAATAAAAAACCCCAATAAACCAGATCAAACAGCTCTCACTACACATTTTAGAAATACAAAACATACCTTTAAATTTGATAAACCTAAAATAATACACCAAGAGAAAAATAGTTTCAAACGGAATATAAAAGAAATGATAACTATAGAGAAGTATAAAAATCGCACTGTAAACAAAAAATCGGATGTTCAAGGTCTTAGCTCGTGTTATGCAAATTTAATTAATTCATAATATATAAAAATAACAATATCTAATATGATTCAACAATTAAATAAACTGCTGTTCCTAAAAAATGGATTACTTACTCATTGATCATAGCAATTGCAATACAAACATTTTATGCTGTTTTGCGAGGCAACTGATTAATGAAAAACTGATTCATTCTTTGGAACTTGTAAATACACCCTATCTATTACAACTTACACAGGTCATTTTACATCTATTTTAGTGTGCTATTTAATGTTTTTACTAAAAGCTCATTTGTTCATTGTCAGGGCATGAGTATGGGACTAACCTAGTCTCGAAACGTCGCCTAAGAAGTTCAAGAAAGACTGAAACTCAAGAACTAAAATACAATATATATATATAAATAAAACTAATTCTAACTTAAAGTATATATATATATATATCAACTGTGCCACTAGAACCGTTGAACGGGTCTGACCCGATTCACCTTTTTTTAGCCGCGTAATTATTTCCAATTTGCCTTTTAATGAAAGAACCACTCGTTTTCTTTTTGTTGACATGCTGCTATTTTAAAACAAAAAGTGATCACAAATGCGATGTACAACTCACAAAGAATGATTTAAAATTGAATATGAGCAACCTATTACCAACCAAATGAATAGGAAGGGATTCTGAGAAACAAATGAAATTACCTAATTAGGTTTACAGTTCTTAGTAAACAAATACATATTGAAGTCTAAGTTCATTTTTTTGCAGTTTCCGAGAAATGATTAGGGCATTGATTCGTCAAATTTTATTTAAAATAACAATAATTTTAACAATACAAATAAGTAACAGGATGATCTGATCAAATTAATTAAAATTAAATTTGAAAAAATAAAAATAGTTCCGTTAATTGAACGTTCGGATAATCAATGCTCCACTATATACACTCAACAGCAAAAAAAAATCGGACAGTTAGATTTGGTCTTATAATTTTGTTAAATACATATATTAATCTTTTTAATTTATGGTAAGAATTCGTTAATTTATAGGTTATTTTAACAAGATCTGCCAAAAGTGAATAATTTTTATTGATTATTTACAAAAAAATACAAAATAAATAATGATAAATGAAAACATTTTTTTAAAAAACGTTATTCTTCATTTTTATTAGTTTTCTAACAATTTATGTAATTGTAATAGCGGGTATTACTCCCTCTGCTACGGCGAAGGGCTCTAACCCTGTCAGGCATCGAAGAAATTAAATTCTGGATGTACTCTACCGGCATAGCATCCCATTCTTCTCGAAGAGCAATTTTGGAGCTGATTTAAGTCACTAGGAGGAGGATGACGATGTCTAACACGCCTCCCTAAATTATCCCACAAATGCTCTATGGGATTCATATCGGGAGATCATGCAGGCCAGTCCAGAACTGTGATTCCCACTTGCTCTAAGTATTCGGTAACAATTCTGGCGGTATGTGGACGAGCATTATTCTGCATTAAAATGAATTGCTCACCAATAAATGGAGCAAATAGGATCACAGCCGCTAGGAGGACTTCCTCGATGTACCTCCGAGGAGTCAGAGCCCCATTATTTGTGAAAATCAGTTCAGTCTGGGCATGGAAATTAATTCCACCCCAAACCATAACTGATCTCCTTTCAAAAGGCTGTGAATCACGAATGTTACATTGAGGAAATCGCTCCCCTGGTAGTCTCCACACTCTGTCTCGACCCTCTGAGTGGTATAGACCAAATCGAGACTCATCCGTGAATAAAACAGTTCCCCACTGCTTCAGAGTCCAATGAGAATACTGATCGGCAAATAATCGCCTTTCTCTTCGATGCCTTTCCAGGAGTTGGGGCGGGTCGCTTTGATATGAGTTCATGCTCCCTCAGTCTCCGCCGCACTGTGTCTGCACTTACACGTGTATTTCGAGCCACTTCAAGTCTTTCCCGAACCTCAGGAGCCGTTAAATGTTGGTCACTCAATACCGACAGCGTAATAAATCGATCCCCTACTGCCGTTGTTGCCCTTGGCCGCCCACTGCCGGCCCTCCTATCGTAGCTACCAGTCTCTCGGAAACGCCGGAGTAAATCGTGAATGGTAGACTTCGCTACCCCAAGCGTTTCGGCAATATACCGTAAGCTCTGGCCTTCTCTGGCCAAGGCATGAGCTCGGCTATGTCAACATTTGAAAGAACCATTATTCTGGACCAAAATAAAAAAAAAAACACGTCTATTAATCACAGGAAAGGCTTGGTTAATAAATTAAAGATGTTTGAATGTGCGAAAAACTACTTACAGTTTAGAATAGGTCCGACAGGTAAATCAACTTCAAGACAAATAAATCAAATCTGAGTTTTATCTAATTATTTATTAATCCTGAAGGAATTAGTTCAATGAGCTTAGACCCTACATTTTCTGTAATAAATAGAATACCCACAAAAACAAACACATTGCTGAAAATTAGCTTTTAATACGAAAAATATGAAGTGTCCGTTTTTTTTTTTGCTGTTGACTTTATATACATATAAATAATAATAATGTCTATTTATTCTGGGACAAGTCCGTTTAGAATAACAATACAGGTATTGTAAGCTAATATGCCTTAGAGTGTAAAAATAATTACAATTAATTAATTATTACAAATAATTTAGTAAGTGAGAAAGAGTAAAAAACAAAAAAAAATAATAATGAAAAAATGCAAATTACCTCCAATAACAATATTTTAAAAACAGATTAGAAGAAGAGAAAGAAAAAAATTAAAATAAGTTAACAATAATTATATAAGAGAAACAATTTATAGTTACACTAGCTTATGCCCGTGGCTTCGCTCACCTGGAAGTTGGTCTGCCACATAAAGTTTCATGAAAGATCATTTTAAATAAATAATTTCATTATTTTTTTTAAATATAAGTTACTCGTACATCCAAAATTTCAGATGTCTAACTTCAAAACTGACGGATTCTATACAACCTTTGAACCCCTATTATATTAAAGAAGAAACCCTTGGGATGGTTTTATCCAAATATCTGTCTTAAACTATACAAAGAACCTATCTACAAATTTCAAGATGCTAAGTTCCTGATTTGCCTTTAATTATGTACTATAATGAACGGGGGAGGGGACATGCCCCCGTGCCCCCCACATAAATCTGCCCTTGCTGTAGCCTATGATGTATAACCTATTTTACTCAATAAGTTTTATCCAAATCCGTTCAGTAGTTTTTGCGTGAATGAGTAACAAACATAAATACAAACATTCCCATTTCTAATATTAGTAGGATATCAAAATAATAATTTCGCTCATGTTCTTTCTGTTATTTTAACCAGTATTATCATGTGATTTGCCTTTAATTATGTACTATAATGGATTCTCCACAGTACCTAAACAACTGTCGGGGAGGGGGGCCACGTGCCCCCTCCTAAGCCCGTGCTTGTTATGGCCTATGTGTTATTCTGATGTATAACCTATATTACTGTAAAGTTTCATCCAAATCCGTTCAGTAGTTTTTTGCGTGAAAGAGAGACAAACATACAAACTTTCATATTTATAAGATTAGTAAGATATATATCAAATTTATATCAAGCAAAAAATAAAAAATAATGAAGAAAACCAAAAAATACTATCAGCGATTTACACATATTTCCTTCATTAAAATGTCCAACTAGATGATATTAATACATATGTATGTGGTTTATATCCATCACACTAGTATATATATATATCCTGGAGTTTTTCCATGGCTAGTAATAGATCGGAAGGGGAAAATAATAGGTATATTTGAAAATCATCAGCGTAGATCATGGGTGATTTTGAGGAGAGCGGATTGAGTTAAATAGCCTGGTCGAAAGCCGGATTGGAGAGGGTTAATGAGGGAACATTCTTCTAGAAAATTTGAAATTTGGTTATGAACTAGGGGTTCTAATGGTTTTGAGAGGTTAGAGAGAAGGGAAATAGGGTGGAAGTCATTTGGAAAGGAGCGATTTTTAATTTTATTTAGTGGGCACACTAACGCGGTTTTCCAAGGAGTGGAAAATACGGAGTTTTGTAAGGAAAATATTATAAATATGATGTAATACAGGCATTATGACAGGAATGCAGGATTTTAGTAGCTTTAAAGGAATATTATTGGGACCATAGTCATTGGTGCGGGATTTCAGAATGGTTTTTAATAGTTCATCATATGATACACGGAAGAAAAAGAAGTTATCAGGGTTAAAGTTTATATGATCAATTTCGGTAATGGATGAGGATTTAGGAGATGTATTGGATACAAAGTGGTTATTGAGTTCATCTGGTGTGATTGGAAAGGAACGGAGTTTACTGGATACTGTTGGTGATAATTGTCGGATTATTTTCCATTTGAATTTGGAATCGGTTGCATTGGAGAGGATGAAATGGATGTGATTTGATTTTGCGTGACGCATAGGAGATTGAGTTTCATGGCGAAGTAGTTTGAAACATGCATAGTCTACTGATAGACGTGTGCGACGAAATTTTCTATTTGCTGCTTCTCTTTTCTTCATCAATTCTTTTATTTCAGGAGTTAGCCAAGGTACAGTTTTGCGGGATTTAAAGGAGCATGGATTGCAGATTGGAAGTCAAGGTGGAAACCATCTGATCGATGGAACTATAGGAGTAAATGACATCCCAGTTGATGGAATTTAAGTCAGATTGAAGAGATTCGAAGGAAAGGAGGTCCAAATTGCGATAGGACACTGTTTAGGGAGTAAAGGGTTTGACTGGTAGGTCATATGGAATTTGGATGAGAACGTGTGATGAAAAAAACAGAACAGGATGTGTGGACGAGGAGAGGATTTTAAGAGGTGAATCAGAAATGTAATGGTCCAACCAGGTATCCGAAAATTGGGTGTGATGGGTAGGAGAGTAGGGAACAAGGTAATGATAGAGAGAGAATATTAGGCTTGTGAAAAAGGATTTATTGCTGGAATTCGAAAGCATATTCATGTTAAAGTCACCACATATAATTATATTGGTATAGGTAGAGAACTAGTTCGAAAAGGGAAGATTCGAAGTTGTTGTCGAATGGAACATGAGGAGATCAGCATACTACGGCATATAGAAGACAAGAGGATAAAGTTGAGATTTCAACAAATATGTATTCTAGGTATATAGATATATGTATATACAACTAATATGTATGATATATATCTAATATATAAAATTGTCGTGTCACAGTGTTTGTAACAAAACTCCTCCGAAACGACTTGACCGATTCTTATGAAATTATGTGTCTATACTCAGTAGGTCTGAGAATAGGACGTAAACTATTTTTCATGCCCATAATGATATGTGTTGGCCATTATTATTGATTATGAGTCGATAGTAGCAGTGACGCTTGGTGATGCTGCATTTTTGATATATTGTAAGGGCATGTCTGAATAGTGTAAATCCAAGTTCGCAACCGAAAAAACGGGCAGGAATACTTTTGGTGGCCGAAAAACTTTTTTTCAAATTTTTTTCAGAAAATAGAGTTTTTTCACTTTTTGGCCTGTATTTCCTAATCGGTGCGTTTTAGGGAAAAACATAATTATCCATTTTTAAAGAAGATTAAATTTACTACAATTTGAGCTCAAATGCATTTCTGTAGGTCTAACAGATCCTGAGCTAAGTTTCGATCAAATAATAACTAACTGGATGGGAAAACTTTTGGTGGCCGAACAAGCACTATGATAAATTTGAACAATGACAAGCTATTCGGTGGTGCTGTTCTGTTACTATCTGGTGATTTTCGACAGACATAGCCAGTCATTCCTCGCTCTACTTTTGTTGATGAGATTAACACATGTTTAAATCAATCGTTTTGGTGGCAAAATGTCGAAACACTTCGATTGAACATAAACATGCGAGTACAATTACAAAATGATCCATCAGCACAAATATTTTCAAAACTATTACAGGATATTGGAATCGCTGAAATAGAACTCATGCAGTTACTTTTTTAAAACTATTACACCAGCCACAGCAACGCGTGGCCGGGTCAGCTGGCACATATCAGAACTTTGACAAATTTGTATTACCAATCATCCTGAAAGAGAGACATGTGTAAAATCTACAACAGTGTAACAAATGCCATTAAAGTATCAAAAGAACACTTTTATTTTTGTTCCAAAAAAAAGAAGAAAAATATTCATTATCTAATTCGTCAGAAATATAATGAATGATATTTCTGAAGATGGAGTAAAAGTAATGGCCCAGATAAACCAATTAGTACTACAATGTAATATGACTTAGTATAAACAGTAGTGATAACAAGAAATGGGAGGAGGGGTAGCTCAGTGGGTAGAGCGCTGAGTTGCTACGCCAAAGGTTCCAGGTTGAAATCTGGCTGTGGCAGACAAATTATTTAATCTGTTGTCAGCCGTAGTTGGACCCTGTAGGACCTGATGACCCTCCTGTGACTCACCCAACCTCTATAAAGTAGGAATCTTTAATTGGAGAAAAAAACCTAGCAGTTGAGCATGAACTCGGACAATTAGCCTCCCTGCACAATCATTGTTCTATAAACAGTAGTCTCTACCATGTACTGAACCCAAGTTCCTTCATGGGTTGTAGTGGTACATTACCACAAGAAACTTTTTATATCTACCTATTGATAAGTAATAACAAATGGAATAATGAAGAACAAAGAATAATGATAACCTCGCCTCATAATTCAAAAAAGTCTGTTTAAGGTAAGATTGCAGTAAGTGGAAATACTTTAATAAGAGTTACAGCTGAATTTTATCAAACTAAGTCTTTTTAATCAAACAACCTTGCTACCTTATTAAAGTTAGTTATTTTTCTTCTTTTTTTTTTAAGCAAATCTCTAAACAAAAATTACAAACAATTAAAATTATAAATACCTGATGCCTTAGATTTCCAGGAGTTCCTCCAAGAAAAGCAATATGTATTACAGCACATGGGGGCTTTGACGTAACACGCACAATAAAAAACCAGCTAGGACCTTTATCCCCTTCACTATAAAAATAATAAGATATATGAGTATAAAATACAAACATTAAATCATAATTAGCTTAATTATGAACATATTAATTATCATAAGTAGATATATGCTAATAATCACATAATTCAAACAATGATATATTTTACAAAAAAATTATAGTAAAAACATAAAATTTAAATATTATCAGTCACGTCATATCTTCAGTCACAATGTGAAACAGCATAAAAACCAAATCTTAAACTTTTAGCAAAAATAAAAATGTTTTAAAAATCATTTTTTTTTTTTTGTTGGGATCTTTATAAGATACAAGAACCGGCAAGTGATATACCGCTATATCCCACTGAAATCAAACATGTTCCTGAAAGTTGCTACTTGCATGAAAATCGCACTAGCTCGGTTTCCTATTTTCTTACCTTCCAAAATACTGCAGCTTTCATTTGTCTTTATTGGAAAGTTTGTGTAAATGGTTTTTTTTTTTATAATATAAAATGTTCATTTTAATGATTAACCTCAACTTACACACTCTGTCTTTGCAAATTTTGTATGTTTTAGCAAGATGGAACTGTTTAAACTGGAGAGAAAGAAAAGTAAGCTGTACTGTTTAAAACTCATAACTCAATAGCAAAGGAAATGTTTTTTATTATTAGTTTTCTGGGAGATTTGAGAGTTCAAGATGACTCAATAATAATGACCCATATTTACTGGTTCAGCCATTCAAAGAACTACTAATTACTACAGCAACCATCAAGTGTAATTTAAATATGTGTTTATTAGTAATTCAATAAACAATGCAAATCTAGTTTTCAAATAATGTTTCTACCAGATCCACAATGATACCCATGGATATATAATAACTTACTCAATTTAAATACATATACAATTTTTAATATATATATGTATATATATAATATGTTGAGGGTCGAAATGGGTCGAGGAATAAATCAAAATAATTATCGATGTTTAACGTATCAAAAGCGGACCACCATAAATTTGAAAGGAATTTATTTAAATGAAAAATATTTTAAAATAATTATTTATTAATTTCACATACAAAATTATTCAAAGGTAACACAATTTTTATATTCATGACTGATTTAAATATAATAAACATGGCATGGCCTCTCTCTACCAGGGACTCCCGCCATTTTTCACGCTCTCTTCTATATTGTTAGGCCTGGTGAAAGGGTCTCCCAGGCGAGGTGCTCTCTGAATGTATATATGTATTGGTTCATGGACCTATTGCCAGCTCTCAAGAGAAATTAGTATTGTAGTGTAGTGATGTGCCGTATATCCGTATCAGTATCCGTATCCACGGAGATCCGAGGAAAAAGAAAGATCCGTATCCGTAACTTTTTTGGCAGATCTTTTACCTTATTAATTTTCAATACATAGATGAAATTTTACATATGGGTATTTTATATTCATTGCAAAACTCTTAGGTACGTGTTAGTGACCCTATAAACATCAACTTTTGTTCAGGCCAACGTCAAAATGAAAAAAAAAAAAACAGTCCTCCATTCAAATGACCGATCAGCTGATTTTAATTAGTATGGAAAAACACAATTTTTTTTTGTTTTAGATGTTTGTCCAGAACAAAAGTTGCTGCTTGTAGTGTTACTAACACATACCTAAGTGGTTTTCAGTAAATTTAAAATAACCCTGAATAGAGGCTATTAGGTAGCAATGAAAAACTATTGACATTTAAGAGATGAAAATAGTTGACTGGATGATTTAATGTAAAGGAGAGAGTTGGGGGGTGCAGTCAATAAGAACACAGAATAAGTAATGAACTTATATTATGTGCCGACGTTTCGACCGTAACGTATAAGTACACGTCAGCCGTTATATCTAACGGCCTCGCGCTCCAAAATCGCCCTGAAGATGACCTACACTGTAGGTCGAAACGTCGGCACATAATATAAGTTCATTACTTATTCTGTGTTCTTATTGACTGCACCCCCCAACTATCTCCTTTACATTATTGACATTTAACATTTGACACAGGCAATCCTTTCAAGATTTAAAGAAAAACTTCTTTGTTGACAATTTTATAACTCACTGCCAAACACAAACGTTATCTATGCCGCCCAGTGCAAGTCAAAAACTCGAAACATGTACCTAACCTACTGTCCTGTCTGTCATGCAAAGCATCAAGTGGCGGCAACTATCAAGGTCACACATCGATTGAGTAAAAAAGTTGAGATCCGTATCTGTATTCGTGGAACTTAACACCAAATATCCGTATCCGGATCCGTATCTGCGGATATACTTCGGATATAATAGTAGTGCGACTCAGGAAGATTTTTAAGAAGAACAAGATCCGGTATAGCAGTTTTATGACCATAAATGTAAGTATCTATTTAAATCTTTATGCTATAAAAGTTGTGTGTATCGTTAGAATTGCTTTTATTGTCCCAAATTAAAAATAATTTTTTAAATATTTTATTTGCAAAGAAAAGATATGACCAGGACCGGGACTCGAACCCGGGTCTCCCACCTCTCCGTGGTGGTGCCTTAACCATCTTGGCTATCCTGGTTCGCTTCTCGGTCAGTCATATCCCTTCTTTTCACTGATCCTATATCTCCGTGTTCTCGCAATTGCGATGTATACACGGGGAGAATGTTAATTGAACATTACTTTTATTTTTGGATCTTGTTGACTTTAAGTCATTAATATGATTATAATTTATTTTATTGTTATATGATATAGTTTTTTCTTTTAAAATAAAATATTTAAAAAATTATATCATATAACAATAAAATAAATTATAAGAATAATTTTCATTGAACCCATGGAGATTAAGCTTTTATCCTCAATAAAATATTACGTGTGATAGTTACCATTGGTTTTTATTTCAGTATAAAGTTAAATTCAATACTATATATATATATATATATATATATATATATATATATATATATATATATATATATATATGTATATATATATATATATATATATGTATATATATATATATATATATATATATATATATATATATATATATATATATATATATATATATGTATATATATATATATATATATATATATATATATATTAAAATCCTGTTGTAGTGAAATAAGTAACTAAATAATTGTAATGAACTAAAAATGAGATTTGTAATTAAATTAAGAAATTGTAATGTTAAGGGGAAAAAACCTTGTTCCCATGCGCAGTTTCTGTAAATGTTGCAGACTTATGTACCGGAAGTGATCAGATTTTATAAATTAGTCCCCTCTCGGTAGAAAGAAAATAGCCAAATGTGTCTAATAGGGCACAGCTCCTTACAGGAGAATACTGAAAATGTTTATGTTAGTGGGAATGAGCCTTTTTAATGAGAGGATTTTTCCCAATAAGTCAGTTTGAAGACTGGTACTCCCAGTGAGAATGGTTGTGGTCTCACTGGAAGAAAGATGATCTCACAAGGCAGGAATCTTTCTTTTACTGTAGTCTGAAAAGATTCTGGGTTTAGCCAGATGTTAGTTTCAGTTGATAGAGACAAATAATTATGACAATTTTTTTTTATTTGTTTTTGGTTGTAATGACTCGATCACTAAACAGATGTTGTGAATCTTTTATGATATTGTAGTTATTATTGATATTAGTTCCAATGTGATTATTATTATTATTATTAGTTCTTGGGTGTATCTTTATTTAATTTTTTTAATATAGTAGTTTTGTTTTTGATATGAGGATGTTTTGGATTTATTTCCATACATGCCCTTGATTATACCTTGTTTCCCAACCAGCTCTTCCCAAGTGTCCATGAGGTCTATGAGAGCAACCCCTGGTAACATAATTATTATTATTTAGATGTAGTTTCATTTTATAAATTTAATAGCATCATCAATGTCTACACAAGTTAAATGCATGTTTATTAACTCAGTTTTAAATCAACTACCCTGAAATACAGCCAATGATATCCTTTGACTAAAAAAATGTATGTCACATAATGCTTGAATCAATATATTCTTGATAAGAAACCCAGTGCCTAAACAATAGTTACCATTTCCTACATATCAAATTGTGTACTTCTCTTCCATTAATAAACTATCTTGCAGTGCCACGATATCAAAATTCTATTTTGAGCCAATTTTTATAATCCCTTGATATAATGGTAATAATTATAAAAGACTTTTTAAAAAATGTAAAAAAAATTGTATTATAGAAGTAATAATACAAATGAGTATAAAAATAAATTAGAAACCATAGATACATACGTTGGCTGTATGATTTTGATATATGAATGGTTTTCTATTAATACAAAAGTTGTCAACTTCTTTAAAGCTCCATATAATGTTGCTTCAGCCTGTCGACATTGTAATATCTGAGATCGAGGATTTATGCTAAGTACATGCAGCGAATGAGGCAAAGGTCTGTCAGGTTGAAGTATTAAACCAAGACGATGAGTGTGTAACCATTTTTGCCAAACGCTTGGTTCTAGAAGTACCACAGGCCTCCAAAATTGAGCAAATAAAGGACAAGATGTTCCACTAAAACAATAAAAAAATAATTACTACAAGATATGAAATACAAGCAAATGAAAATGTAAAAAAATCAACATTAAGTGGGTAAGATAAGGAATAATACGTTCATCTTAAAAATTATCCAAGCTAAAACTATTAAATTCTTTCTTCTGCCCTTCTCCCTTTCCTTCAACAGGTAGATAATGTATTCCTTAAAATTTCCAGTCTGGAAAAGAGTCTTAGTTCACCCAATGAATATACATATCCATCTTAGTTCTCCCCAGCATACCCAAGCCAAGGGAGAGATGAGTCCATTTTTAGCTGAACACATCCTTTGAGTAAAAACCTCTATATCATCTCATGAATAATTGATCTGAATAATTAATGCAATCTGCAATTATAAAATTAACTAAAACCTTTAATGTCCGGATGAAGGGGTACAACCCCAAAATTTTGGCATTATTGTTATATTGTGAAATGAATGGATTCTAAACTTTGGCGACAGTATTGCTCTTCCATTTAATTAAGTTTAAACTTCCTACTAAATTGGAATAAGAGAAACGAAATATCAAATAAAAACACCAAAAGAAAAGGGACAACAGGCATTAGATGATCTTGGGGTTTTATGTCTTAAAGCCAGAACAAATATCAAAAGAAAAAAAAGGTTTATCTAATAATGCTGGGATATTTTCATCAGATTGGAGGAACATCAAATTTATTTTATTTGATTCAGCTAGTAAAAATCTACAATATTAATATTTCAGACATAAATTTTTTTATTAAGTCAACTAAATACTTTTACTTTGGTCTAGCCTGATGTATAGTGTCATTAGATCAGAGTAAAAAACTAGACAGAAAATTTTGGATCTCTGACAAATATCATTCTAGTTTTCTATTTGATACCTTCACAGTTACAAGCTGTACCTCAAAGCCATGGAGAACCAAAGGCCCCAAATTTTCCAGGCCTTATTTTAATTTTTCTTGGCCCAATGTTAAATATTACCTTTACCATAGAAACCCATCATCGTTCTTTACAATGCATGTAACAAATAAATTATGTAAAGATAATAGATGACATGTCTGAAGTTAGAAATGGCAACCCTGGACTCAAGTCAGTTAATAGTTTATTCTAACCCCACTCTTCCCCACCATCCCCCGTCCATAAGCCTTTCCAAATCTCTAGAACTATAGTATACAACATTTTTATTTTATTACATTTAAAATTTTAAACAAAGATGTCTTAAAGTCCTTAAATTATACAACTGTTGTGTCACAGTTTCTCTTACCTTGAAGAAAGTTCAGGAGGAGTTATATTAGATGGTAAATAAAATAAAGGCATTCCATTTTTTATGCTATCAGGAACAGTATGAACCGTTGGATTTTCAGAAAATGAATCTAAATGAGATAACAGAAGATCTGTGTGTGATAAGGTTTTTAAAGTTCCCCAGAAACGTGAAACAACAGCTTGTCTGTAAGGCGAATGAAACGGTTTCTTCATCAAACAAGTAATGTCATGGAGAAATTCATATGGTGCTGAAACCAATAATTTGTTTATCATATTTTCACCTTAATATATATTTTATATTAAAAAATATTGAGCTATTCATGCTTAGAAGAAATATTTATCAATAACTTAACTGGATAAAAAAATTAAGGAAAACATCAATAAAGCACATTTTAAATTTAAATTAGGTAGAGTTTACCTTTGACAGACAAACTGTAATGTACCAAATTCTTGAAGCTAATAATAGGCCATTCCGATGTAATTACATATTCTATAAATATATGATTGGACCAGGGCAACACCATTGTTATCTCTAGTTCTTTTTCTCGAACAAGAACATTCTGAAAGCAAGAAATAATCATTCATTTTTTTTCCACATCACCTTTGAAAACAATCATTGAATTTGTAATATCAATTCTCTGGAAAATTGAAAATTTTTATTTATAAAGTTAACTACACACACATTTAAAATGTTTAATTAATTAATTCCAGGCATGTAAAGAATCATGAACTATAAAGAAACATTCTTTCATAAATAATAATAATAATAATAATAATAATGTCTTAATTTATTCTGGGACA
This sequence comes from Arma custos, assembly GCA_037127475.1. Taxonomy (NCBI): domain Eukaryota; kingdom Metazoa; phylum Arthropoda; class Insecta; order Hemiptera; family Pentatomidae; genus Arma; species Arma custos. The sequence continues at coordinate 40,309,955 of CM073761.1, forward strand.
AGTCCCTATAGAATAACAATACAGGCATTGTAAGCTGTTATGTCTTAGAGTGTAAAATAATTAAATTTAATTAATTATTACAATTAATTTAATAGGTGAGAAAGAATAAAAAAATGAACAAAAAAAAAAATGTGAATTGCCTACAATAACAGTATTTTAAGAACAGATTAGAAGAAAAGAAAAAAAAAATTAAAATAAGTTAACAATAATTATATAAGAGAAACAAATTTATGGTCACATATATATCAAATTTATGCCAAGAAAAAAAAAAAAAATGAAGAAAAATTAAACAATATTATCCACGATTTACATTTCATCCCTTTTTGTCTTTTTTAATATATATCTATATGACATTAATAATACATATGTATGTGGTTTAAATTCCACACACTCATATACATGAATACATAATAATACACACAAATATACAAATGTATCAAAAAACATCATTCATTCATGGAATAAAGAGAACATTAAGTCAAAACTGATCCCCTACTATTTTCGATTTTTTGGGAATTGTAGGGATAATAGGTGCTGGAATATACGGGATTTGAAGGTTGGAAGATCATTGGAACGACGAATGGAAGAAGGTATAGAGTTCCAAAGGGAGGAGGATTGGATAAGGAAAGCTCTTTCAAAAGCTGCTGTACGGTGAGATGCTGTATATAGATCTGAGAGCCGAGAATGGGTGTTGCGGGAGAGGACTGTGGTTTTGAATTGAAGGAGATCAAAAATGTATGATGGTCGGCAGGATTGGATAACTTGGTAAAGGAAAGATGCTAGGAAGTACTTACGGTGGTAGGAAGGGTAGAGCCATTTCAATTCTTCGTAATATTGGGTCACCGGAGCAGCTCTCAGGATCCCAAAGATGAATCGAACGAAGCAATGAAGCAACCGTTTTAATTTTGCTTCGAGATCCCCAGAGATACCCCCATACACTGTACAACAATAGTCAAAATGGGGGAAAATTAAGGAAGAAACTAGGAGTTTACGTATTTCAAAAGGGAACAGGTGACGAAGGTAATTGAGACACTTTAAGGTAAATAATGTATAGTCATTAATGGGTTAATATGTATTCTCTCTCTAATTTTTAAAAGGTAAGATTTGTTTGTTATTGATGTACAATAATAATAATAATACTTCATTATGAGAAAAAATTAAAAGAACAGGATAAGTTTGTATGAGTTACCTATATAAATGTTACATAAACAGAAAGTTAAGAACAGAAGTCAAGGAATAAATGATACAATATAAAATTAACAATGAAAGCTGAATAAAATATCAATTTAAACAAAATGACAATAAATAAGTATTTAAAATAACTTTAATAATAGTAAAATTTTGTGTAATCATAGTTTACATTATGTGATATCAGGGCGATGGTCTGGTAGGTGGAGAAGAACAAGATAAAATAATATGTAGGTCTTTATATCTTGCCTAATATGAAAAATAAATACAGTTTTAATTGATTTTGTGTTTTACTGTTAAAATTTACAAATATATTTATATACAGTGAGGAAGCAGAGTGGTTCAGTGTTAGAGCACCGAGTTGCTACGTCGAAGGTTCCGAGTTCAAATCTAGCTGCGGCAGATTTTATTTAATCTGCTAAACACAAAAAAAAAGGTTATATAAATCATATCTCGAAGAAGGTGCACTGCAATACATCCCACAATCAACAGCCCAAACAGGCTCCGAACCTGAGACAGCAACCCACCATCAAGACATTCAACATACAACTAAATTTGATGACATACAAGTTGTATGTTGAACATCTTGATGGTGGATTGCTGTCTCAGGCTTGGAGCCTGTTTGGGCTATTGATTGTGGGATGTAGTGCACCTTCTTTGAGACGTGATTAATATAACCTTTTTTTTGTGTCTTGATAATGCCTGAATAGGAGAAACGTTGACCGGTAAGTGTGTGTAAGTGTTACTGAAGAATTTTGAAACAGAAGGCTTTGCATTGGGGTTTTTCCAATTGCACTATAATAACATTATTAAATTTTTAATTGGGTAATATTTTGAAGTTCAATTTTCCATTTCCCTAAAAAAATTTGCTTACCCCCTGAATGGGGTAAAATATAAATACAGTATTTGCATTCAATACTTCATTGTACCATTAACAGTATTTATACAATAATATTAACCTGTATTTATAAGGGACTTTATCATATAAGTAAATATGCTAATAAACATATAAGTAAATATGAAACAGATGAAATGTAAAATGGATTAAGTCAGAGAAGAAATTAGCCATGATTAACAATAAATTTTTCAATGGATTGTTCTGGATAACTTTTTGAATAATACAAAATTTTGTACTCAAACAATAAGAAAAATTTTATGTAAGTACAATAATTATAAAATACCTTGATAATATAGCCTTCATGCAATCTACAACAAAGAACACTTGTAAGACTTGCAATGAGATGCTCTTCACTTTGTTTTTTAGTCAACATCTGGTGCTCTCTATTTCCATAAAAACTTTGATTGCTATAAACAAAATAAAGGTACAATCAGAAAAAAAACAGAATAATGATTTATACAATAAAATAAATCACAATGAATTTTAAATTTTTAACAAATAAAATAAAATTTATAAACGAAAAAAGTGTCAATTGGATTAGAGTAGTTAAGTTCCACAAACAATAATACGTTACCAATATTTTTAAACCTTTTAAAATAATGAAAATTAATTAATTTCTTGAATTAGCCCACTATGACTACAAATGCCATTGGTATATACATTATTTGATTGTGAATCTTTGATCTTCATAGAAAATCTAATAGCAGTTTTACTACTTTTCCTATAAATATATACATATTTATTTTATTTAAGTGGAACATATTTGACTGGATAATTCTAATAATGGTATGAAATGGGCAGGGGGTGCAGTCAATGATTACACAAAATAAGGATGACTTACAAGTCTTCCTTATTTTGTGTAATCATTGACCGTACCTCCTAGCCATTTCATACTATTATTATATTTATTTTGATTTGTAAACTTGCTAACTTATAAGCAAGCTTCTACCTATATATTCCTTGAAAAATATCACAACTATAATACGATTATTTGTAAGCCATTCAATGAGGAGCATGATAACAAGAATTAGAGATGTGCAATAATGTAGAACTGCTTGGAATGAGGTAATATCTTTATTTGCTTATGGTTTTTTTTCTTCATTAAAAGGCAAAGGATACTTTTGGAATCCATCAATGGCAGGATTAAAGTTCTAATCCAGGATCCATGGTATAAAAGACAAACGGGGATGAGCTGAAGGCAATAATAAACAGAATACAAAAACTATATAAAAGGTTAATAGGGTTAAAAATAATAAAGACTGTTCTGTTTTATATAAGTGAGATGGAGATTAGATAAAAAACTAGATAAAGAAAAACAATTGAAAACAGATACATTATTAAAATGCTGAAGTATTTATAAAGAAATCTCATTTTGTTGATTAATTGAGAGCGATAGAATGATCAAAGCAAATTAATGAAACAGGAAGTTCTCTCAAAAGAAAAATCACCTTTGCAATGGTATGCAGTGGTTGTAATAGATGAAAGGAACAACGGTGAACAGATTTAGGAAGATTGTTGATGTAGCAGTTGAAAAGGAGAGGAGAGATCATTGAGCCCTGTGTGCCACCTGAGGACAGAGTGAGGAAAGGGGTTGATTAGATTTGGAAACTGCTTGGGACCTGTTAGAAAGGAAAGATTGGAAGCATAGAATAGAGCTATTGGAAAAGGACAATGATTGTGTGTGTGTGTGTATGTATATATATATATATATATATATATATATATATGTATATATGTTTGTGTGTGTGTGGGTGTGTATATATACAAGATATAGTCAGGAGCTTACCCCTATCACTACTAATACCAAAACAACATTGTAAACAATAAATGTATAAATGAAGCATTAAGAAGCAGTATAATTTTGTAAGCCAAGCATTGTGTTTGTTGAAACCTGTTCCTTTTGTTTAATTTTGTTACACTTTATTTATATATATAATATATTTATACAAATTAAAACAATTAATAAAAAAAATTATATATAATATATTTATCTTGAACATAGATTTGACAAAACTAAAAATGATAGATCACCTTATTTTCCAAGTGCCAGTTTTAGCTTTTTGAAACATTATGCTCTGAACCATAATTTTTTTTCTAAAACACCATGTAATGAAAGCTTCATGGTAAAAATTGTAGCTGCCAGTTTTACTCTAAAAATTTAAAAATATATACATACATATAATCTGAAATAATATCAGACAAATAATAAATGGACAAATATAACTGTTCAGATTTTTTATTGGTTAATTAAGGAATATGTTTATGATCCTGCTCTTGTTTTTAATCTCAAATTAATTCCTAATATTTTAACTACCTATAGCACTACCAACCGGCCCCCATTTAACAACCAAATTTGAAATTTACATTCCTTTTGTATCTTTGACCTACTTACCCCAAGAAATTTAGATATTATAAGATCTTTACACCCATCGATCACTTAAATACACTTTAACTTACAGCTAAAGTTACCCCACAACAAGCTACTCAACATCTACAACATTTTAAAGTATCCACCACATCAATATTGTACATAGCTTATCCTATTCTGCTCACAATTCTTATATTGGTGAGGCTAAAAACCAGATTTAAAAACCCTTCTCTCTTAGGAACACTTCTCCATCTTTTTCTGTAATCTTAATATTGCCCAAAATTTCTTAATTTACTCTATCCCATAATTATTCCTTCTATTATGATAACATCTTTATACAAGATACATTCATTAATGATAAGAAAAACACAAAAATCATTTCTGAATCTTTATTTTAACCAATTCTGCCAATTAAGAAATAGACCAAAAATATTTTTTCCTTTCATTTTCTAATGAGTTATTTTGATTAAAAAATGAAAATAATTTCTTTTCCCCTTCTTCTTTCTGTTGATATTTTAAACTCCCGACCGAAATTAACCCCCATCATTCTGTTAGCCCCTCATCACTTAATCTTCTTAATTCATATAACGATCACTTCTCAATGCTGCTCACCTTCTGATTTTTCAATTGTAAAACCTCATCATACAATATTTATTGTATTGCTAAGAATCTTTTCCTGTCATTTACCCAACAATTCAGATGACATGCATATGACATTTGTTATAACTCTCTTTATGATTTTTAAAAATTACTTTTTAACAGAGCTGTTTCTAATAAGGATAATTTGAGAATTACGTTTAATTTTTTTTTTTTTAAGTACCAAATTTGATTTAGATCAAACTTTTTCGTAAGGATAAAGTGAGAGGTTTGTAGTAAAAAATAGAGTGTACCTCAATCGAATTACTAACAATTCACAGCTAATAATCACTAATGAAAACACAAAAATCAATTAAATATACTTCATAAATAACAAAATATCAATTCATTAAAATATAGAAGTTCTCTAGTTAAGGAAATTAGTAGTTTTCTTAGAAAATCTGAGTCATATAACTGAGTTGCAATCCTCCATTTAATTAACAGGAAATGATAATGCACAATTCCATTGAGAATTATCTCTCATAAATTATTTTGTATACTTTTATATTACAATCTTTTATATAAACTAGATAAAACCTAAACATAGTTTATACTGTAAACATATGTATACAAATCTTTAATATCAAACTTTGCTTACAGTGGCAGGTGGAGAATGCATATAAGTTCCAAGTGTTGCAGAAGCTATAAATTCCATTAGTTCAGAATAAGGTACAAGTCCATGACAAGAATGTGGGTGAAATTGACTGCCAACATGCAAAAATGATACAGTGACTGCATTACTTCTCAGCTGTGTTAATACTGAATCAAGAACGTGAATATCAGGCAGTGTAATCATTCCATCAGTAACAACTATTAAATCTGTAAAAAGAAAAAAAAAAATGTTTCAAGATGTTGGTTGGGGGGGAGTAGGTTGTCAGGAAAGAAAAACATACAGATAAGTATATGCTCACTGTTATAAATGCCAATGTTTCAGTCTAAATTGCAAGACTTAATTACATAAAATTCAAATTACTTAAGGACAAAAATTGAACCCTTGAAGATTTATAAAACACAAATTTATTAGTGTTTTACAAATGTGTATACATGCAGCCATTGACAATTTTTACATCATTACTTTGTTTCTCTTTTAGTTCAAAATTAATTATATTCAAATGAAGTAGCCAGGCTCCTCAAAAACCAATCTTACAAATACTTGTAAGAAATACACTTTCATTTGTGTGTATTATATACAATTAGTGGTTGACAACTTTTATATTTTAATTTATTTACATCACTATTAATTAGATTTCATACATGATTGATAGTGTTTAACTTGCCAAAACAAAAATTAGGAAGAAATAGTTGGACTTATGATGCCATTGAGACCTAATGGTTTAATTATGTTATACAATTAAAGTATAAAAGGTGGCATTGGATCTGAGTTAGAAATTGGAATCAATAACAATAGCTTTATGTTTAATTTATTCAAGTGTCTCATGAACTGATCCAACCTTGTCTTCTTAAATACTGGGGATCACAACAATACTTTTTGCTTTCATAATTATTGTTTTGATATTAGGAATAACAACATTTACTAGATGGAAATGAAATGGTGCCATGATTGCACTATTACATTTATACTAGCTTATACATTTATACTTACATTTCTAAAACTTTCCAGGAAATATGTTTTGATCTTCATCACAAAGTGGGAATGAGGAAGGAATCCTCGACAGATGGAAAACCCACTTTGAAGAACTCTTTAAGAAAGAGGAATATGCGGTCCCTTAAATTATTGCCAATGGTAACACAAGCCAGGAGTCAATAGAAGAAGAAGAGATAGCTGATGCCATTGAGAAAATGAAGGTTGGAAAAGCCCCAGGAAGAGATGGCATTGCCCCAGAGTTTATCAAATACGGTGGCCAAGAACTGGTGAAGGCCCTTCAAGGGCTATTTCAAGAAATATGGAATTCCGGGAGAGTACTAGAGGATTGGAACTTCAGTGTCATTATTCCCATACATAAGAAGGGCAGCACTACAGAATGTAAAAACTATAGGCCGATTAGTCTACTCTCTGTCGTATATAAAATATACACATGCATTCTCGAAAAGAGACTACGGCGAATCGTGGTGGAACACCTCGAACAGGAGCAAGCTGGATTTAGACCTGGTAGACAGACGCAGGACCACATTTTTGTTCTTAGAAAAGTATTAGAGGGAGCATGGGACCGAGGCAAAGACATTTTCCTAGCCTTTCTTGACTTGAATGCTGCTTTCGACTCTGTTCCACACCATGAGATATGGAATGCTTTGGTGAATAAAAACGTCCCAGGGGATCTTATCAATGCAATAAAAGCAATTTATAAAAATGCAAAAGGGGTAGTTCGGATCAATGGGAGAGAGACCGATGCATTCCACATGGATAAAGGAGTTAGGCAGGGTGATAGCCTCAACCCCCTACTATTCATAGTTTTTATTGATGAGATCCATAAAATATGCAAGAGGAGAACATCACCAACTCTAATCGGTAGATGGAATATGCGTCCTGTCGTCGTCCAGTGCCTTCTCTACGCTGATGCATCGTTCTTCTGGCGGACTCTAAGGAGAAGCTGCAGCAAGCCCTTGTGGAATGGAAAGAGGAGCTCCAACGTAAGGGAATGGCAATAAATATTTCCAAAAGCAAAGTTCTTCTTATCTCTAGGCAGGAACAGGAAGATGTGCGTTTGCAATGCAATGGTGAAGTTCTCGAAGTGGTGGACCACTTTCCCTACTTAGGAACCATCATTAGCAGGTCTGGTAAAGTAGACCAAGAAGTAAATAATAGAATCAATAAAGCGAATCAGATATATTACTAGATCTGTAATAGCATAGTTGGCCACCGAAATGTAGGGAAGGCGACGAAACTACATATATTTAAAGCAATATACCTCCCAACACTTACATATGGGAGTGAAAGTTGGGTCATGCTTGACAAGCACATCAGCCGGATAACAGGAGCTGAAATGAAGTACCTTCGCAGAATGGTCATTAAAACAAGGAGGGACCGAGTGCGGAATACAAACATAAGGGATCAGCTGCAGGTAACAGAACTGAAGACCTCCATTGAAAAAAGACAGCTTAAATGGTTCGGCCATGTCTCGCATGGATGAAGAATGGCTTCCTAGAAAGGTTATGGAAGCCCGCCTGATAGGCAAAAGACCCCGTGAATCCTCTATGAGGATTATGTCCAAAGAATAGAAGGAAAAAAGAGGTAAAACCCTGGCTCAAATGAAGAGGAGTTGTCGGGACTGGGAGGAATGGCTCCATTGGATTGAGGCCCCTCTACGCTGAATGGCACAAAAGAGGTAGCGAAAGAAGAAGAAGAAGAACTTGCCAAAAAAAAAATTAGGAAGAAATAGTTGGACTTATGATGCCATTGAGACCTAATGGGTTAATTATGTTATACAATAAAAAATCCACGGAGGTCCTGAGCCTGTATGATGTCAGGTACTCGTAAAAATCCCTATCCTAATTAAACCTGGATAGGCAAAATTTAGATATCCCACTGTATCATCGTCAGATTAGCCATAGCAGCATGAAGTGATGTTAAATGAACAAACTAACATCAAACTACAGACAAACCGGTCAGGGTTTACCACAAGGGGCTGTTATTAGTTGTGTCCTCTTAAACTTAATGATAATTGACCTTCAGAAAGTCATAGAGAGTCTACAGTCTCTTCTACACACGATGTTGAGTGGGCTACCAGCAACAACGTAGTCAGCTTAGTGAGCATTATGAACCAAGCACTAAAAAAATATTGCTGCCTGGTGCACCAGCAACAAAATGATTCTAAACGTAGAAAAACAATGGTTGAACTGTTTACAATCTCCATGGAACATATGATGCAAAATATAGTGTCACCCTGGACCACAAACTGAATCAGTCACAACATATCGCTCAAGCTGCTCAGAATAGAAAAAACCCTTTTCAGCGTCTTTTTACCTGTACCAATACAACCCGTGAACAGGTCTGGGGTTCAGTATATGGTAGAGACTATACTATTTCATGGACAATGGTTCTGCAAGGTGATTTGTCCTAGATCACACGCAACCGCCAGATTTCTCCCCCCTTCCCGAACGGATGCAGACCGGCCAGGAGGCTTAAAAGGTGCTGCCCCATCAGTAAGGTGCACATCCGTGCACCGGGTATTTATTTTTTTTTTTTTTATATTGTACCCAAGAATTAAATGGTACCCCCCACCATATATGTACAATAAGATTTATTTTTAATAAAGAGTTGTTTTTTGGTAGTGGTGGGCATGCGTAAACCCAACGAATTAATCTACCATTGCTGAACCCGCAGGGGGAGGGGGAGGAAAAAAAAAAATGATTACCCTTATTTTGCGTATTCTATTTTAATAATATTTTATAGAGGGTCCTAGATCCCATATAATCCATCTCCGGCTCTAAATAGACTAAATAAAAGTCTTGCAGCGGGATTTGAACCAGGATTTCCAGCATGGCAACTCAATGCTCTACCACTGAGCCAATTACATAAAATGCTGCAGAGGTGACTGCCCTAGCCTCAGAAACCAATCTGAACAAACTAGAAATAGAGAAAAACAATTAATAATAACAGGTGAAGCTAAATCAACTCCAATCACCGTGATGCAGCTTCAAACTGATATTGAACCTCAGAATATCAGAAGAGAGAAAATAACATTGAAATTCTAGGAAAGAGCCAAGAAAATTGATGCATGGTACTGGGGCCATTACATAGGGGCCTTATCTTGCATGAAAACCCAAAAATCACCAATCGTCCATGCGGAGGAAATAAGATCAGAATATGATCTGCAACTTGGTCCAGCAGCTGCACTGAAGAAACATCACACAGTTATTACCTGCTCTACCAAAGATGAAGCTGTTTACTTAACCACACTGTAAAAACGCTCAGCCACCCCCATGAACTGTAGATGCAGCAGTAGAACAATTTCCGAAGTATGCAATCGGGACAGCTGGCTTCCCGTATAAACATAAATGGTTCAGCGACAATCCACTGCACAGGGGCTGGCTACTTAAGCTCAGTCTTTGAGGGCTTTGTGCCTGTGCCCACATACATGTACATGGAGCCCTCCAATGCCAGCAATTATGGTAAGGAAATAACATCTGCATGCCGAGAATAGAACTCATAATTCCAATCGCACAAATCCACACCATCTACAGAAAAGCAGTTTTCCTAGTCGATTTGCAAATTTGCAAGCTCCCACAGTAGCCCTCACCAATAACTCTCCAACCAACTGTGAGATCACAAGATCCTGTCGGATAGCTCTATTGAGTATGACTGCTAACGGTTGGGAGCTTATACTTCAGTGGATACTGAGTAATGTAAGGGTAAAGGGGAACCAATGGGCAGACCAACTTGCCAAGCAAGGTACAGCACTACTTCAACCTGACAACCCCGCTTTGCTAACCTCAACCATGAATAAGATTGAAGTCGCAATTGGAAGCTATATATGGAACCTAATACACAAAGATTGCAGAGTTAAAAATGGGAATGCATTGCACATGAGCAGCTCTCCTGAGATCCATCCAAGAGGTGAAGCAGTTGCAAGGTTCCAAATTATCACAGGTCACGATTACCTTCAGGTACATCTGCACAGAGTGGGTATCTCAAAATCTGATATCTGTTCAATATGTCTATCTGGTGCAATGTAGGGTAAAAACTAATGACATTTCAGTGGTCTGAGAGATTTTGCAAGTAATGATGACGATGCATGTCTTTATTGGGATGCTCATCAGCATATGGCAGAAATGCCACATGCTGGCATTGCATAAATAATAAAAATCATAAATTACTATCTTACTCGATAAATTGCTATTGGGTAAAAGTCTTAATGCAAGCATTCCATAGCGTAGCAAGTTAATAAAGCCTGAATCTGGGCCAACCATGGAGACACTACATGGAGACATTGGCTTCTCTAAAATTTCTTCAAATAGACCACCAACCAAACGTTCAGATTCTGCCTGCAAAAAGAAAAAATAAATTTAAACAATAATGAACAGAAAGAAATAACACAAATATTACAGAAACATTATAAGAAAAATATATAAAAACAAAAAAAATCATCATCTACACTGATAATACATACAATGCAGTGCAAAATTATTTTTACTGGAAATGCGATTAAAACTTGTAGAATTGATTTATCATTAGTTTAAATTTGTCTTTGATAACTAATTGGAATATTGGTGATATTTTATAGTAACATTTGCAATCTTATTACTGATATAGTTGATAATACCATGTCAGCTGAGGCAAAAAGGGTTAATCATTTTGTATTCTTCTGGATATTTTCATTGTTATTGGAATGGAAGGATGAAAAATAAAATCGTAATCCCTTGACTTTACTTTAGTTTATTGATTTTAAAATTACAAATAAGCAAATATATATAAACAAATACAAATTTTTTCAAAATTTTTCTTTTAGGAGTGCACAAAGGTATTATTCATTAAGATATGTATTTTCAAATGAAATATAAAACGGAATTACCAAGTACCTGTTTTAACTGTGTACTCTCAATTTCATCATGAACCAAACCAGAAACTTCAGCAATGGTATCTTCTAAAATTTCCAGTTGTTTTACTATTGCTGCCAAGAATTCATCAACATTAGCTTCTGTTACCCGCCAACCTTGGACCAAAACCTACATATTTTATAGATTAATATTAATTAATCAATTAATTAACCACTGAATTAAGAAATGAAAATAAGATTTGCAACAGATACAAAGAGAATGCATTTTCGTTTTGCAAGGTTGAAAATGAACATTTCATTAAGTAATGATTTTAAAATTTTTAATTATTTATTATTTATTTCAGTCTCTAAAATGTCACAAACTTCTTACTTAAGTACATTAGGTACTACTTATTTTAAAATTAAAAGTCCTAAACTTTTTACATATTACAAATCACAATATGTAAAAAGTGAACTGAAAGTACATTCCTAGAATGAAGAAACCTCCAGCCTCTGGTGTTCCAGCTTCTTCTCAATGCAGATGACATTGTCCTCATTGGAAATTCTGCAGATAAGTTGCAGCAAGCAGTGAATGAATAGGATGAAGACCTCCATAGGAAAGATATGCGGATCAGCACCAATAAAAGCAAGATCCTACAGGTAGGAAGAGTAGAAGAAAAAATCCAAATATACTGCAATGGAGGAGTGATGGAAATAGTCAAAAACCTTATGTACCTCAGAACGGTTTTAGAAAGAAATGGGAAAGAAGTCTTAGAAATTTGAAACAAAATAAATAAAGGAAACATGGTTTACTGTCAGATTTTTAATACTGTGATTGGAAAATGTGAAGTTAGTAGAATAGTGAAGCTCCACATTTTGGAAACAATATATTTACCTATACTCTTATATGGCACTGAAAGTTGGATACTAATGAGCTGACTAGAGAGCAGAGTCACTGCTGCAGGGATGAAATATATTTAAAGGATAGTGGTAAAAACAAAGAGATAATATCTGCAATAAAACGATTAGGGAGGAGCTTAAGGTCACCTCGATGAAGGAATTCCTAGAGTCAAGCCAATTAAAATTTGGCTAAATTAAAGTTTGGCCATGTAGTCAGAATGTACGAGCATTGGGTACCACTGAAAACGATAGACTACATCCCTGAGAGTAGAAGACTCCAAAAAAGCCCAAGAATGTTGTACATGGACTATCCTGAAGGCTTATGCAGACAAGATGGCAAAAACATCAGGTAAGTTCAAAATCTGACTAGAACAAGCAAAGAATGACAATCACGGCTAAATGCTCCCCTATGCAGAGAGACACAAAAGGGAGTTGGGAAAGAAGAAAAAAATTTAAACTAAGTTAATGACTCAAATTTAGGTATATATAAAATTGAGTAATTTGCCCACAAGTCCCTGTCATAGAAAAAATAGAAAAACTTCATTGTCATCATGGGAAAGGTAACACCTTAGCTATGAAGTGTACTGAACTTTAAAAATTTTAACTATTTACACTATAAATTAATTCCATTTTGATGTTCAGATATAAGTTATTAAGGTCTGAAATTCCTTAAAATTAAAACAAACAAATTTACATTTAAGTCAACTATAATAAATAAAGATAACTATAATTATAAAAATGCATTAATAATATGATTTAACAATTTTATAGGTCATGCTTAACACCTTAAGAAACTGCATTAGACAGGGTGGGTTATCAACCTATTTTAGCCAAAGTTGGAAATTTCAAATCCATATTTGGGCCCATCACAAAATAAATTTCAACCCAACCAGGCTGTATATGAACCAGCGTCATAGAAAACTAGATAGAGCTAAGTGCCTTAATCATCTTAAAGCTCTTGGTCACTAAGGCCTCTTTTTCAACTGATATTGTGTTGTTTAATAAGCTTTATAAGCGAAGTCTAATCTTAATTTTTATAAAAAAAAAATCTTAATTTTAATATATATATATATCCAGAAAATCTAACTCTAATAGTTTGTTAGGAAATGGCTAGTTAATTATTTGACAGCAATTATGAATGGCTCTTTAATTATTTGACAGCAATTATTTCCTGAATAATTAAAATTTGTTTAGGGAAAAAATTAATTCATTGTTACCTGCTGGGCTGGTGTAGTGAAAAATGGTGTATGAACTATGACAGTAACAAACAAATGTGGTTCAAATATTAATCTTGTTCCTGGGACCACAAACTGAAAATAAAATAATATAAAAAATATAAGTTTTGTTTGATATTTTTATAGTGGATTTATATGTAATGGATCAAAATAAAAATACATTCAAATCTGTAAAAATATAAATTAAACAATTGGTTACATTCAAATGTCTTATTAAAATTAATCATGACGCTTCAGGTGATTTTGCCTATGTCAGATTAATTATTGACTAATTTAATCACTATTGTAACAATTCATTGTCTTCCTTCCTTTTTTTTTTTTTTTGTTAAGTATGAGATTGATATGTTAAGAGAAATGGCTTAAACATTTTAAAAAAATAAGACAATAACATGATATTATGTATTATATAAATATTAATAAATGACCTAAGTACAGGTATGATATCATCTATAAGCACTATCAATAAAAGAAAAATATTAAACTAAATAATGGTACACATTATTAAATAATAATTATGGCACATAATAATAAAATCAATGTAATTTAATTAATATTTTTTCAAAATATAAAAATTGTTAAAAGAAAACAAATTAGAATCGTTAGCAACTTATCTCTTTTTACATAGGCTTCCAAGGTCTGCGGTATTGTCCATATGTTCTTTTTCCGGGATGGACCGTATGGTGTTGGTTTTGTTTGCCGAGCTTTCGCTCATCATATTGTGAGCTTCCTCAGGGTTAGTCCTTTCCTAAGCGAGCCAATGGGAAGGCAGACTTCGAGCGAGGCCATGCCCCTAAGCATATGTACCCTTACTCCACCATCCGCTCTTCATTTACTGAATAGCCCTGAGGAAGCTCACAACACGATGAGCAAAAGCTTGGCAAACAAATCCCACACCACACGGTCCATCCTGGAAAAAGAACATATGGACATTATCTATTTTTATACTTAACAGAAATAGAAAATTGTAATAATATGATATTATCGGGATGTAATTTTAGTTTTGAAAGAAACAATATAATATTTTGAAATATAATTAATTAATAAGTATAATTCTACTGACCCGTTGGACTATCCCTTCAATACTATTCTTCACAGCAGATATGATTTCATCCAACATTACCTGTCCATGCTGGATATCCTAAAGCGATAAAAAACAGATAGGAGACAGTTAAATAAATTCCAATTTGACACCATTACAAACATCACTAATTAAAAATACATTTAAGTGGATACCAAAATAAATAAACTAAAAATAATTCCTATGATGAATAGAATGCATTTATATATGATTTCAAAAATGTATTGCTAAATATAAATATAAAACGGAGTGAGCATTTAATTAACGCAAAATTTTCCAAAATCATTACTTTCTAATCGCCACCCTTTAAATTTGATCAATCACATTCCCTCCAAACTTTACAGAGAAGGAATGTGTATTTTTAGCCACTCTAATGTGTATTAAAAGAAACTCTCTCTAGCCTAGGAGAGAAGTGTATAGACAAACACCAAATCTGTTTCTGTTGATATGAGTTGTCTCTACTCCAGGAACAATTATGTAAATATTCTGGTTCTTGAATCTCAGAGCGATCTGATTTGGTGTCAACAATCCTTAAAATTAATAAGTTTTCCACAATCATAGCACTTCCATTCCCACCTTAAGTGATGGATTGCTCAATAGGCTCATTAAGCTTTTTCTTTTATTCATCAATCTCTTCCTCTATCTTGACTTATTTGAACTCTAGACCTCTCAGTAGTTTTCAGGCTCTGCTGCACTACATGTGATGAAAACATTAACAGACAAGTTTTCCAGGATGTCCAACGGAATTAGAGTAAAAGCTATTCTAACCAATTGAAATTTGTAAGCACTGAGCTGCTGCAAAAATTCCCAAGGATTTTGTTTTATTATCCTTATTTGTGTCCTCCATGCTCACAATACGTATGACAGCTTTATAGTAATAATGCATACAGTGCAACACTGGTCTGTATGTGATTATAAGATTTTGTTTATTATAAGATTTTCAGTAATGAAAATCCCTGAATTGGCAAAACTTTGACTAGATAGTTATTCAAGGGATTTTTAAGTTATTTAGGAGGGTTTAGGAATCCTTTAATGGTCTGATTAAGTCTACTATTTTAATAGGAAGTCAAGGTGATGTGTCAGTTAAAAAAAAGATGGGTTAAGCACCCATACATTTTTCTGAACATGGATCTAAATCTAATTATTACTTAGGATCTTTGCTATAAATAAAATAAACATTTCTTAGTGTTTACCAACTGATTAAAATATAGGACGTGTTTTTGTATATGTATGTATCAAAATTAATTCATCATTTGCCAATGAGAAGCATTGTCATTGAGAAGAGGCAGACCCTTTTGTAACTGACTTTACCAGATTTTGTCCTCAGTGCTTTCCGATTATGGTAAATTGCTGATTTTTTTGTATACTTACTACTGAGTAAGCTTATGCAGCTGAAACTAGGATTAAAAGTCAGTGGAAGCCTAATCCATGTTTTGCTAGTTTTTATTTTCTTTTCTAATAGAAAACATATGTGTTGCTAACAATTTTGATTATTCTTGACATATTGTTGTTCAATAAAATTATTTGACAAAGTTGGAACATGGGTATAAAATTGCTGTTGAGGGTCTGAGAAGATCAATATAAATATGAGAAGATCGATATCAATTTTTTTTTAGTACCTATTTACTAGCATGTAAACCTGTGCATCCCAGGCAGGTTAAGTCATTCAGAAACAGGTCCATTATCTAAGTATAAAAACATTGATGAAGTGAAAAATAATGCTTAATTTTGAAGACAATTTGGCAATTAAAAATTTGAACCATCCCTATTCTTTACTAAAAAAATATATACCAGGAAACTGATTCCAGGCATAATTTGAAACAAAAGGTTTCTTGTAAAGTTTTTCCAACTACCACTTTTTGATTATTTAATAACTTGAAATTCTTTTAAAGAGGTAAGGGAGAAATTAAAGTTCAGGATCACATCGTAATTTATTCAGGTTCCACAGAGAGGGGATCAGTAAGGGGAGGAATAGGTTTTATCTTTCTGTTGAGTATGATTCCTTCGGCTGGAAATTAGAGAGTGTGCGGCTCATAGTGATAGAAGGAGTATAAATAATAAATGCATATAGCCCTAATGATAACACTCAATGGCAGAATCGCAAAAGACAATTGTCAGTGGCAAGATATGTTAGGTAAATATGGAGAAGAAATGAACAGTGATTATGTAGAGAGACCATTGAACATGTGAGTAGCCAATGGATTTGTTATCACTAATATGAAGTTACCCCACAAGTAGGCACACAAATATACTTGAGATGAACCTAGTAGAAAGAAAAAAATCCATTGTCGGTTATATATTGGCCAAAAAAGAAAGTTTTAAAGATATCCTAGACACAAGACTGAAAAGAGGCTTCAAAATAGGAAGTCACGACTATTTACTAAAAAGGGATAAAATACAGAGAGGAGAAAAATCAACAACTAAAAGAAAAGAAAAGAAAAGAATCACAGCTAGGGAATCTATAAAATCCTACAGGTTAAAAGAGAAAAAAAAAAGGCAAGAGAACCAGAAAATGCTGTTGGGAAGCTGCTGCGTTAGTTTGTGGAAGAAGTAAGATGTGTCTGGGAAAAAAAGAACAGCTCGGTGGACTGAAGAAATCAAAAGAGTTATTCAAGAAAATAAACTACTGTGGAAAAAATATCTTGAAAAAAGATCCCAAGAAAACTAGAGGGGAAAAAAATGCAAGAGGAAAAGAATTGAAGTAAAACGAATGGTGATGAATGCTAAAAAGAAAGCCTGGAAAAATTTTGGCCCCAAGGTGAGGACTGATTTTAAGGGAAATCCAAAATTTTTTTATAAGGTCATGAAAGGACTAAGGAAAGAAAGAGCTTCATTACTGAAGCACATAAAAAGACAAAGAAAGAAATATTCTTCACAAGAGTGATGAAATTATGGAAAGATGGCGACAATATTTTGGAGAATTGCTGGAGGAAGGTGGAGTGGAAGAGTATGACTACATTGATGAGGAAGAATTAGAGGAGGCTTTGTTAGAAATGAAACTGGGGAAATCAGATGGAATAGATGAAATTTCTCCCAAGATGTTGAGATACATGAGCCATAAAGGTCATGAATTTATACAACACTTCTTTAACTTGATGTGGAAACACAAGAAGGTACCCAGGGAATGGGAAACCACAGTCATAGTTCCGATCTTCAATAAGGGAGACAACAGACATTGTGGTAATCATCGAGACATTTCCCTATTAAGTGTACAAATTAAACTTTATTCCAAGATCCTTGAAAAGAGAATCAGAAGGATGGTTGAAAATAAGCTGGAAGAACAGTACTGATTCTGTGCTAATCAAAGCAGTTAGGACCTCATTTTTACCATGAGACAAATTCAAGAAAAGGTAGTAGAGAAAGTTTATATTTTAAAGAGAAAAGATATGCCTCTGGCCGGGACTTGGCTTCTTGAACTGTTGTGAGGTGGGAAAAAAGACAAAATGGCTATCTACAAGTCTACCTTTATTCCAATCTAGAAATACTCTTAGAAAGGAGGAAAGGAAGACCAGAAGTTACCGAGTACTTAATAAAACAATAAGGATATATCTCGAGACAGTCCCAGTCACTGAATTAGTAGAAAGAAACTGGCTCAGATGGTTTGGACATCTGTTTCACATGGAGCCAAGTCTCATCACAAAACGTGCAAACATTGAAAGAGTGGAGGGCAAGAGAGGGAGAGGAAGACCAAAACTGAAGTGGGAAGACAGGATGAAAGAAGCTCTCAGGAAAAGAGGAATGGATTGGAAGAGAAGAAAAAAAGCTGGATCAAGTTCTACAAAGGGTCTCCTCACACTGCTTAGGCGGTAGACGAGGATAAAAGATTATGATGATGATGAAATAAAATTCAACAATATAATAACCCTTTTTGGTTGCTAGCTTTTTATACATGATTTTCACTAGGCACCTGGTTTTAGTAAATAAGCAAAAATATATTCAGTTTTAAACGAATTACCTGAGAAGATTCTGAATAATCATCTAAGTTCTAAAATGAGGCTGTCACCTATCACATGATGTACCACTGCAGTGACAAAGAACTGTTGTCATATAAGGGGTGACTTACAACTAATAAGGGTTAATAACTCATGAAAAAAATACAAAACCAAAAGATATTTGAAAAACATCATAATTTAGAAATATAATGTAATAAATTGGAGTATAATTATTTCCCCCCCCCTCAGAATTTAAATAGGAACCGAACTTTTTGTTTTGCCACACGCAAAGTTAACATCTCCAGCATTTAAAAAAGTGTGTATAGATGTGGACAACTTATCGGCTAATGGCTCGGAAGATACCGGAATTCATATAGTCTAATAAATAAAAAAGAATGTGTGCAGGCCTGCTTTTTGAGAAAGTTTGACCAAACTCGAATGGATAATATAAGGTGTAGTACCTGACACTAAAATGTTGCATGCGCATATTTTGAAAGGTATTAAATTACCTTTCATGTAACAGGAAATAGATAAAAATAAACAAGGAATTCTAACAATTTATTTAATTGAGAAAATAACTAATATAAACTTATTTCCACTAAAAAATTAATTTACAGTAAATAATTTCCAGTATTCAATACAGGAGCAAATCTTAAAAATATAACAATAATGTTTTCATGTATTAATAATATGAAAAATATTTATTAGCAAGCCTAATATTGACTTGAAACTTTTGACTGATACAAAAATAAAATAAATAAATTTTACAATTTCAAAATACAGCAAATTGAAAGTCAGGATTATGAGTTATCAGATGGTCAGATATGACTTAGGATTGAAGAAAAAAAACCAACAATAGATATAACAAAAAAAAACTTTATTAATGAAAATGAAACTAAAACATTGTTTTATAAAGCATACACATAAAAATAAAGTTAATTTATGTACAAAGATATTTAAAAATGCCTCATGATGAAAAGTCCATGTTATTAATAATATAAGGATCATAATTTATTTTATTTGAAACATATTGAGGATAGAACACTAGTTTCATAGAAGTAGCCCATTTACACAGGATGGTTGATAAAACACTCACTGTTATTTGATTTTTCAAAATAAATTAAGGTAATTGAGGTTCAATTAAATCTTGTAACCTAGATTTAATGATAACACAGCTATATATCAAAACCAAATTAGATTTAAACAAGATTCATTTTTTTGAATCGGATATAATAAACATAACTGAAGAAGAGGGAAGTCTGATGAGCTTTCACAGCATCATTGATTCATCCAAGAATAAAAACAAAACAATAAAAGTATCACAAATTATATTCCAGGACTGCTTTTATGTTTTAACTGACAAAGGAGTTGAAGATCAAATTACTATTCCTTTAACAAACACTTTTCAAAAAAAGAATATAAAAAATTAACGATAACAAAGTAATTTTAAGATTTCAAGAACTCAGGAGTAGGAAAAACAACAAAAAACGAATAATAGAATCAAACTTGGATTACTTCTCAAATTACAAAAACACATAAATAAAAACATCTTTCTAGAAATTAAATAAGCCCATATAAATAACTTAATGCTCAGAGCAAAACAATTCGATTATTTAAACTTAATCATTAAAATTTAAAATTAAATATACAGAGAATTTTTTAACATCAAACACAAGATAAATTTATGCAATATTTTTATTAAAAATAAATAACAATATACACTTTCTTTGGTATACAGAATGAATAGGAACCTTAGATTACAAACATTCAACTAATTTAAATAATCAACATTCAAACCCTATACAAGGACATCAGGAATGATTTTCAAAATTATTAGTCCCATATCAAGTGGCAAAAATAACCCTTCTTCAATGTTAAGACCCTAATAATATTCACAAAGTCGAAGAGACTAAGAGCACCACCACTGAGTATGACATCATTGTTTCAAGGTACATAGTAAATAGTTAAACTTCACACAGGAATGACAATTTAATGATGAATAAAAGCTGAAAAAAAAATAAAATAATTAAAACTCAGGTGACATAACTCTCGGATATTACATTTTCTTTAATGAAATTGGAGCAAAAATATTTTTTAAAATTAAAATAAATAAATTTTCAAAACCATGAATGAGTAACTAAAAACAAAAATAATAATCACCAATCTCATCAAACATCAACAAATTAGAAATAAATTATTTGAAAATAAAATCTGCCATAAATAATAATTTATATATTAGTAATATTTTTCTTCATTAATGACATTCAAGTTTGATTTTATTCTATTGCTATCCAAAATAAAGGTTTTATTGTAAGTAATAAAACCAATTAATTTTTTTTCTACAAGTGATTACATACATTTTGAATTTTTCTCTTTTATTTGTTCACTGTTCATGTTATAACTAAAATTATTAATTGCTTCAAATGAGCTATATTAATGATATTATTTGTTGCTATATTATTTTTCTTTATACATGAATGGTTTAAATTATAAATTAAATATTACTGATAAACTATTGACAGAACAAACATTATCAGTATAACAATAATAATATACGAGGGGTGATCAAAAAGTTCCAGGACTGATTTTTTATTAATTTATTTAAAAAAACTACAGGCTATTGGACGTCGTCCCCTTCAAAGTACTCTCCTTGGGAAGCTATACATTTTTCCCAACGATGTTTCCACTGTGTGAAGGACTTTGAGAAATCATCTTGTGAAATGGTTTGTAGCTGCTTCAGCGATTTTTTTTTAATGTCATCTACGGACTCAAATCTCTTTCCCTTCATGGGTCTCTTAAGTGTTGGAAACAAGAAAAAGTCTGCAGGGGCAAGGTCAGGTGAATATGGAGGCTGGGGAATGACCGTCATTCCATTTTTGGTGCAGTAGTCGCGAATGAGCAGTGCGGAATGAACAGGCGCATTGTCATGATGCAGCACCCACTCACCGCTCCGCCACAACTCTGGTCTCTTCCTCCTTATTGCCTCGCGCAAATTTCTCAGGGTTTGAAGATAACGAAAGTGGTTAATGGTCTCACCTCGTGGAAGAAATTCATGGTAAACAACACCCTTCCAGTCGAAAAAAACAGTAAGCATGACCTTGACGTTTGATTTGACCTGACGTGCTTTTTTGGGGGTTGGGGAGGATTTTGTCTTCCATTGTGATGACTGGACCTTCGTTTCCACGTCGTAGCCATAAACCCACGTTTCATCTCCAGTAATGACTTGTTTTAAGAAGTTTTCATTGGCATTTGCCATTTCAAGAAGTTCCTGACAAACTTGAACTCTGTGTTCTTTCTGCTGCTCAGTCAACAGTCTCGGAACAAACTTTGCAGCCACCCTTCTCATCTGCAAATTTTCTGTTAAAATCTGTTGACACGAACCAAATGAAATGTTCAATTCTTCAGCCATCTCACGAATGGTTAGTCGACGATTAGAACGCACGAGACTGTTCAATCTTGCAACATGATCGTCGTCAGTCGAAGTTGATGGGCGCCCTGAACGAGAATCATCTTCACACGATGTCCGACCTTCCTTGAACCTTTTGTACCACTCATGACACCTTGACCGACTCAGACATTCATCACCGAAAGCCACTTGCAACATTTGAAAAGTTTCAGTAAACATTTTACCCAACTTCACACAAAACTTTACGCAAACGCGTTGCTCTTCCTTTACATTCATTTCACAAAATCGCCGAACACAAAAAACTTTTTTTTACGAAAACAGCAGTAACTTTGCAATGAAGAAGGTTATCAACAAACTGAATAAACAGCTGAGCTCAGGAAGAGTCACGCTAAACAATGCTGCCAACCGCACTGCTCTATGACACTCCATTGCCGCGCAATCTCAACAGTCCTGGAACTTTTTGATCACCCCTCGTAGTCTAACAATCCTTCATAACACCTTTAATAATTCCCTTAAAGTCAACTCTCAAAGGCTAACCTAAGCTGTAATCTAAAAAAACAATATTATTAAAAGGGAAAGGGTTCAGAGAGTCATGAGAAAATGGAATATAACAAATTATGAAATTATTTATTTATTTAAAATTAATTTAATTAAGTTATCAGAAATAAATAGGTCATTGAAATATAATAGATGTTAATTCAACATGTAATAGAACAATAGTGCCTTAGTAGTTGACTTTTCACAAAATTAATTTCTTAAATGTAATAATAAAATACCCACAAATTCTTAAATAGCAATATTCTGCTTAAATTTTTTTTATTTAAGCCATTAATATGTCGAATAATTGAAACTCCAATAATGATTTATAATAATTTACTATATAATTTATAATGTTACATTATCATGTTAATCATTCCTCTCTACCGCTCATGCAGTGTGAGATTCTTCTTTCTATACAGCACAAACCACACCGTAGATAATTTTTGTGCTTTAGTAATATTCACAAGAATAAATTATTTAATAAAAAAAAGTGAATCGATGAATGAAGAATATCATCTTACTTGATTTATGTAAAATCAAAAAAATAATTTCGTTGTTGATGTATGATGTTAGATGTGAATCCAAATACATTTAATGAATGATTTTATCAAAATAATCGAATTATTTTAACAATGAACAAAATTAAAGAAAATGTAATACCTGAACTTTAAGTACCTGATAATCCTCCCCACACACAAATCTATATTCACATACATGGATATATAATTATTTTTTTTTAGCTTTTATTCAAACCAACTTACTTTATAATTAATAAGTATATTAACACTAATTCAATTTGATTTATTATTTTCTTGAGGAGAGGGGAGAGATAAAATTTTATAACACATTTATTATTTATAGCTCTTTGCAAACCTAGGAATATAAGTTTAAGATTAAAAAATAAAAGAGTTCTATCATACATAATTAAATAACATTAAGCCAATCGAGGATGCATCCAGTTAAAAAGATAGCATAAACAACCAGAAAAAGGTGAATAGTTTTTAAAAATTACAGAACTTATATATATATATATATATATATATATATATATATATATATATATAAAATATATAACTTACATTTTAACATAACAGAACTTATATATTTTTTTTTTATATAATTGGATTCCATTAGAAAAATAAAGATTAACTTTCAAAGTTTAACATACATCAGAACAGTAAAGGTTTGAGACAGGGGGATAGACTGGCTTGTCTCCTTTTTAATCTTGCACTGGAGAAAGTTGTACGGGATTCAGGAATCCAGACAGGCCACACAATATTTACCCTATCTGTATAGATATTGGGATACGTTGATGACCTGAATATCGTTGCCAGGACCCCATCGGAATTGGTGGAAGCCTTTGGGAAACTCATGGATGCTGCTTCAGCCATGGGGTTGACCATAAAGGAGGAGAAAACAAAATATATGCACACAGGTACTGGTGGCGAAAAGACACTGATTATAGGCCCTTAAACATTCCAAAGGGTGTACAAGTTCATGTATTTGGGAACCTTAGTGACACCAATAAACAATGTCTCTGCTGAGATAAGAAAAAGGTTAGTGGCGGCAAATAGGGCATATTTTGCCTTACTGAAAACTCTTCGCAGCAGAACCCTTACCAGGGGCACTAAACTGGTCATATACAAGACTCTCATACGCCCTGTTCTTATCTATGCTCTCCAAACCTGGAATATCTCAAGAAATAATGAAAATAGTCTTTTAATTTTCGAAAGAAAAATATTACGGCCCACTTACGGTATAGTTGGCCCAGTAAGAGATGGAGATGGATAGAGGATTAGGAGGAACAGGGAGCTTTATGACCTTTACGGAGATGTGGACACTGTGAAGTTTTTTAAACTGGGGAGGCTCAGTTGAGCTAGCCATGTCGCAAGGATGGAAGTGGAAGAAATTCCTAGAAAAGTAGTGGACACAACCCTTCACAGTACACGACGGACTAGTGGGCCAAGGCTTCGATGGGTTTATGGAGTGGCAGCGGATGCACGGAACCTGCAACGGATCAGAAGCTGGAGACTGGCAGCAGAAAATCGGACCAAATGGTGGCGGCTCATTTAGGAGGCCAGGACCCACCCAGGGTTGCAGCGCCACGGAGATAGATAGATAACATATATTAGAACAGTGGGTGATCGTCCTCGCCACCGCGTGGTATATTTGCCCTGAAGATGGCCTACATTGTAGGCCGAAACATCGGCACACAATAAATAAGTTACACTTATTAAGGTGTTTTTATTGACTGCACCCCCAACTATTTCTTCCTTATATATTAGAACAGCTTTTATTAGTTATTAGTATTCATCTGCGTGTTTAAAATACTATCTATATACTTACTTATATTTTCCAAGCTACGTTACATTAAATTTACTAGTTATAGTTAATATCTTTATCTATCTACCATGAGACCTGATTTAAAGTAATTAAGACTTTAAAATGCAATGCTTAAGGCATTTCCTCCAAAAGAGAGGAGCATATTCAGAATTGTTTTAAATCAAACTACATCAATATAGCATTTGCTTCTGAAACATATTTTGCAAATAATAGCACATTTAATACATCAGGTAGTAAAAACACTTATAAATAATAGAGACAGTTTAACATCTTCCAGATAAATGATTTATACAACAGAAAATAGTATCAGTTTCATCACAAATATTATTCTAGATATATCTGATATTGAAGCTTTTTTCAATTTGGTCAGTGTCTTCCAATACAGTTAGCACACCTGTATATAAACCACCAATGAAGAGGCTCCTGAGGTAGTTTGTTTGGTCTTTAGTTGCAAAGAACTATAATATACACCATGCAGATACCCATTATCAATTTATTACTTATCAACTTAAGTTAAATAATTTTGGGCATACTTATGTCAATAATCCATCCTAATGAACAATTAATTAAATAACTTATAAAGAGTGGCTAAGAAGAAGTTTTACCCTAATAAAACTTTCTATATCTAAAATTATTTATCCTTAGTTTTTTAATCAATTACATATAAAGTTGATAAAAAAAATAATAATAATAAGCTATAGATGTCTTAACAGAAATCAATGCTTGGGATGAAGCGGAAGTAGGACGTAGTGTAGCTAGTTGTGGGTGGGAAAGAATGCAGGGGTCTGACCATCCTTGAAAGAGTTGACAATAGTGCATCTCCACAATCTCCGTTACTAAATAATCTAAGTTTCAATGGTACAAAGAGAAGCAATACTTCCCATGTAATGCACAAGCACCAATTTACGCTAAAGCAGCTATAAACAGCCATAATTCAACAAGAATTCAAGTTAAAAGGCTAGTATACATGTGAAGTAAAAAGAGGATAATTTTGGAACAAATATTTCACAAACAGAAATAATGTGAAAAATAATATGTATGTATATATATATCTACACAAACAAACAAGTGAAAATCTAAGAATGGTAACATTTGAACTTTAATTTAATTATTAATAAGACTATCATATATTGTTTGATACAATAGATTGAAAAGTTAAGTTAGATTATACTTACAACAGCAGAAAGTGATGGGCTAAGGTCTAGGCAGTAAACAGCTTTATTGTTTTTCGATAAATAAACTATATTTGTACTTGAAGTTATTAAATACTGGTAGGAAGAACTTGTGTCAGGCCCCCAGTCTGGAGGGGGATCCTGGGGGTATATTGATAAAATTTCTATTTCATTTTCATGAATAATCTGAAAGAAAATTATTATACATTTTTTTATATAAACGAAAAAATGAATGATTTTCAAAACTACTGACAATTACTACAATAAAAATCAATTACTTTCATAAATAGGAGATATTTTTGTCATTCCTCTCTCTTCATTTAAGTATTCAATCAAATGAATACAATTCACAGCTAATGGTATATAACTAAAAGCAAAAATGTTTAATTGATTTAATTACAGGTCTTTTAAGCTGTGATTGTTGGACTTCCACAATTGCCAAAGTTTAAATTCAAAGAATTCTTAGTTGATTTTTCAATTGAATTTGTACTAATGGGTGGATCCATAAGTTTGTTCGGTTTTTGAAGGGCAAAATAAAATAAATTTTTGCCATACCTCAACCTCTTGCCATATTTCTGACAATTTAACTATTACACTCTGGTGGAACATCTTGAGCTTAGAATCGAATCGTAAAACTGATCGAGGTAAGTTTTTACATCTTTCACATCAGAGAACAATGTCTAATTAAAGGAGTTTTAGATGGATTGGAATAAGTAGCACCATAAGGATGGTGCAAGGACCGGAGGCACTAGAAATAGGCTTTGGGACCGTTCAAAAGCATTTAACCTTCCCAACCGAATATCATTCTTGAACTCTCTTCTGAAATGATGCACGAAGAATCCATTGCTCAAATGAATAATGGCACAAATAAAAAGTGGATCATATATGAGAATGTAGTAGCCAGGAGTTCGTGGAAAACTGTTGATGAACTGTCTAATGTCATAACGAAGAAAAGCGGCCCAACATTCAAAAAACATTTTGCTCTCCATATGGTGGGATTATCGTGGCATTCTGCAGCTAACGAAATTGGAACAAGAATTGTAAGAGAAATGCCCAAAACTAGTTAATATCACAGGTGTTGTATTCCACCATCGCAATACTCCACAATGATCAACCAGCAAAAGTTAGTGCAATTTGGCTGGGATGTTTTATTACACCCACTGTATTCTCTGGACCTTGCACTATTTTACTACCTCTTATTCCAAGCCCTTAAAAACCCCCTTAACGGAAAATCATTCGATGATGAGAGAAATGTGAAAACTTATCTCAATCAGGTTTTCGCTTCTAAGCCGCAGATGTTTTACGAGAGTGAAATAATGAAATTTTTAGAAAAATCGGAAAAAGTCATTTTTAAAAATGGCGATTACATTATCGAATAAAATTTATTCTTTGTACAGGGTGTGGCTATGGACATGAACATGCGTTGTATGTAAATACGTTATTATTTATGTGTTTGAAAAGGGTTATTTAATTTAAAATGTTGTTGTTATCGAAATAGTTCATTTTTTTTCTTTATATAAATTAACCTAAGCTAAGTTAGGTTGTTCATGTGGCTTGTTCACGGCACGCCGTAAAATGTATCTAGAAGGTGGGGATCAGGAAATTTCTGGTCGAGAACCTAACAACCCTGGAACGAAGCTGAGTTGTTCCAAACACCTTGGCGAAATGAGGTATTGCGAGTAAGAAGTTGGCTACCCAGACCAAAGAATGGAGAGCAGGGGAGAAGAAGGCCGATTAAGAACCGTGAACAATGCAGTCTCGCATCTAAAAATGTAATTTTGTTTCATTTCTAATAATATAACTTGTAAATCAAATTAATAAAAAATGTGCAGGTTAATGTTCTAAAATTCACGATTTTTCATACAGTCCATCTCTTTTATACAAACCAGCGAACAAAATAAATCGTTAATATCCCCATATTAAAGGGATACCCTTAATTTGAACATTTGATCCTCCCGGCCGGATATCCCCTTAATTTTGAACTTTGGTCCTAACGGGCTGGATATTTTCAAAATTTTGAACATTTGGTCCTAACGGGCCGGATATCCCCTTAATTTTGAACATTATGTATTCATGAAAAAATTAAGTAAACAAATAATTACTGTTATAATATAATTTTATTAATTATTGGTCTGGGATGTGAAAAGAATGACAAAAGTGGCAAACAAGATACATCGAGGTTTTTGGT
The DNA here is from genome assembly GCA_037127475.1 of Arma custos. Taxonomy (NCBI): domain Eukaryota; kingdom Metazoa; phylum Arthropoda; class Insecta; order Hemiptera; family Pentatomidae; genus Arma; species Arma custos. The sequence goes on from CM073761.1 coordinate 40,338,273, forward strand.
AAACCTTAAATCAATACCGGTATTACCTAAACCAAAATTATTGGATAAGTTTCGATTTATGACTTATCGTAATTGGTGTATTAAGATCAGGATCGTAATCGGGTATAATTTTAGCCATGTTTTTTGTATATATGAGGGTGGTCTGAAAAGTATCCAACCTAACAAAAATACAAGACATTTTTTTGAATTTTTTTTATTTTTCAACATATTCTCCTTGTAACTACACACTTCTCCCAGCGATGCTCCCATCTCTGTAACCCGTCCAAAATCTCTGTCCTCCGAGCACAATTTTTAGATGAGGGAACAAAAAGTAGTCGCTAGGGGCTAGATCTGGTGAGTAAGGCAGATGGTCAAACAGTTCAAACCGTAATTCGTAGATTTTCGCCATGGCAACCTCTGAGGTGTGCGACGGTGCATTGTCTTGGTGAAACAGGATATTCTTTTTCTGTAAATGTGGCCGTTTTTCCGCAAGTTCTGCCTTCTGCTTGTCAAGCAATGATGCGTAGTATGCTCCTGTAATGGTTTTTTTCTTTTTGAAGATAATCGATTAATATAACTTCATGACTATCCCAAAAAACGGTCATCATCACTTTTCCAGCCGAGAAAACAGTTTTTGATTTTTTTGGAGCTGGTTTCCCCTTTGCAGTCCACTGCTTGGACTGTATTTTTGTTTTGGAAGTATAATGGTGTATCCAAGTTTCATCTACAGTAATTAAACAGCGCCAAAACTAGGATTTATTGCGCCTAAACTGCGCCAAAAGAGCATTGGAAATGTTCATTCAAACACATTTTTGGCAAACGCGGCACCCAACGTGTGGATGGCTTTCTCATATCTAAATATTGATTTAATATGTAACAAACTTGTTCTTTTGACATGTTCATAACCTCTGCTGTCTCTCTCACTTTAATTCGGCAGTTGTCTAGCACCATTTGGTGAACTTTTCAGACCATCCTCGTAACTGATTGTAGTTATATAATAGAGTCCAAGGGCTTGGAATAAGAGGTAGTAGAATAGTGCAAGGTCCAGAGAATACAGTGGGTGTAATAAACCATCCCAGCCAAGTTGCACTAACTTTTGCTGGGTGATTGTTGTGGAGTGTTGTGATGGTGGAATACAACACCTGTGCTATTGACTAGTTTTGGGGGTTTCTCTCACAATGCTTGGTCCAATTTCGGTATCTGCAGAATGCCACGATAATCCCACCATATGGAGAGCAAAATGTTTTTTTAATGTAGGCTGCTGGCCTTCGTTGTGGCATTAGACAGTTCATCAACAGTTTTCCACGAACTCTTGGCTACTATGTGGTCATATATGATCCACTTTTCATCATCCACCACTATTCATTTGAGAAAACGGTCCTTTGCCCGTCATTTCAGAAGAGAGTTCCAGATTGATATTCGGTTGGGAAGATTAAATGCCTATTTCTAGTGTCTCCGGTCCTTACACCATCCTTATGTAATAAGGATGGTGCAAGGTAACTTTTACCAATTCATAGCTTATACGGGAACTTATAATAATACATCTAAAACTCCTTTAATGGGTAATTGTTCTCTGATGAGAAAGATGTAAAAACTTATCTTGATCAGTTTTACACTTCTAAGCTCAAAATGTTTCATCAGAGTGTAATAGTTAACTTGTTAGAAAAATGGCAAGAGGTCGATGTATAACAAAAATTTGTTTTATTTCACCCTTCAGAAACCGAACAAAATTATGGATCCACCTAATAGCACAAATCGCTTCAGGCATTGAAAGACCATCTAACGATGTGACTCGACTTAGCCACATAAACTAGTTGGTTTTGGCACTGTTTCATTCGGTTTTATGATGTTTTATTAATAGTAATCGTTTAGTCTTGAGAAGCCCTTTCCAACAGTATACAATCTCTGTATTAGGACTTAGCTTTTCGACGCGTATAGGCCAACACTATATATTTTTTTATTTTAACCTCTTATTATATTTACTATCACTATTTTACACTAATGTTTCATATACAATCGATAGATTTTGACAACAGCTGATGGTTGAACCTTAAACGAACGTCGTAGCTTTTCAGAGTCAAAAGTTATACTGCATGAAAATCTCGATATGCAGCAAAATGACCTCAAAATTACGGCACTTCCCCTGCCACCATACGTGATGCATCACAGTCCTTACTTATCGTAATGAATTCTTTGATTCTTTAGTTATCCAGTGGTCTAATTGAATTTTTGATGGAGATGATAGCTATGTAGCTACAACACCAAACCTTATCTCCCAATTTTGTTATCATTTGTTTTTTGAATTGTCTCCCATTATTGAAGCAATTTTAAAGACATATTCCAGTCAACAAATTTTTTTATTTAACCCTTATTTCAACAAACTTATGGATCCACCCAAAAATTAAATAAAAGAATTTTTTTAAGGCCAGATTTTACATTTCCAAAGATCAATTTAAACAGTGATATTTTCACTTGGCTACCAAGAGATCAAGAAATTTGGGAAACATCCCCCATAATAAACCAGTCAATTAGTCTATGTACCCTAAAAGAACACTAATACATTGAAGAAATTGAACTGTAACCAGACATTTCTGCTAAAATTTCAACTCTAGAGCCAACAATTAAAGCCTTATATCAACAAAAAACAGCTGTTACCATTTACATTTGCGGTGATCACCACAAATCAGAAGAGTGTAAGAAGTCCAGGCAAACACTTGCCAATATGTGCTCTATGCCACCCATAGAAGCCAGCTTATTATAAATTCTCAGACTATATGAGCTTTATAATCTATAAACGATAGCTCCTATACAAAAACATATATCTAAGCCACAATGTCATCGTGAGCTCAAGAGCAACCTATTCAAACATAGGTTTGTTAGCGGGTTGGCATGCTATTATTGTGAGGTAACAATTAGTATCAATTGATAAGTTGTAGTAGTACAAGTTAAAACACAAATTGATTATATATTTACCAACCCACTATATGATTTCTAGCATCATAGTAAATAGATAATGTGCTCCCTGAAATTCACGATGCTACCTTACAATAATTTTTTATAAGAAAAAACTAAGTTTAAGAATATGAGAATCTGCTCTGTAGGTTGTCACTTCAAGTTGAGTTACAACAAGCTTTAACTGTTTATTTGTATCATTTTTCAACAAACATTTCGAAGTACAGATGATATATGTTTTTGAAACGTTCATTTATAGATGAAATGATTACCGAAGTATGCACATTTCCCATAATTACATTCTCTTTTCCATAACAAAGCTCATGATACCTTATATTTATGGAAAATATTAAAAGGGAAACAAATGACAATTTAAAACTTGTGACTCATCTTGAAGCGACAACCTGTGGAATATTACCAAAATATGTAAAACCATTAATGAATTTTTACTTACTAAATCATCCTTTTGCTGGAAAGACAGTTTTTTGTGCAAATGTTTGAAAAACCATTGAGCTCTAACATTTCTGGACACATGGAAATTTTGATTCATATAAACATACACAACGCCAGCAACCAATACGCCGGTATTCTAAAAATAAATAAATAAATAAAATAATAAAACGCTGATGAGTTTTCAACAAAATAATTTTAGAGGATAGTAATATTTCAACTACTCGCAAAATAATTTGTTATGTACACTATAGACAAATGAATTTGGATTTAAAAAACAAATTATAAATGGTTTAAATTTTCTAATAAAAACTAACATAATTCCTACTATATGTCATAATAAATTTAATGTGAGCCTGTTCATATTATGTTTAGTTAATTGTTACATAATCAGAAATATTTACTATATGACATATGTGCATATAAGAGATAACTGACCCAATGATATTTTCTAATCAGAGGTTAAAGTTTATCAAAGCTAAATTTATAATGATTCAATGTTACCTCTTCTAAATCTTCTGAGTTCTCCATAATAAAAATACAAAATCATCAAAATATGACCACAACTAAGATTGAAGTCGAAATAGGTTTTGTAAACTACACTCCTACTACAAAAGCCATGAAACATAAATAACATTCTATCGTCATTTATTAGGCCAATGTGGCAAGGGTATTAATGTCATATGAAACAAATGACAGTTGATTTTTAAACAAAGATTTAAACATATCAATGAATTGTGATACCAAATATTAAACAAACAAAGTTGCTCCATATATTGTTAATTTTTTACAAATCATTAAGAGGGATTGGGATCAAAGGATAAATTTAAATAAAAAGTATGAAAATAATATTCCATTCAATAACAAAACAGTGGAAGGTGATAACGAAGGTTTGAAAACAAGCACGTGTATGTCTCTATTTACAAAGAGGTTGCAACAAATGGAATTATACATTATCCAAGAAAATAAATATACTTAACAAAATAAAGATTTTATAACACAATTTTTGAGAATATTAAGTGTTATTCTTCTGCCTGATCTTAAATCTAGATTTAACTAAATATCAAAGATACAACTGTTTAAAACATTGGATAGAATTAACACTCATGTGCCATGTCATTTAGGAATATTAGGTATAGAATATAGGACAGTATTAATATAGATATGCCAGTTATGCCATGTTCTTTAGCATAAATGTGAATATGAGAAATAATGAAGAATCTATACCTTGTGGGACCCTGGTGGGTACGGTTTTGCGAGGTCCCATGGTAAAGAGATTCAAAGTTACTGGCATAAGTATCTGATGATAGTGGGGAACGAGTCTGGAATATGAGCCTAAAATGTCTGAAAACGAAATTATCCTTCAGAATAATGTGAAAATTATAAAGAAAAGTCAGGGAATCGTAAGGTACCTAAACGTTTTAAGTTTATCCTCTTTAAGTTCATTATAAAGGGGACTTCTGTCGGAAGAAAGGAAGAAGACACTGAGAAAGGGGCTCAAGAGATACTGACAGGACATCAAAGCTGGCATAAGAACAAGATCCAGACACGGAAAACGATATCGATGGTTAATTCGCAGTCCATATTCAACACGAATGAATAAAAGTTCATAATTGTTTAACTTTTAGTTATGGATAATGTGGGACCTACGATTATACAGTTGTTTGTTAGGATCTTCTATAAAAGTGTTTTTATAATTCCATTATTTAATCCTCTCGGCGTTGTTTGTATTCTATCTGATGAGAAGACACTACAAACCGAGTAGGCCTTGTTTAGTCTTGAATCTCTCCCATTGCGATTTCCTTAATACTTAGTGTTGTAGGAGCCTGGCAACAGTGAGTGGGGGTAACGGGATAGTTTTAAGAAGTGTTGAAGTATATACATTATTTATTGTAAAATCCCCGCCTTGTAACCGGGATGTAACCTCTTGTTGTTGTGTTCCGGTACTGAGTTACAGCGGACATGTGCTCCTTTGTTGTTTTCTTGTATGTTATGTTAATAAACATTTAACAGTGTATCAGTGATTTATTTACTGCAAATTACTTAAACAGGTTATGGGACCAGCATGAGATTGAAAGGAAGAAGTAAATAAATGAAGATTTACAGTTTTGTTTTGTCAGTGTTCTGAGGTACGTTTTTTTTTTTTTTTGTGTGATATGGAGTCCAAATCAATCATGATTCCTCAGATTGCTCTGTTAGAAGGGAAGAGCAACTGGGAAAACTGGAAGGTGAGAATAAGAATGGGATTGAAAATGATACCTCGGGCAATAGAAATAATAGATGGAACTTACAAGTGTCCTTCAGACCCTGCTGATACAACTGATAAAGAAGCTGTGAAAGTTTATAATACAGATTTAGCTACATTTAATAAAATTGACAACCAAGCATTGCTGGTTTTGTCTAATAACATGACAGAGGAGATGTTTGAAAAGGTGAGATGCCATGAGTCTGGTAGAGATATGTGGTTGGGACTTTGCCAACTTTTTGATACATTTTCAGAAGACAGAATTTTTGATTTGTATAATAAATTTTTTGAAAGTAAGTGGATGCCAGATGATGACGCTGTTATATTTATTACTAGAATTTCCAATGCATGGAAACAGTTGCGAGAGGAAATTGATAAGCAATCTACTGATAACAAAGATATTTTACTAATATGTAAAATTTTAAAATCCCTTCCTGATAAGTTCAAACCCTTTACTGCTGGATGGAGACTCATAAATGAAGAGAACAGGAGTTTAAATAATCTTACCCAAAAATTATGTACTTTTGAGAGTAACCTGGGTGATAGCTGTTCAGAAGAAGTTTTGGTTGTTAAGGGGTCTACATCTCAATTTCATAAGCATGTTCGGGATAAAAATGCTAATTTTTATAAAACCTCAATAATTTGCCACTACTGCGATAAAAGGGGTCACACAGTTAAGAAATGTCGGTTTTGGCTTGCCGATGGCAAACCACCTAAGCCTGCTAAAGCTAAATTTGCTCTAAATAATTCAAGCCAAGGTGCAACTCTGTTAACTGTTACCTCAGAAGTTTTTGCTTCGGAGACTAACAGTGAGACTTGGTATGTGGACAATGGAGCAACACATCATATATGTAGCAGAAAGGAATGGTTCACAAGTTTTGAATCATTTACAGATGATCATGTAATTATTACGGCTGATGGCTCTCAAGTCAAGGCGCTTGGCAAGGGATCTATTTTAATTGAAGCTGCGTCTAATGACCATTGGAGAAGATTTGAACTCACTAATGTCTGGCTAGTTCCAGGTATTTCTAAGAACCTTTTTTCGCTTTTAGCAGCTCAAGATCATAGACCAAAGAGTAAATTTGAATCCACTGCCGTTAGCTGTAAATTATTTGAAGGTAAAGAAACTCTTGTGTCAGGGAATCGTCAAATTGGAGGTGGTCTCTATAATCTAGCCATTAGGGTAGTACCCACAGCAGATAGCTGTAAGTCAGAAAATAACAATCTATCTGCTCCTATCAAAGACCATAATTTATTACAGCTTCACCATGAAAGGATGGGTCATCAAAATAAACGGCATGTGAAGGAAGTAATTAAAAGAGAACTCAATTTAGACTTGACTCTTGATGGTGAACTCTGTGAGGGCTGCATAAAAGGAAAAGCTCATAGACTCAAGTTTGGACGTCGGAAAAGAGCTGAGAAGACTGGTCAGGTTATAAACACTGATCTATGTGGTCCTTTTATCCCTTCGAAAAGTTGTTTCAAATATTTTCTGTTATTTAAGGACGATTTTTCAAAATTTAGAAAAATTTATTTTATTAAAACCAAAGCTGAAGTCTTTCAAAAATTGAAGGAATTTTTAGCAGAGGTAACTCAATTAGGTCATAAAGTAATGTGCATTCAATGTGACAATGGCAGAGAGTTTAAAAATGAAAGAGTAGAAAACTTCCTAAAATCAAAAGGTATTGAAATCAGATATACTATGCCATACACGCCACAGCAAAATGGATGTGCTGAGAGAGAAAACCGGACCATTGTAGAAACTGCAAGAGCCCTCATGCACTCAGGAGAAGAATCTCTTCCTAAGGAGCTATGGGCAGAAATGATCAATGCTTCAGCCTATATATTAAATCGAACAGGTCCATCATCAGAAAAAGGTAAATCTCCATTTGAACATTGGATAGGTACAAAACCGGGAATCAAAAATCTTCGTGTAATAGGATCCAAATGTTGGGTCCATGTACCTAAAGAAAATAGAAGAAAATTTGATAAAAAGGCTACTCAAGGAGTACTTGTTGGATATGATGGGGACAATGGATACCGAGTCTTCTCAAATAATAAACTAATTAGATCAAGAGACGTCATATTTCAGGAGTCACTCAAAGCACCGATATGTGAAAAATCTTCATCTTATCCCATTGAAGAAAAAGGTATTGAAATGTATTATGAAGAGAACCCGGAAGATCATAAGGAAAATGAAGGAGAATCTCAAGAAATGCCTATGAAAGAAGAAGAAAATTCAGAAGAATATGAGGAAGATCAAGGAGAATTCCTAGAAGAAGAAAATGAGGAAGATCAAGAATCCCTAGAAGAAGAAAATGAAGACCTAGAAATAGAAGATGTAGTGTGGAAAAGAGGCGTGAATCTGAGGAGTCAGGGTAAACTTAATAAACCTAAATCTATGAATGATTATGTCAACATCGTCAAAGGGAGTGAAATTGTGCCGTTGGATTTTCACAATGCTATGAACAGTGAGGAAGCTGGGGAATGGCGAAAAGCCATGGAAGAAGAAATGACTTCTCTTAAAGAGAACAAAACGTGGACCATCTGTGATTTGCCTCATAATAAAAGGGCTATTCCATCAAAATGGGTTTTCAACAAGAAATATAAACCCGATGGAAATTTAGAAAGATATAAAGCCAGGCTAGTGGTAAAAGGATTTGCACAAAAGAAAGGTCAAGATTTTGGAGAAACCTTCAGTCCAGTTGCTCGTCAAACCACTGTCAGAACAGTAATAAGTATTGCTGCCAATGAAGATATGAGTCTTCATCAGTTTGATGTATCGACTGCATTTTTAAATGGTGAACTCAAGGAGGAGATCTACATTCAACAACCAGAAGGCTTCAATGACAACTCAGTGAAGGTTTGCAGATTACATAAAAGCCTATACGGGCTCAAACAGGCTCCACGTTGTTGGAACGAGAAGATAAAGAACTTCCTAGTTAGCATTGGTTTTCAAATTAGCTCAGCAGATCCTTGCTTGTTTATCAAAGAGGTAAATGGTAAAAGGATTTTGTTATGTTTATATGTTGACGATGGATTAATCGCTGCTTCGGATGAAAGAGAAGCAATGGAGCTCTTAGACAAATTAAAACAGGAGTTCAAAATCAAGATTAAACTAGCTGATTTCTATCTTGGATTGGAGATTAAGAGAAGCAAGGAAGGTATCAAAATAAGCCAATCTTCTTACATTAGGAGGCTTCTCAAAACATTCCATATGGATGAGTGTCGACCTGTTAGTACTCCGATTTTAAAGGATGATTTAGACAATGAAAATGAACACCAAAACATCAAGACAACAAATTTTCAATATAGAGAAGCTGTGGGTTCGCTTATGTATTTGATGGTATGTACAAGACCAGATATTGCTTATTCCATTAACATAGCTTCAAGAATGCTTGATAATCCTTCCGATAGTGACATAGCCAGAGTCAAACGAATATTCCGTTATTTAAAAGGCACTCCTGAACTTGGAATATTGTACAAGAAAAACCATAGAAGGGGAGTCCTTCAATGCTACTCAGATGCAGATCTTGGTGGTGACAAATTAACTGGCAGGTCTACTACTGGCATTGCTTGTATGTATTCAGGTGGTGTCATATCATGGTCTAGTAAAAGACAGAGTTCAGTTTCCATCTCTACCACTGAAGCAGAGGTCATTGCTGCAAGTGAGGGTACAAGAGAGATGGTTTGGCTCAAAAGGCTTTTTCAAGAGATGACTGATTTCAAAGAAGGTACGCTTTTTGTCGATAATAACGCTGCCATTAAATTAGCAGAGAACCCTGTGTGGCACAAACGTACAAAACATATATCCATTCGCCACTTCTTTGTCAGAGAAAAGGTTCAAGAAGGAGAAATTCATATTCGGAGAGTGGATACCCAAAATCAACTTGCTGACGGTTTAACGAAACCTGTGCTAAGTCCAAGACTTAAGAAACTAAACCAAGATTTGGGACTTTGTTGAACATTCTACTTATGTTAAATTTATTAGTTTTAATTATTTTACAAGTAAATTATGAAGGAAGGTGTTGAAGTATATACATTATTTATTGTAAAATCCCCGCCTTGTAACCGGGATGTAACCTCTTGTTGTTGTGTTCCGGTACTGAGTTACAGCGGACATGTGCTCCTTTGTTGTTTTCTTGTATGTTATGTTAATAAACATTTAACAGTGTATCAGTGATTTATTTACTGCAAATTACTTAAACAAACCTTGAACCTTTCTAGTCATTAAAGTGATAATGTACTGAGTATCGCTTTATGTCAATATACTGTTTTAAAATTATCAAAGACTTATTATTTATAAACAAAAGTTACCAACAAACCTAAATTGGTTACCCCGACGTGATATGATTAATGAACAAACATTCCAACAAACACACGTCGAAAAATCACTTCGGAAGACGATATATTTATATCGACGATACTTAGATGTCAATATACTGTTTTAAAATTATCAAAGACTTATTATTTATAAACAAAAGTAACCAACAAGCCTAAACTGTTATGGTGCCGTGGTACGATTATAGGATGGCAGGTAAGCAATGCATTAATGTCTATCTTTCAAATCGATAATATAATACGTGCATAACCGAAACATATTTCGGGACAATTCGAGAGTCCATTCCATAGTTGAAACAGGAGTTAACAAAATCCATCCAAGAGAGGTTTTTGTGGCATTAGGGAATCCATGAGCCGGCTCATCATCATCCATCATAAATCAGCACGAATTAGAAAATCTATAGGCCATGGTTGGTAGAACATCGGATCTGCCAAATCTAAATATTGGAAATGTTGGATTACATTATCCACAACGGCTTCAAAGGACATTGCGTTACTAATATGATCTATAACAATCGCGTATGTGTGATGAGTGGTCGATTTATCTTTAGTCGAGGAAATAGCGCAAGAAACTTGGTGTTTACAACTAGAAATGGGATTGCTCCCGAAACCAACAAACTTCTGAGTATTTTGAATAAGTGGCAAACGCAATCGTCGTGCACATTGGGAAGTGATGAAAGAGCGTTGAGACCCACTATCAATTAAAGCTCGTACAACCTGGAAGCAACCTGAGGAGTCCTTAATCCTAATTAATGCAGTGCCCAGAAGAAAATTCATTTTTCCTCAAGAAGTCAACGACAATACAGCTTCTGGAGTTGAAAGATTCGATCTGTTGGTAGCTGTTTGTGAAGTCTGAATGTGTGGGTTTATTATGAAATTTCCTTGTAAAAGAATTTTCAGAATGATTACTGAAGTGAGGTGTATTTTCTAAAAACAAGACGTCCTTTCGATTAGCTGTGGTGCGGGGATCAGAACCTGTCGGAAAATGTAAAAGGGAATGGTGCCGTAAATTACACTGCTTGCAGTAGTTTGTAGATGTGCATTTCGAAGCTGAATGACCGGAAGCCAAACAGTTAAGACAACGATTTAACAATTTTATTTTTTCAAATCTTTGTCTGGGCACGAGCGAATGAAAATGAGAACAGCCATAAATTTTATGATTTTCCTTACAAATGGGGCATTCAAAACGATCTGTGAATGCAAGTATGGAAGTAGATTTGTAGTTGGTGTTATGAGGAATGTTCTTCTCCTCTGTCAATACGTGATTAAAATTAGGATTAGGAAAATAATTATGATTAGGATTATAATTATGATCAGGGTTATAACTATGATGAGGGTTATAACCGTAATTAAAACTAGGATTATGATTATAATTATAATTAGGTCTACTATTATGCGTATTAAAATTTTGATTAAATGGTTTATGGTTTTTATATCTAAAATTATTTTTTGAACTATACTGCTGTTGATGTCCGTATAAGCGGTCTAAAATAAATGAACAGTCATTTTGTATTGCTTTCCTGATATCATCCATATCTGTAAGTTGAAAATGATTTAAAAAGTCACAAAGCTGTGGATGTAAGTTTGCTTTAATGTGATAATTAATTTCTCGGTCCTGTAATTTCACAACTGTTTCTTTATTAACAATTTCTTCGTCTAGTGAGATTCTAAAAAATATCAAAGCTCTAATTTGCGCTATTCTGTTAATAAACGAAATTGGATGTTCTCTAGATCCGGATCTAATGTTTAGTAATTCAAGTTTAAGTTGTGCTACTGTACGTGAGTCTTCAAAATTTTTCTGTAAATAGTCAAGTAATTCGGATACATTTATGAATGTATTTGTGAGAGGACAATGTCTGGCGTTGCCTACTAATCTAGATGTTACTTTAGATAAGAGTCGGGCATATTTTTGAATTTTTAGGGTATTATTATCACCGCAACCTGTGTCATAGACTGCTTTTACAGTTTTTACAAAAAAATTAAATCTTCAGGATTACCATCATAATATGGAATATGATCGTAATCTTCTTTGACCATAAAATATTAAATACTCATTTTGTTCGTTAAACAATCACTATTACTATTATTATTAATATCTAATTTATGAAGTAAAAAAACATTTTCCAGTCAGTTTTTTATTTTCTACAAAAACGTTTCGACTTTCTTAGTCATTTTCAATTTCTTACTGGAACTTTCATAATAGGTCTGTAATTCAACAATATAAAAATAATCAACAACAATAACAATAAAACATAATTACTCCAATTGTCCTAAAAAAACTGAAATATTTAAGTATAGATACCTCATTATGAATTAAATATTATATAGTATAGTCCAATGGAATCCATATTATAATGTATTATTATTAATTAATAAATGGCTTAATTGTTTAGTAATTTCACCTATATCTAATCTAACTCTAATTTTCTTGTCCTTAGGCATACATAGAAAACTAAAAATTAATATGTACCTCAAGTTATATTTTTAAGTTATGCAAAGTCCTTATCAAAGTTGACCCTATTGAAGTGAAGAAACACAAACTTCAGGTGGTTTATTCCAGAACCTGTTGTCCAATGACTAACTCTTCGGTCCTTCTTGAGTTTCCGTTCAAGGCTTCACTGGACTGACCCAAAATCTGTTGGAATATTTCTTCGATTTTTCTTAATCTTCAGGAAAATTTCGTCACCTTTACTGACCTGAGGCTAGTAGGGTCTCTGTTCGGGCGCCAGATAAAGAACGTTGCCGCACAAAGAACTAAAAAAAAAAAAATTATTGGTAAAACCAAACAATTTACACAAGCTAGAACTACACTATAAACTAGTATAATGACTACGACTAACTATATCTGATTAACTGACTAAGATCTATGTCTTCCAGCAAGGTTTATATACAATAGTGAGGGAAGGGGAGATGCTGACTCAGGAATGTAGGACTGTGCACCTTAACTGACGTCAACTCCTCGCACCAGCAGTATATAAATCTGAAAGCCGAACAAAATGGAATTCTGCTTCTCACAAACCAGTTTTCTTTTCTAATCCTCACTTGCTCATTACACTTTTTGAAATTACATTTCCAAAACTAACGTTGACCAAAATTGTGGTATATAGGATTCGATGTATCGAGTGTTATAAGTTATAACACAGGTTATATTTGGCAACACACATATGTTTTTGTCTTATTATAAAAGTTGTGATTTTGTGCTCAATAAATGTTTTCTTGAGTTAAATACCAATGTATTTCATTTGTGTAGTAAGACATTACAAATATGGTGACGAGGATGGGATTTTTCCGAAGTTATCCAGAGATCGAAAATCAACTTAATAGATCAATGATAAACTGAGGACTCGAAGTTGAAGGGTGAGTGTTTTTCTTTTAATTGTTTGAAGCAATATTGTTGAAAGGAAAACACACTTCTAAAGATGAGTGAAGGAGTAATCGTTGGCGGTTACGAGAGTTTTCTCTTCAAAACGAATGACAAATTTACAAGCCTCGTATGGAAAGTTTTTTCAAGCGAATAAACATTTTTTCAGGACCGAAGACCTTAAACGCGACATATTTCTAAACGCTTTGAGCAAGGATGCTTTCAAGTTGTTGACAAATTTAGCCATTCCGGAAAAACCGGAATCGGTTTCCTATAGTTCGCTGGTTGGTTTGTTAGATAATCATTTCTCGAAGACGGAATCTGTGTTTGCATCACGTTTCAAACTTTATAATGCTATTAGAGAACAAAATGATAGTGTAAATGAGTGGATTGTCCGACTCCGTAATATGGTGGGTAATTGTAAGTTCGGCAGTTTTTTCGACAAGATGCTGGTCGACAAATTCGTGATCGGAATGCAAAAGAGTCCCGCTCGCGACCATTTACTTGAGGAGGACGCTGAAAAGCTTAAGGTTGTGGATGCGATTCGAATAGCCACTAATAAAGAAACACAGAACCGCAATATAGACTTTTGGAATTTAAAAAAGAACCGATTGGGTTTTGTAAAGGGGAATTTTCACAAGCTACTGGTTCTAGGAAAAATACACAAATAGTATATCCTAGTTCGTCGGGATAGGTGCGGTTATACTAGCCATGAATTTTCAAAGTGTAAGTTAAAAAATTATTCTTGCAAACAATGTTAGCGTATTGGACATTTAGCAAAAATGTGTCCAAGAAATAGCAAGTCTGATGGATCAGAAAGACCCCAGACCCAATCTATTGATACTAGGAAGCATACAAATAACGAAAAAACTCATTTTTGTCAGAAGATCCGGATGAACAATTAGAACCGTTCTATAGCATTGAAGCTGCTGCTGGTAAGAAGGGATTTGGTTATCACGTTACACTAAAACTTATTGGGATACTGAAATACCTTTTCAGATGGACACAGGATACAGGAGTACTATTGTGTTACGGGCGCCGGCCGGAAGACGGAAGCAAGGGGATTAGCGGCTTAAATCTGTCGGCGGGAGAAGTTAAAATAGGATTAGGACTGTTCTAGATCGTCTTCTTTTGTCGGAAAAGGATTAAGAAGATTCCGGAATTGTCTGGCCCCTTCGTGTTCTAGAATGTTCGGCCTTGCCTCTTTAAATACTTCCCTCAACTCGAGGCAGTCAGTCTTAGTCTGAGAGTAGACCAGTGAAGATCTGTGATAAGTGTAATAAGTGAGTGACAGTGTGATAAACTAGTCAGTGTTGAACCGGCCAGTGTAGTAAGTATATCAGTGAACTGTAACAGTCTCGCGAGTGTAATAAACTGTTTCTGTTTGTTACTGTGTGTCAGTTTGTGATACTTGAAGAATCTTAAGGTCGGTGGACTAGTGAACTGTAAGTGTTAATTATTAGATATAAATTGTAGTCATAGAAACTATTGTAACTATTTAAGCTATCTAGAATTAGTAATATCTAATATTATTGTAATAATTAAATAGGAGTTAGGCCTAGATTATAATATTTAGAATATTGTCATTATAAATTTATATTAGTTTAATAATTTAATTGTTAATAGTTTAATTGTAACGTTCTTATCAGTTTTGTTAATAAATATTAGTATCTTTGATTAAGGAATTGTTTAATTCATTTTAATACCCAGTAGCCCGTTACAAATTGGTGTCAGAAGTGGGATAATTGTGTAATTGCTATTATTTTGCATTTGGTCTTGTATTTTGTAATTATTGGGCTACTGTATGAAGAATGGCTTCTAAAAGTGTTAAATTAATTGATTTAAAAGTTGCGGATTTGAAACGTGAATTGGAGGAACGTTGATTGTTCCGGAACTAAAAGTATACTGCAAGAGCGCTTGCGTAAATTTTTTGTAGATTTAGGGGAAAATCCAGATGACGTTCTGTTTGAAACTGATTTAAGCAGGTTGTCTGCAACTTTTAAAAATGAATTAGGTACTGTTAAAAATGAGTTAAGCAATGTAGAAAATAAACTAGGTACTGTAAAAAGTGAGTTATTGGATACATTAGAGTCTAAGTTAGGCACAGAAACTAAGTTAATGGAAAATGTAAATAATGAAGTAGCTAATGTAGAATCTAGGCTAGAAGAAAAAGTGAACGAACTTAGGCTAAGAATGGAGGCTCTCGAGGGACGTATGAGCAGCCCACCGACGAACGACACCGACCGTTCCACCGATGGCAGCCTTCATAGCACCATTACGCCCGCCAATTCAGGGACGCCACCAACTCACAACACCATTCCAGTGTTCGACGGAAAGACACCGTTGGAGGACTACATGACTCTCTTCGAGACTGCGGCTTCGATCTACGGGTGGTCAAAAGAGACCCAAGCTTCAGCTTTGTGCCTGGCCTTGCGTGGAGACGCCTTGGGAGTACTGCAAGGGATGCCCATGACAGAGCGGTCTAACTTCGGGGAACTGGTTAGAAGACTGGAGATGCGTTTCGGCCACCGTCACACGGATCAGCTATATCGCTCACAGCTGAGAAGCAGGATCCAGAGGACCAACGAGACTCTACTAGAATTTGAAGCAGACATTGCACGGCTGGTGAGGAATGCTTACCCATCAGTCACCGATGATGTCTACGAGAGCCTGGCTGTCGACAAATTCCTGGATGGACTTCGGGACCCCGAGACGCAACAAGCAGCGAAGCTCGCTCGGCCAAAAACATTGGGAGACGCATTATCTCAGGCCATTGAGTTCGAGGCTGTCAGGCAGTCAGTACGGGGCCATGCGCGGGTTCGAGCAGCTGAAGCGGAGCCTACTGTGGTCCCCAGCGTCGAAGACATAGTGACAAAGGTTTTGGAGGCTCTCAGGACCCGTAAGAAGGAGATACGCTGTTGGAGCTGCGGCCAACTTGGACACCCTAGAAGCAGTTGTCCATCCAAGAAGCAAGAAAAGCCACAGGAACGAAGTAGGGTTGATGGGGAGGAACAACTATCAGCCCGATACGTCAGAGGCCCGAGGAAGACCGGTAGAGTTGCGTCTTTGGGGAGCAGAACGAACAGCTTCTACGTTGATGGGAAGGTGAACTGGCAGCTGCGAAGTCTGCTACTGGATACCGGCGCAACCAAGACAATCTTGAGCTCAAAGACAGTTCCTGCTGAGAAGATGTTGCCAACGATTTGGACATTACGGACTGTCACAGGAGAGCCAGCCAAGGTCTACGGGGAGACAGTTGCCACCTTCATCATCGGGGGTCAATATCTGAAGCACCGCGCTCTCGTGGCAGATATTGATGAAGATGTCATATTGGGCACAGACTTGATGATCACATGCGGGATCAAGCCGGATATGGCAAGAGGTGTGATGACACTGGGAGACGAAGAAGTCATCCTCCGGCAGGGAAAGGATATCTACGCACGAGTGCGCTTACTAGAAGACACCACTTTACCTTCTCGGAGCCAAATCATAACACATGGAACGGTCGAAGGTCATCTACCTGAGGGTCAATGTGTGCTTCTTGAACCTGGAAAACAAGAAGAACAGGATATCGGACGCGGCGTACTGGTGGCTAGGTCTCTCATCAAGGTCGGACGTACCACTTCAATTCGGCTATTGAACCTGAACAGCTTCCCAGTAACGCTGAACAAAGGAACACCGGTCGGAGAATGTACAACCGCTACCTCAGTGGTTCGTCAGCTGCAACGTCATCCCACTGAGCTGCGAGGACTGCCGGAAGAATTAAAAGGATTTGTGGACGAATCATGTCGCGACCTTTCGCCTGAAGAGAGTGAGGAGGTGAAGAAAATGATTACCCGATGGCAGGACGTTTTCGAGATCAGCCCAGGGCTACGTGGTAGAACGGATATCGTCCAGCACAGGATTGACACCGGGGATGCTAAGCCCATCCGACAGGTCCCGCGGAGGCTGCCGTTAGCCAAACGGGAGGACGCCGAGAAGATCATCAAGGAGATGGCGACTGATGGTGTCATTGAGCCTTCGAGTAGTCCCTGGATGTCTCCAGTTGTATTGATGAAGAAGAAGGACGGCACAACGAGATTCTGCGTAGACTACCGCCTTCTGAACAACGTCACCAAGAAAGACAGTTATCCGCTCCCCAGGATTGATGATACGCTGGACACCATGGAGGGGTGTGAACTTTTCTCTACCTTGGATCTCCGCAGTGGATATTGGCAGGTTGGATTGAAACCTGAAGATAAAGAGAAGACAGCGTTCTCGATTGGGACTGGACTCTGGCAATTTACGGTAATGCCATTCGGGCTTTGCAATGCTCCTGCAACATTTGAGAGGCTGATGGAAAGCGTGTTAAGAGGTCTCTCTTGGGAAATTTGCCTGGTATACTTAGATGACATCATTGTGCTGGGAAAGTCCTTCGCTCACCATCTGAAGAATCTGGAGAAGGTCTTCGAACGACTGCGTGCAGCGAACCTTAAATTGAACCCGAAGAAGTGTCATCTCTTCCGAAGGCAAGTCAACTATCTGGGGCATGTTGTGTCGGACAATGGAGTTGCCGTTGACACAGAGAAGATTGCAGCGATCACCGACTGGCCAGTACCTCGAGATAAGCACCAAGTAAGAAGTTTTCTCGGCCTCTGCACCTACTACAGGAGGTACGTGAAAGGATTTGCAAACATTGCAAAACCTCTTACCAGGCTCACCGAGGAAAAACGGACTTTCCTTTGGGATCACGAATGTCAGGCATCCTTTGAGGAGTTGAAGAAGAAGTTGAGTAGTATCTGGCGGCCACCTTGGAGTTCACCGTACATTGGAAAAGGTACGTGAACGCTTTTACTGGGCAAACCTGAAGGACGATTTGTTGGACTGGTGCAGGCGTTGTGCGACTTGTGCGGCTTCTAACGGACCCATAAGAAGAAAGAAGGCCCCAATGAGGAAGTACAACGTGGGAGCACCGTGTGAGAGAATAGCAATTGACATCGCTGGCCCCTTTCCCTGTGACGGATGAAGGTAACCGGTATATTCTCGTGGCCATGGACTACTTTTCCAAGTGGGTGGAAGCTTACGCCCTTCCGAATCAGGAGGCAGTCACGGTTGCGGACGTACTGGTGAAGCAGCTCGTCAGTAGATTTGGAGTACCCATGGAACTTCACTCTGACCAGGGACGAAACTTCGAGTCGGCAGTCTTCTCCGATGTGCGAAGCACTGGGAATACGGAAGACCAGGACGACACCTCTTCACCCTCAATCCGATGGCATGGTGGAGCGCATGAACAGGACTATGGGTCCTTATTTGTCCAAAGTGGTCTCCGACCATCAGCGAGACTGGGACCAGTATCTTCACCTGTTCATGCTGGCCTACCGCAGTTCAGGCAGTGAAGCAACTGGGCAGACTCCCGAAAATGTGGTGTTCGGCAGAGAATTTCGGTTGCCTTGTGATCTGAAATTCGGTTTCAAGCCTGACGAGGAAATTGCCGGAGAGGAGTACGTCACGGATCTACGGAAGCGAATGGATAATATCCACGAGAAGGTTCGCACAAACATCCAGGGAGCAAGTGACAGAATGAAGGAGCGCTACGACATCAGGGCTGAGAAAGGTGGCTACCAACCTGGAGACTTGGTCTGGCTACATGATCCTCGATGAAGGCGAGGCTACTCACCTAAACTGCAGAACTCCTGGGACGGCCCGTTTGAGATCGTCAAGAGGATCAACGACGTCGTATATAGGATCAGGAAGCAGCCTAAAGGAAAACCCAAGGTAGTCCATTTCAATAGACTGGCGCCGTACAAAGGAGACCATGGCCCGGCAGAAGACCAGCAGGTTAGGTTTCTAAACAATGTGGAGACAAATAATGACCCAGTTGCGAATACTATGGTACCAGGGTTTCGTGGAGTAACTCAGGTAATCTACAGGGATATCTTCTCGTTACCAGTGGAGTATTCTCTGGCCCATTGCGTTGCCGATGATCTGAGGACTTCTCGAGGAATTGCAACGGTCTTCAGGAACTGAGGAGCTGGAACGCCAAGGACCAAGTGTCGGGAAGGCACTCCACTAGCCGCACGAAGGACGACACCTGTTTTACTTGGTTACCAAGCGTGCAACTGATCAGAAGCCAACATATGACGCACTGCGGCGAAGCCTCGACGACCTTCGGAGTAAGCTTCTGAGCCTGCGTGTCACTAAGCTCGCTATTCCGAAGTTGGGCTGTGGATACGACGGCTTGGAATGGAGGATTGTCAGGGACATGATCGAGCAGACATTCGCCAACTCTGGAGTTGCCATATTGGTGTGCACGTTCAACCCCTGGAAAGAAAGTGCGTCTCCATCAGTAGAAGCTCATAAATGCCCGATTTCTCCGGATTTGCTTTGGGGCAGAGCACTTTTAAGGAGGGGGCAGTGTTACGGGCGCCGGCCGGAAGACGGAAGCAAGGGGATTAGTGGCTTAAATCCGTCGGCGGGAGAAGTTAAAATAGGATTAGGACTGTTCTAGATCGTCTTCTTTTGTCGGAAAAGGATTAAGAAGATTCCGGAATTGTCTGGCCCCTTCGTGTTCTAGAATGTTCGGCCTTGCCTCTTTAAATACTTCCCTCAACTCGAGGCAGTCAGTCTTAGTCTGAGAGTAGACCAGTGAAGATCTGTGATAAGTGTAATAAGTGAGTGACAGGTGATAAAGTAGTCAGTGTTGAACCGGCCAGTGTAGTAAGTGCATCAGTGAACTGTAACAGTCTCGCGAGTGTAATAAACTGTTTCTGTTTGTTACTGTGTGTCAGTTTGTGATACTTGAAGAATCTTACGGTCGGTGGACTAGTGAACTGTAAGTGTTAATTATTAGATATAAATTGTAGTCATAGAAACTATTGTAACTAGTTAAGCTATCTAGAATTAGTAATATCTAATATTATTGTAATAATTAAATAGGAGTTAGGCCTAGATTATAATATTTAGAATATTGTCATTATAAATTTATATTAGTTTAATAATTTAATTGTTAATAGTTTAATTGTAACCTTCTTATCAGTTTTGTTAATAAATATTAGT
The DNA here is from genome assembly GCA_037127475.1 of Arma custos. Classification (NCBI taxonomy): domain Eukaryota; kingdom Metazoa; phylum Arthropoda; class Insecta; order Hemiptera; family Pentatomidae; genus Arma; species Arma custos. Next base: position 40,358,636 of record CM073761.1, read on the forward strand.
ATCTTTGATTAAGGAATTGTTTAATTCATTTTAATACCCAGTAGCCCGTAACAATTGTACCACTTTCCATGTACAAACAAAATTGCGCACATTTACCGTTGTTGCCTACTGGATTTTCATGTCGTATTTCAACGAAAAATCTCGGCCACTGGGTGCCGTGAATGTGTCTGTCGAATATAAAAATAATCAGTATCAAGATAGTCATATCTTTATATATATTTATGTGGTAAACTCTACTGGGCCTCCATTACTTGGTAGATCGTGGTTTGAGCATCTTGGTTTCAAAATAGTGGATCCTAGTAATGATAGGGATGCTCAACCAGTGTTTTTCAATAATGAGTTGTCAAAGGTGCTGTTACAAGAAGCGGTGTAGAAATTTCCCGAAGTTTTCTCGGATCGGCTGGGTAAGTTCAATAAGGGGAAAGTTAAATTGGAGTTGACACCTAATGCAAAATCCAGATTCATGAAAGCAAGACCTGTGCCATTTGCCATGCAAGTTGGTGCTAACGCTGAGATCTACCGGTTAGTTCAGGATGGAGTTCTCGAGCCAATCGACTACAGCCCATGGGGATCGCCAAGTGTTCCAGTATTGAAGAAAGATGGGTCGATTCGAATATGTGAGGATTACAAATTGACAGTAAAATCCCCACCTTCTCATTGATCGACGCCCACTTCCCCGTGGAGAGGATCTTATTCAACGAGTAGAGGGTTGTTCAATTTTTGCCAAAGTCGACCTTTCGCATGCTTGTCAGCAGTATGAGGTTGATGAAGAATCACATGACATCCTCACAATTTCGACATAGAAAGATTCCTTTCGTTACTTTCGTTTGCTTTTGGCATTGCTTCAGCTCCGAGCAAATTTCAGAAGGCTATGGATGTTTTGCTCTCAGGATTGGAAGGTATGTCAGTCATGATCGACGACGTCTTAATTGGAGCCCACAATATTGGAGAGTTGCGGACTAGAGTATTCAAAGTACCAGAAAAGCTTCGAGAAGCAGGACTCACGGTGTCTATTAAGAAATGTGAGATTGGGAAGAGCTCAATCAAGTATCTTGGATTCAGAATAGATGCTCAGGGTTTGCATTCAATCTATGACAAGGTTCGTGCGATTTTGGAAGCACCAGTACCAAATGATGTTAAGGAACTCCAGCGCTTTTTAGGAGTAGTTAATTTCCTGTCAAAGTTTATTCCGGACGTAGCGACAGTTCTATCACCACTATACTCTTTGCTGAAAAAGGGACATCTTTGATTATTTATGTTTGAGTCTTGATTACCATGTACGTCGGCCTAAAAAGGCCCATTGTGCTTGAGTCCTAAAGATCCCTAACATAGGTCTAGACCTCTGAGAAATTTTAGATAGTCTTTAAATTTTAGTTCTTGGAGTTCCTTGTGTCCTACAGGGCCAAGGTCAAATGTCCTCTTTCGACTTAGTGCTATACATTCAAAGAGAACGTGACAGGGGGTTTCGTCCTCCTCTGTGCACCATCTGCACTGAGATTCTTGTTCAATGCCCAAGCGATGCACGTGTTTCCTGAGTTTACAGTGCCCAGTGATGGTTTCAACCATACTCTTGAAGTCGGTTCTCGACATGTGAGCGGCTTCTTTCTTGATTTTGTAAGAACGATTATCATTGGGATCCTTTATAAAAAGTTTAGTATGCCTTATCTTGGCTCTATCCAAACGTGTTTTTATCTTCCTCTTGGCTAGATTGTTAATTGTATCCTTAGCCAGGGGAAGGGGAACCCCACACCATGGTTCTGGTCCAATTGGAGCGATAAGTGCTCCTTTCTTTGGCAATTTGTCGGCCCTTTCATTTCCTGAAATATTACTGTGCCCAGGGATCCAAAATATGTTAACTCTGTTATGTCCAGCTAATTCATCAAGTCTTAGACATCATTCCTCCACTAGTCTAGAGTTTGTTACTGCATTTTGTGATGCATTGCATGCTGCCTGACTGTCAGTGAGAAAATTGATTACCTTATTCTTGTGATCCTTCATAACGAAGGCACCTGCAAGTATTGCCCATATTTCCGCTTGGAATACAGTGGGTGTCGTGCCCAGACCTAAGTAATGACCCATGCCCTGACAACCCCTGAACCAGAATCCCGAGCCGGCACCATACTCCCCTTTGGATCAATACACGTTTAGAGCATTGGGTGATTTAAAGCAATCATTCTTGCTTTTACAAATCGCCTGTGCATTAACGTGAAATCTTTTATCAAAGTTATATTTGTTCAGCGTTACCATAAATCTGAATGCTTTTTTAAATCTACATTTCGCTCGATTATATCAAAGACACTTCTGTGTCCAAAGTCGTTGGTGGGTTTCTTAATCCCTCCTATTTTCACTAGCCTGTAGGCTGTCTTCAATGCCTCTGCTTCAATTAGAATGTCAAGAGGAGTTAAATCAAGTATAGTTTCCAGTGAAGCGGTAGGGGTGGTTCTCATGGCCCCAGTGATCATGATACACCCAAGCCGCTGCACCTTCTCCAACTTTGATCTATTTTGTTGGATACCAGCTTTGTGCCACTAGGCTGTTGAGCCATAGGTTAGCACAGGTCTGACTATTGCTGTGTAGATCCAACGAGCCATCTTGGGGCTAATTCCCCACTTGTTGCCACAAAGGCTCTTACAAGTCCACAGAATTCTTGTGGCTTTCTTGGTAACATAATTGATATGATCACTCCAGTTTAATTTACTGTCCATGATAACACCGAGGTATTTAACCTTCTTGCTGAATTGAATACTCATCCCTTTCATCCTAGGGGGGTTGAGCTCCCTCAATATCCTTTTGTTGGTAAAAGGCACAATTACCGTTTTATTAGAATTGATGTTCAATCCTACTTTCGTGCACCATCTCACCACCATTCTTAGTGCCATTGTCATCATGTCTGAATTAGTTTGCTGATCAAAGCCCTTGATGATAATTGCTATGCCATCTGCATAGCCTATCGCTTGGAAACCCGCCTCATTTAGGAGGTGTAGTAGTTCGTCCACTACCAGGTTCCATAGGAGTGGGGAAAGAACACCTCCTTGGGGGCAGCCTGCGGCGATTCCAGCATAGCAGTTATAGACTCTATAATGTTCATTTGGTTTCTTAGGGAGCCCACGGTATTACAGTGGTTGCTCTTAGAGAGTATTTTATTCATGCGGGCGCATGTATCCGTATTATTAATTTCCCCACAGAACTGTCACCATGAGTTCCGTTTGGCTTTCCTAATGAGGTTATGATAATCAGTTAGAGCGTGTCTATATTCGATCCATTCACCAGTCCTTTTTGCTTTATTGAAAAGTATTCTGGTTCTAGATCTTGACTTCTCTAACTGCATGTTCCACCAGGGTGCATTACAGTTTGACCCTTTAGTGGTTGTTCTACAGTTATCCTTGAATGCAGTGATAACTGCCTTAGTCAGTAGTTCGTTTAAGAACTCCAGCTGATAGGTATCAGAAGCCAAACGGGGGCATTCTTTAATTAAGTCTTTAAGATTTGTCCTAAAGCCTTCCCGATTTGTGTTTCTGGGGTTTCTATAGGTTGCAGGCCTTGAGGTTGAGGCCTCAATTTCCCACCTAATATATTTATGATCAGAACTGGAAAAGTCTTTAGAGACATGCCAGTTTGTAATATTTATCATTCTAGTTGATCTGAAACTCAGAGTGAGGTCTATGACCTCCTGTCTGTTAGAAATTTCAAAAGTTGGTGTATTACCTTTGTTAACTATATCTAGATTATTAACTAGCAAATATTCCAGAAGGGACTCACCTCATCGGTTAGTATTGCTACTACCCCAGATGTTGTGATGGGCATTGGCATCCGCCCCAATAATTCCCATCGTTTCCTGTCTTTTGAGATAGTCAACTATACTCTCAAGGCAGGTCGTTGGGACTTGTTCCTCGAACGGTAGATACAATGAGGCCAGGACAACTTCCTGGCCCCCTAAATTGATCGTTACTGCTACAGAGTCTCTGGAACATAAGGACCACATTGGAAAATAATTTAATTCTATTTTAGCAAGGATGCAGGCTCTGGGCCTTGGGCAGTTTGCTTGGGTAAGTCTATATCCCTTCAGGCCCAGTCCCGCAATCCTGCTGTTTTTATTAATCCACGGCTCTTGTATAAGTATAATATTGTTACGGGCTACTGGGTATTAACAATGAATTAAACAATTCCTTAATTAAAGCAACTAATATTTATTAACAAAATGATGAAAAGGATACAATTAAACTATTAACAATTAAATTATTAAACTAATATAAATTTATAATGACAATATTCTAAATATTATAATCTAGGCCTAACTCCTATTTAATTATTACAATAATATTAGATATTACTAATTCTAGATAGCTTAACTAGTTACAATAGTTTCTATGACTACAATTTATAACTAATAATTAACACTTACAGTTCACTAGTCCACCGACCGTAAGATTCTTCAAGTATCACAAACTGACACACAGTAACACACAGAAACAGTTTATTACACTCGCGAGACTGTTACAGTTCACTGATACACTTACTACACTGGCCGGTTCAACACTGACTAGTTTATCACACTGTCACTCACTAATTACACTTATCACAGATCTTCACTGGTCTACTCTCAGACTAAGACTGACTGCCTCGAGGTGAGGGAAGTATTTAAAGAGGCAAAGCCGAATATTCTAGAACACGAAGGGGCCAGACAATTCCGGAATCTTCTTAATCCTTTTCCGACAAAAGAAGACGATCTAGAACAGTCCTAATCCTATTTTAACTTCTCCCGCCGACGGATTTAAGCCGCTAATCCTCTTGCTTCCGTCTTCCTGCCGGCGCCCGTAACACTATCAATACCATGACTTACCACATATTGCTGCAGAGTTCCACTGGCTGCCCTGCAGTAATGGAGATTTATCTGCAGCAACTTGATCATCATAGTGATGAGGGGGGATCACCCCCGGGATGTGGTGGAGTTTCCTCCTTTCCACTGCCCGGGGACGGTTTGCGGCATACGTGCCCGGCCGCGCCCACGGCCTGACGCCCCACCCCGCGATCCCTCCTGCCTCCGTGCTCTGTTCGCTGCCGCCTGGTACCAAGCTTGACAGTGACAGATGCAATTTGGCCTGAAGTGGACCCGGGCATGGTGACACCAGCCGCCGACACAGCCGCACCCTCACCGCCCGTTATTTTTCCTCCTCTTCACCAGTTGTCTCCTCATCCACAGCTACTTCCGTTGTGGGTGCGTCCTTTTCTGGAAAAAAATTTACCTGAAGGTTGTGGAACCCATGATAGATTCTTCCATTCTTTTCTTCAATGCCTTTGGCCACAGATTCAGGTATGGATGCCACAATGTACATCCAATGTTTATCTCTCAGTCTGCAGGCCCGTATTCTGTACCTGCAGATTCTGTAGGCATTCCTTAATACCTTCCACTGGGTTCGGTATGAAGATGCCCATCTTCCTGAAACCCTCAAGTTCTTTGGGGTCGCAGGTTTTCAGCGGCGCTCCCTCCCATGGGGAGAGCTCCGCTATATTGCTAACGAACCATTCTCTGGTAGCCTCGTCTTTTCAGTTCACCACCAGTGCTCCGTCTCTCAGGGAGTAGCCGTTGAAGCCAACAGGGGCTTGTTCAGCCTTCCTCTCTCTCATTCTTTTCAGGAGCTTGAACATAAGGCCCTGAAAATCTTCATCCTTTAGTTTTTGATGAGGGTAATCTGTGTGGGCAACTGCAACCTTGATGCTTGCGGCTGCTCCACTGTAATCCATTTTATTATAATGCAATTGGGAAAAACCACAATGCAAAGCCTTATGTTTCAAAAAATACACCTACTTACCAGTCGACGTTTCGCCTATTCAGGCATTATCAAGACACCAAAATCAAAAAGGGGTTATGTGAATCGCATCTCGAAGAAAAAGGTGCAAAACATCCCAACGATCAACAGCCCAAACAGGCTCCAAACATGAGACAGCACCCCGCCACCAAGACATTCACCATACAACTGAACGAAAGTAATACGCAACCAGCTGGGAAGGTTATAGAATCAGCTGATCCACAAACCATATCAAGTAATATTAGCCTATAAAAATTTATACATATTAGCAAAGTTAGCCAAATTTTTCTTTTAAAATATTCAACGTTTCCGAATAATATTGGTTCAAATTTCTGCAATCTGTTTTTACCGAAATGTCAATCTTTTGTGCAATCTGCATGGCCTCGAACAACTTCCTTCTAGAGCCATCACTCTCTTTGTAAATAACTTTAGCATTCTCAAAATCAAATTGATGCTTACAAGTTTTGGTATGCTGGGCCAATGCTGTGTTAGGTTCCTTGCCACCAATATTTTTACAATCATATTGATGCTGATACATTCTTTTGTGCAACAATTGTGATGTTTCACCAATGTATATTTTAGGGTATTGCAAACAGCTAATCTCATACACTACATCTGATTGTTGCTGTGTAAGTATTTTATCTTTCAATGGAGTGTAAAATTTACTCATCTTGTTTGTAATCTTATTCGCAAGCCTAATCTCGTAAACATCATACTCTTTAAATATATCTTTAACACATTCTGACAGGCCCTTAATATAAGTGCACGCAAAAAAGACACCATTCATATTATTTCTCTCGGCACCACCACTATCCGACAATGCAAGATCCCCACCACTAGAAGTACAGTTCATATTATTGTGAATCTTGTTATAGTTCAAATTCCAATATTTTTTAATGAGGAATGAAGGGTACAAGTTAATTTCGAACATCGTGCAGATGGTCTCTTTCACGGAGCTTATATATTTTATATCAGTCAGTTTAATGGCTTTAAATATGCTGTTTTTAAGGTTATTTATTAACATATGTCTAGGGTGATTAGATATAAAACTCAATATACGTTGACTACTGTTTTCATTTCTCGTCCACATGGTTCTCAAAATTGCACTATCGTTGTTAACATACATATCTAAGAATCTAATCCTATTATTAGTTTCCAGTTCATAAGTGAATTTGATATTATTATGAAAACCATTAAGACCCTCATAAAACCTGTCAATCTCATCCTCTTTCAACACAAGCAAAAGGTCATCCAAATATTTCATGATCAATCTAGGTTTGATATTAGTAGTATTGATAACATCATCCAGCAATTTGTTCATAAGGATCCCACTAAGCGTAACGGACAATACACCACCCATAGGCAATTCTGTTAATTGTCGGTAAATCTTATTATCATATTTCACAAAACCATTCTCGCAAATTATTTTCAGCCCTTCTATAAACATAACCTTATCTTTAATGTTTTCTTGGTGGCGGGGTGCTGTCTCATGTTTGGAGCCTGTTTGGGCTGTTGATCGTTGGGATGTTTTGCACCTTTTTCTTCGAGATGCGATTCACATAACCCCTTTTTGATTTTGGTGTCTTGATAATGCCTGAATAGGCGAAACGTCGACTGGTAAGTAGGTGTATTTTTTGAAACATAAGGCTTTGCATTGTGGTTTTTCCCAATTGCATTATAATAAATAATAGTGTTTCTTTTTGAGTTTTTGGCTCTATTTTAGTAATCCATTTTAGGTTTCTTCACCGTTTTGCAGGGTGAAGGAGTCTCCTGCTTCTCCCTGCCTCTCTTCCTCTCATCCTTGGAGGTTGAGAGTTGAGTTTCGGCGGAAGTCGCCTTCTTCTTTGCCGTAGAAAATTCTTTCTTTGGCCATGTGTCATATTCTTCCAGACTTCGTCTGGAAATTTGTTTATATTGATCTCAAAGGTGATTGGCAGCTGCTGTGCAGGTGGTTCCCTTTCCTCTGCGAGGTCTGAGACCTCTTGTTCTATGTTGGCCATCAGTTCAGAGACCGATTGGCTAATTCCTGATGAATCAGTCATATTGGACTCCCTGGAGTCCTCATTTATTTTAAAATTGGTATAATTCGGGTTCATTTGGTTCCCACGAGTATCATGGAAATAAACGGTCACCTATAGCAGAGCCTTGTTACTATAGGAAGGCATTTATTGAAACCGGAGGTCGCCCAGGTGTCCGGAGTTGGCATAGTAGGACTGAATCACCCTCAGCCATTCATTTAATAGCCTATGCAGTTCCGCCTGGATTGGGGGATGTTTATCGACTTCCCAGTCTAGTTCCGATGGGTTTCGTCAGTGAGGAGGAACTCCCCACTGTGCAGGGGTACCACGTGCAGGACGAGGCTTTTCACCTCGCTTGGGTTCTGGTACTAATAAAAATTTCTCAGAAGCCAAGACCAATCAGACTGAGTGATGCTTATCTCCCTGGGTGCTTTGTAGCTACCCTTCACCCCCAAGGGACATCTTTGGAAGTGAAGTAGGGAATGTGCTCAAGCAATTGAGAAGATTAAGAGGCTGATTCAGAAGAATCGAAGTCTTGCTCATTATAATCCAGCTTACCCAATTCGTTTTGCGGTGATGGATCTGACTTTGGATTGGGCGCAGCAATATACCAGTGATATGCAGATGGATTGGATCGACCATTGGCGTTTATCAGTTTTGTCAGAGAATTCCTACTTTCAGCTCCTTAAGGAGGGGGCAGCCTTGATGTTTGGAATTAACAGATTTCATAGCTACTTGTACGGACGAAAATCCTTTTTTGTGAACGATAATCGGCCCTTACTATCAATTTTTGGAACAAAGCATGGTATTCCAACCTGCGCAGCAAATAGGCTGCAGCGGTGGGCACTTATTCTGTCTAACTACATGTATGATATAGAATGGGTTAAGTCTGAAAAAAAGATCGCAGATTGGTTTTCTCGAGCTCCATTTCCGGAATGTCCTACATCGAATGAGCCAGACCTATGTATCAACTACATCTTTGACGTTTGCAGTGAACTTCCATTAAATTATAAAACGATTTTGGCAGCTACCAAGAAGGATGACGTCCTTTTGAAGGTCACCTTTTTAAAGTTCGGATGGGCAGGCAACGTTGAAGCGAAATTTCAGCTCTATTTCTTAAAGAAGCTCGAGTTGTTTGTGGAAAAGGATATCCTGTATTTAAAGGATATCCTTTTATGGGGATATCCTGTTATTGTGCAAACTGCGTAGTGACAAGAGGTCCTGAGGGAGCTTCACACTTCTCATGGTAAAAGTGAAATCCCTAGCAAGATCGTATGTGTGGTGGCCATAGTTGGATGACGACGTCGAAGAGATCGTGCGAACCTGTCATGCATGCAATGCAACTAAGGATAACCCCTCAAAGGCAGTTTTAGTACCATGCGAATGGCCAGCGAAACCTTGGCAGCGACTTCACATAGATTATCTGGGATCACTGGAAGGGCGTTATCATCGATAGGCACACAAAGCGGATTGAAGCTTTTTCTGCATATTCAATGTCGGCGGATACCACTATGAAGATTTTGAGAAGTGTATTTGTGCGTTTCTGGTTACCTGAAACCATTGTTTCTGACAATTATTCATCTTTTGATTGTGAGACTTTTAAGAATTTTCTTCAGCACATTGGTGTCGACCTCAAGCATGGAGCGCCTTTTTCACCAAAGACCAATGGAGCAGCAGAGAATGCGGTGCGTTCTATTTAACGCAGTTTGAAGACAGCTCTTGTAGATTCTTCTGCTTCAGATTTGGAATTGGTTCTTAATAGATTCCTGTTGGATTATCGAAATACACCTCATATTAACACTAGAGTTTCCTCCGCTCAGGCATCGATGGGCCGTCAGCTAAGGACAAGACATGACCTCCTACGACCTCCTGTTATGTCTACTGAAGTGCAAAGGGCTCAGAAAAAACAGGTAGACGCTTATCGTGGGTCACCTAAAACTACTGAGTCCTGTCAAGGAGGAAGTTCAGTTTATGTCCAATCTGACACTTTTTCAAGCACCTGTGAAGAGGACCAACTGAGTAAATTAGCTCGCCCTCAACGAATGAAGAAGTCAACAAGAAGACTAATAGAAAAAATATAATATTTTTTTTGTACATATAAAATTATGTGTTTTGCAATTTTTCAAATTTCAGATTTTTGGAAATTAGAGGGGGGAGAATGTGGTATATTGGATTCGATGTATCGATTATATGTTATAATACAGATTATACTTAGTAACACACATATGTTTTTGTCTTATTTTACCAATTGTGATTCTGTGATCAATAAATGGGTACTTGTGTGTTAACGCAGCCACCGTTATTTTTGCCTAATACTTAGCATGCGCGAGAAGTTACATTTTGTAATAGTTATATTTCTAACAGCTGATTTGTTCCATGTTTGTTCATTGTTCATTTATAATCCTACTTATGCGAGTTCGTATGGCGACAGCATCAGTTAAAACAAAATAGAGATAAAGTTTTGAATCCATCTTGAAGTGTATTTCGACGCATTTTCCACCTAAATGCGATTAACTAATTTTTTGTCAATAAAGTATTGTGATTTTTCATAACTTCTTTGTTTTAATTATAGTGATTTTTTATTACTTTTATTTTTTAATTGTTCATTGTTCGTTGCCCATTGTTGTTTAATTAATTGTTCATCATATATTACATTTTTAAATTTTTTTTTTGTTAAATAATTTTTTATTATTGTGATTTTCATTACTTTTATTTCTTTATTGTTTATTGTTGCTTAATTAATTATTCATGATATATTCCATTTTTCATGGAATTCATAAATTCTTTTGATTTCTAACTGTTGATAATTTTCTAACCCCAATAAATAGAAGGTTACTGTTATAAATGTAACTGTTGCAAAATATAACTGCTCGCTCATGCGAACAAATAGGCAAAAGTAACGGTAGCTGCGTTAACACACATGTACCAATAAATGTTTTCTTGAGTTAAATACCAATGTATTTCATTTGTGTTGTAAGACATTACAAAAATAAAGCTTCATTTCATGCGAATTGGTTCATTTACGTTTTTTTTGGTAAAATATTTCTCTCCTGAAAAAATGAAATTGCATCTTCTTCTGTTTTTGGCAATTGCCAAAGATGCATTTTAATTTTAATAATAATTTAAATAAAAAAATCAGCAGACAACTACTCTAGAACAAATCAATAAACAAAAAACAATAAATCTGTAAAAAATATAACTGTTACTATTAGAAATATAACTGCTATAAAATATAACTGCTTGCGCATGCTTAGAAGATTGCCTTAAACCGGTGGTGGCGTTAGTACACAAGTACCAACAAGTTTTGTAAATGGGAAAAAAAAATCAAAACCGAATATGTAAAAGATAATTTTACTGAAATCACAATATCCCAGCCCGGAGGACCAAAAAAGATGTGGAAGAAGGGGCTCCTGATAATACACGTAATTCGCTAACCTTCTATCCGAACGAATTTACCGGTTGTGAATCAATAAAAGCCAGAGAGTTTTTATTGGGTGTCAATTTTCCCAAATAAATAAAAATGAAACTATAAAAGGAAAGAAAGAACTTCATCAAGTAATACAAATAAAAACATCCTAGAGTAAATGATAAATATATAATGTAATAAAAAAATTACAAAATATTAATGTGCACAACTAAACCTAGGAAAATACTAGAAAAGACATTTAAAAATTAAAACAAGAATTATAAAAGAGAAAATGCAATAAGCTAGTATCTACAATTAATTATTTACATAAAATTGAAATGAACTTATTTACTAAAAGGTATGAGTCTTAAAACACAATAAATAAACTGAGAAATGAAGCGATGAGTTGATGATTCGAAGTGTTGATCATTAGAAAATAACGAAATGTCTCTTACCGGTCGGTCCAAAATCAGATGAGAATAGCGAGAGTTTTTACTGGTGAGAGTTGACAAATTAAAGATGGAAGAAGATGGAGAAAATGGCGACAAAATCAAATGTAGAGAAGCAACCTTCTCGCACGAGAACTATATTGAGACTGATCTGCTTCGTTTATCCTCGGAGCTAAGTCGCCAGTTATAAACAAACCGAAGCAATACCATCGATGTGATCATAGGACGACAATAATATCACACACTTAATACTACAAAATATGTTTGGATTACAAGCTGTATATTAAATTAGTCTTTGAGTCCTTTTTCTCCTTTTAAGTAGTTTTACTACTGCAAGAATTATATAAAAAAAATATCTGGCTTTTATATAGAATTTAAAAAATGTTCGTTTGGAATAAAAAATAAATATCGATACCCGACAAAAACCACTAGCATTTCTTCTTGATTCCCAACATATAATAATGTATATATAAAAAAATTAACGTTTTTCAAATTCAACATTTCAAAGGGCTGTAAATATTTTTACTATTTTTATTAGTATTTAATACTTACCAATACTTGATATTTCCTTTAGAGCATTCTCTAAGCTTGTTTAATCCCATTCGAAAAAAGGCCCAGTTTAGTTATTTGTTTCAATTACTCGCGAACTTGCCAAAGAGTGTGGTGCGTTGAAAGATACTGTTAGTCGCCATCTACGCTCCATTGGAAAGGTGAAAAAATGCTATCGACTATCAGCTAACAGGTTAGACATTTTTGAAAATTTATTGAAAAACCATTCTGATATGAGATTTTACGGGTAGATTGTCACCTGTGATGAAAAGTGGATTTACTGGCAAAATTCTAATACCCGTGAGCAGTGGCAAGATCGCGGTCAAACTGCTTTGCTGTGCTATTTTTCATGAATTTGTTGCTGATGGATGCTCTTTGAATTCTGAACTCTACTGCAAACAACTAGAATGATAGTACGCGATGTTGTCAGAGCGTTATCCTGCTTAGATCAACTGAAACGGAGTTTTATTCCAACAAGATAATGCTCGTCCTCACACTTCCCGTCGAACCAAAGAAAAGTTTAAAGAACTTGATGGGTTGGAACTCCTGCTTCATTCACCGTATAGTCCAGACTTCGCACCATCGGATTACCATTTGTTTCGATCCAAGGCCCATTTTTTTCAATAGAAATAAGTTGATAATTTTCCGGAAGTTGAAATTGTCGTTTAAGAGTTCTTTGACAGCCATCCCATGGAATGGTATAGCGTGGGATCGAGCAATTGGCTAGCAGTTGGCTAATGACAGTTGATAACAATGGACTGTACTTTGAGCATAGATTTTATTTTATATAAAAGAAATAATAATACAAATATTTTATTTAAAAACGGTTATTTATTTTTTTTTACCTATTATTTGATCTGGCTTACAGAGCGCCGGTGGACAATTTATTTGATTTATTCGAACAATGTTATGGATCCGGATTAAATAATGCAAGCCTTCTGTCTCTTCGCAATTTTTCCCATACCATTTTCTTTGATTTCTTTATAGTACTATGTTAAAACCTTTTTATTTCTATTCCATCTGCCTTTACTCCTAGATTTATGAAAAGTATCTTACATTTTTCCATAGTAATAATTTCTTTAATATTGCGTTTGAAACTATTTTTTCGAGGTGTATCAAATTGAATTGCATGTATTGTTTTTCTGTACTCTGTAACCTGAGCTATTTGGTATATATATATATCTTGGAATTTTAGTTATATATTTGATCAACTAGTTCAGTTCAATCGGATTTTAGAAACATATTACAATAATTCTGTTACTGATAATTATACTAAATATAGTTTTATCATACAATACTATTGTGGTCTCATCTAAGGCAGCCTGCGTGTAATAATGATCTGGGTTCTGGGTATAAATACACACGTTCCTGGAAGGTCCTGCCTCTAGGGATTGTCCAGGTAAAGGTTAAATTAAAACAAATAGTCTTGGGTCTTATATCTGCCTAAATACTTGTTTATATCCTTATCTTCTAAAAGGGAAGGTTATAACTTCTCAGAACAAATAGTTTAAGGGCTAAATATTGTCGGTTTTATAAAGACATCTTATGATGAACTGTTCAACTCTAATTAGACACGTTATAAATAAAATGAACATTTATTTTTTAACCCAAAACGAGACATGGGTTTATATACTCCAGTTAGCAGGTCAAAAATGAACCAAACTTTTTAATATCCTTCGTTTGGAAAAAGTCTTACTGAATACAATAACAGTAGTACCTGACTAATAATTATAGTCAGATTAATTATAATGTTTAGCTATATTAAAACAAACAGTCTTAGTTACGGACGTGTTTGTTTTCTTTTGTAGCATGACGCTACACTAATTACACACGTCTTCTTGACTAATTTAATTAATTATTCATATTGAATTACGCAAGATTGTATTATTACAATGTTAGTCATTCAAAATGTTTTATTGAGGTATATTTTCAAAAAAAATGTTTTTCTAATGGTTCCAATTTTACAGATTACAAAACGTTTAAGGTGACACAGAAATGACGTCACTTGACGGGACTTCCCTTTACTACCCCTACCATCAATTTGGCAACCTAAGTGCCGAAATATAGTTTGTAATTGTAATACAAGTAATTTTTTTCGGAAGTACAAAATTTATTAATTAGAAAAAAATACTCTTTTACTCTCCATAATTTTCAAGGTTTCGGAAAAACCTTAATAAGCGACCCGAATCTTTATTTGGTGATAATGTGTGGGACTGATGAGAAAAAGTACAGTCCCGTTCAAAACGGTACTTTAGTTAAGTTAGGCAATGAAAAAAAATACATTTTTATTTTTAAAGAGAAATTATAATTTATTTATAATAGACCAATAATTTTTAAAAAAAATACAGTTATTATCATTACTATTATCCTTTTTCCATCATACTTTATGTATCAGTATAAGAATTGGACTTTAACACGATTGCATATACAGTTTGTTTTCTGTCGTCAAAATATTATTATGTGTGGAATCAGTGCATCAATTCGCATTAAAACCTATTTTTGCTTTGTACAGTTGTGGATTAAACGCAAATATTTTGGCATTTCCCATTTTTTAAACGAGTTTAAAATTTATATTCATATATATATATATATATATATAACTTATATACTTCCAGGAACAAAACAAAAAAAAGGAAAATTTAGGATGAAATGACTCGCACGATAACTGGGTTAACACTGCTGTATTGCCATCTTGAATCTCTACATATAGTGTCTACATATTAACAGCTGTTACAATGGCCAGCTTGATCTTAGCGACTAAGCGATCATCAGTATTGTTCTTAACCCCCCCTGCCAGTTTACGAACACCCTCGTAAACTCAAAACAAAAAAAAATGCAGAGAGAGATACCTCAAATATAAATTACAAATTACTTGAATCTTATTCTACTTACATAAAAATAAAAACAAAAGACCTTAATCTACATAAATATCATTCGTAATTAACAAAAAATATTTCTCTACAAATAAGTTACTTTACAAAAAATAGACATTAGAGAAATGATAATACACTGCTCCACTACACCTCTTAAATAAGCTCCAAAAGTACTTCAGATAAAATAGTAAATAAATAATTTAAGAATATAAAAAAAAATGCTTCCTTAGCAAAAACATTAAATACCGAAATAAAGTACACGGTTATGGGCTGGCTTCCCGAGCTGGAATTTTGAGCTGTTCGATATAAACTGTCCTACGTTTTCTGGGCTCAGCCACACTCTGAATAGTGACTAAGTTATGCTCTCTGATAGCAATCACTCTGAATGGCTCCTCATAACGCAAAACCTCCTTTGCATGGTTCGACAAAATTTTCTTGTACACGATGGTACCTACCCTGATCTTGAATGTAATATCTTTTACACCCAGGTTTCCCCGCGCGACTCTCTTACAATTTTCCTCGGCCATCCTACCGTGTGCTTTTCCCCATATTCTCTCGAGCTCTATTCTATTGGCGATCAATCTTCCTGCCATGCCCTCGTCCACGACCATACCGCCCCCATCTCACCATCGTGCATGTAGGCCAAAAAGGATCTCGAAAGGGGAAAAACCAGTAGCCATGTGGATGGAGTGGTTATATGCCGCTATGGCCGGGGCATTGCCGCATCTGCCTCCAATCCCTTGTCCGTGTTAAATACTCTCAGATGTTCCCCCAGAGTATTGTGAAGCATTTCGATACTTCTCCCCCTGCTTTTGGGATGTCCCGGTGTGTTCCAATACCAAGTGACACCTAGATCATTTATCTCTTTCCTAAGTTGCGCATTGTCAAATTCCCTACTCCCATCTGAGGATATCTTATCAGGGACTCCATAAAACTGGAACCACGTTTGGAGGGCTCTACTGACTGCTGCCACTGATTTCTTTATCAATGGGTGGGCCATGGCTATCTTGCTGAAGGTGTCTACCACTGTAATCCATTTGAATCCCCGCCACGTAAAAGTTTCGATCTGGAGCTCGGTTAAAGGTACCGGAGGTGTATTTGTTTCTGTTTGTGTCCCTACTGGGGGGTGACGATCATACTTCGTGGTATTACAAATGTGACATTCACTTATTACTTCTTCGATAGATTTTCGCATTCCTACCCAATAATATTTTCGTTTCAACGCTGCCATTGTTTCATTAATCCCTCGGTTGTTCGTCTTTCCCTGGTGATATACGAGTGTCAACTCCTTTTGTTGATCTGGATCACGAATCGTTTCGACCATAAGACAGCATCGGATAAATGATCTCCGATACATAGTGCTCCCACTCGCCCCATTAAATCACATCCGATTATACCCGCATACTTTCGAGGCATATTTTCCACCACATGAACGGTCATGGGCCCCTCGGAACCCCATCTCCCAAGTTCCATCACGGCCTCCCCTTCTACTTTACAGGGACCACTCAGAGTGACTAATTTACAATCGCATTCCTTTAACCTTTCTCCTGTACCCAGGGCCTTCACCATGCTCCGACAAATAACAGTGCTTGAACTGCCCGAATCCACGAGACACTCCACTCCTCTCCCGATTCTTATGATAGGCAACGCACCATAGACACCTTCGATGTTATTAAATACTTTGGTGTGGTTGACACTCTCCTCATTCTTCACTCTTCGTCCTCCTATCTCGGCGGCTCGACTTCCCCTCAATCCTCTTGAAACTTCTTCCTACTACGGCTCCCCTGGCTCCTGGTTCACTCTCCTCTCTTTCTGTTTCCTACGCTGCTGATAAAATAGTTGATTCAGATAGATTCAACTGTCAACGATGCATAATAGTATTAACATAATTATTTATGGATAAATTAAATGTATAGATACATTTATAAAATATTATTAATCAATTTTCGATATTGAGATATTTAACATACGTATTGAGATATTTATAAAACATTGACAATAATTATTAAATATAAAATATCTAACATTTATGGATAAATTAAAGTAATATATCCAATATAATATTAATAAATTTTAGATTAACATTGCTAGTTGCCAGAGTTATTTTTATTATTTTATTATTAGATATTTCCTTCTCGATTGATGTAACTGCAGATCCCTCCTACTTTTCTCTTTTTTTTATCCTTAGGGCCACCTCCTGTCTTGGTGTATCAGGATTTTCTGTCAGGATCCCTCTATCCTTTGAATATAATATTCAAGGCCACGGAGGGAACACAATGAATGGGAAAACGCAGGATGGAGAGGTACAGGAATAGGCAGATGTCATTGGAAGGACCGGGTAATAAGGCCGACGAAAAAAAGTCTTTAACGACGAGCAGTAAAATGATGTGGGCCTATTTTACTGTCACCGCACCCACAGAGTTAAAAAAATCTTTCTTAACTTAATAACTAATTAGATTTTATTATTTTAATACTGTTGTGATATTATTTTTAGTGTTACAAAATATAAAAACAGTTACTTATTCCAGCTATTCATAGCTCACTTTAACGCTTTTTATTGCAAATTTTTATAACATTAAAGGTTGTGGCCGGTTTCTCTTACAAACACAGTTTTTTTCTTTGTACAATGTTATATATAATTCTACTTTTTTACCTTAAATTATTGTATTATATAATATATTTATCTGAATTATATTCGTAACTTACTTCGGATATCTAGCACATGTTCAATTATCATAAGTTGGTTTAGATACCTAACACATGTTCAATTAAGAAGAAAGGTTATGATATTGTTAACTTTATACAAAAAACCATGGAAAGGTAGTTTTATTCTAGTCTATTGTTTTAGGTAAGTTAATTTTTTTTATTTTTATCTTTTAAGTATTTTACTCAACTCTAGTAGAGTATCCTAATCGTTTGTCATTTTGTCTTTTTTGGATTGACTATTTTTTTCATAAAATTCGTCTATATGTTTAGTAATTCAGCCTGAATTCATCCTTTTGATGCGTCCATAAAATCTTAATCTGCATTTCCCAATATTGCTGTGAATATGAAAATAATGTTTGATTTATTGTTTGCTTATGAATCGGTACTGTTGTATTTATTTATATATGGCTATCTAACTTTGTGTAAAAAATAAAACCTATGAATTTCAGAAAAACCTAATTATGTTACAATTCAATTTTATAGGTGTTACATAAAAACGAATAAAATTTCTAATAGAGAACGGAGATAGTTGGGGGTGCAGTAAAAAAAACACTAAATAAGTACTAGACTTATATTTAGTAAGTGCCGACGTTTCGACCTACAGTGTAGGTCATCTTCAGGGCGATTTGGAGAGAGAAGCCGTTGGGTGCATCGGCTGACTTTTAAAAATTACTTAAAAAAAAAAATTACTGTTAGCCGGTACACCCAACGGCTTCTCTCTCCAAATCGCCCTGAAGATGACCTACACTGTAGGTCGAATCGTCGGCACTTACTAAATATAAGTCTAGTACTTATTTAGTGTTTTTTTTTTACTGCATCCCCCAACTATCTCCGTTCTCCATTTTATCATCCAGTCAACTATTTTCCTCTCATACAAAATTTCTAATAATTATTTGTCAATTGAGATCAGGAATAGAGAAAAAACAATTTTTGCTAAAATGATAATATAAACTCAGTTTTACCCACATTAAAATTTGGATAAACCCCTAAAATACAAAATAAAATCCATGATAAGTTAAAATTAATTCTAATAATTTATATATGGTTTTAAATCTCATATGTTATTAACAGGAAGTAGGTAAAAGGGTGACAATGGTTTGCTTGTAAACGACAAAAAAATTTCCCTTAAATAAGCTTCATGTTGTCATTGTTTTTATTATTGTTTATGCCCCAATCTTATATACAAAATATAGTTTTTTCAAAATAACTTCGCGTTCAAAAATCAGTAGATTGGTAAGCTTTCGTAGGGTAATGAGTATTCATTCAATAGCATCTAATCTCTTCTCCAATTGCTCATAGGATTTTTTATTTAAAGTTATATTTGTCGATAATTAATGTATCATTCAGTTATGAGAATTCGAAATAAAACATCATTCCAGAAGGGCCTGATAGTAAAATAAATATTGACGTAGATAAAGACATTGGTTCACTACTGCTTGTCATTTTTTCGGCTCTATAATTCATTTATTTTTTTAAACTAGGAATATTATAAATGGAAGCAAATGAATTCTAAATTGCATAAAGTGGTATTCATATTGCATTACTTAGGCAACATTCAATTTTTATTATTTTTAACAACCAAATTATTTGGTGTCTTCATTTTGTCTCAGAACTGAATGCGATAAATGTACATACATATTAACTAATTTCTTTTTTTTTTTTACATACCCACAGGGACCATTCATGGTTAACCTATTAATTGGTTAAATAACACAGCAGATTACCAGTATTCCAGGAAATACTGAGTCACGATGCTCCCCTGATTAAAACAAAAATAAAAAGGACGGGTGAAAACCATCGTTGAACGAATAATCCGGATAGTATAGGGGAGGAAATAGGGTAAAAAGGGGTATTACACCATAAATATTTATAGTAATTGATAAGTAATTAAATATAGCAAAAGTTTAGCCATGTGAATTGAACTCACTTGAGTTACATTTCCTCAAGCTGCCGGGGAAAAAAAAAAGTTGTGAAGAAACTCCAAAAGTTTAGGATACCATGACACCGCTTTAAAAAATGGCCAAAAGTGTACTGATTTATTATTAAAAACAAACATTACGTACAATGAGCTGGAGGAAACGTTAGTTAAATTACCTAAAATAAAATAATAAAAACAGTTAAAAAGGATGGAAGAATAGCATTATTGAATTTGTAAAAAACTAGGTTTTTTGTTATAACCAATTATACTTAATGTTCTGTTATTGTATGTTATAATTCATAAGAGGGAAGATTTCGAAGAAGAGCTTTAGAAAAAGCTAATTGGACCTGGAGTGAACGAAGTAATAACTACAACTGACTATTGTTTTCGATAATTTTCCATCAAATAACAATTGAAAACCGCGTTTGTCTGTGTCGGTGTTATTATATTGCTCTCAAACACGTCTCGCTTCGTTATTAGATTATAATATATTATATTTAATTATTAAAACAATCATATTATTAATATTACATATAATAGTAGTAACATCGTCTGTCATGATTCCTAAAACATTGTCATTACTGCTATGTTGATTTCTCAAGCCCCATAAGAAACATATGGTGTATAAAGAAAAAGTTGTAGACAGGAAAGTGATTGTTGTCGAAGGAGGAAAGACGAAAATACAATGTTTTAATTAGTGACAATGTTGATTTGCTTACCCTGATAAATGGTTTAGAATCCATCCAACAATCAAATAAGATTATTTACTTTGGCAAAAATGAACAAGATAACATTTATTGTATGCAATCAATGCAAAATAAAATAAAAACTTAAGAAATAGCCTTGCTTTTAGTATATCTCTTGGCAGGTATTGAGACTGTTTAATCTGAACCACTACAACCCATAAAGGGTCTGTTTCTAAGATAACTGTAGTACAGTTATGTAATTTGACCGATATCACGCTTAACCGCCAGGTTTTTCTCCCAATTTAAGGTACCGCCTATATAGAGGCAGGGTGAGCCCCAGAAGAGTCTGTAGAACCCATCGAGAACTTTGGCATAGGAGCTCACCGCTCTACCCACTGAGCTACCCCACTGTCTGTCTAATAATGAGATTTCCGGCAAGGAGAAGCTCTAGCCTGTACGTTGATTAACCTTGCACTTGGAAAGGCCGTAAGAGACGCTGACATATGCCTACGACCAAAGAACATATTTACAGAGTTTGTTCAACGGTTGCCCAATTTGGATGACATAGACTTTGTGGGGCGCTCCTTTCATGCTGTCACTGATGCTCTACTGGCACTGGCGGTACCGCAGGCAGACTAGGTTTATAAGTCAATGAGTCCAAAAAGAAGTACATGGTAACAGAAGAAATTCACAAGCAAATTAAGACAGTTACCATCGAGGAGTATCAATTTGAAAAAGCTGCAGAGTTTACCTACCTGGGATCTTTGATCACCCAATACAATAACATCGATATAGAGATAAGGATAAGAGCCACAGCAGCCAACAATTTTTTTTAGGGATTGAGGAAACAGCTAAGCAGGCGGATACTTTCCTGACAGATCAACCTCCGTCTTTATACAACATTGGTGCGGCCCATAATTCTATATGGTTCTGAGTGGTTGACTACTCAAAGAGCTGCTGAAAAAGAATATTGATTTTCGAAAGAAAGGTTCTCCGTTGTATTTTTGGATGTGTAAAGGTTCGTGAAGAAGGAAACACTGGGAGCTAGGAACTGGATGTCGTCGGAATTGACCGTGACTTTTGGAGGAAGCGGTTGGAAGAAGCCAAGAACTGTAACCAGGTTGAAGCCCCGTAATAAAAATATTTAATTCAGTTCTTTAATTCAGGACATGTATATATATATATATATATATATATATATATATATATATATATATATATATATATATATATATATGTGTGTGTGTGTGTGTGTGTGTGTGTGTGTGTGTGTGTGTGTGTGTGTGTGTGTGTGTGTGTGTGTGTGTGTGTGTGAATCAAACTATTTCTTTTAACCATCCATTGTTTTTACCCTATTATCCTCATATCTCTTCCTCCCCATAAAAATACAAAATTGCTTCATTTGGAAAAATAAGGAACTAAGGATAACGCAGACGTGTTTTTTTGTAAATTGTAAGTATTCGTAAATTTTTAATTCATGATGGTTGTTGATGGGAAATCATTTTTTTTTTTTTTGGTTTATTTAAGCAGGCACTGCAGAAAAAAGTCTCTAATTATATTAGGAGGATCGCTTTTTCCTGATTCTCTTACAACTCAGTCATACACACCGACAACTGTGCAGTTAACAAGAATATTTTTTATAGATTTTTGATAGGCTTTTGAGAACATATACAGCAAAGAGGAATATTGTAATTAGAAAATTGATCCGGATTAATTAAGAAACAGTTGAATATAATTTATTAAATGTTTTTAATCCAGTCTTGGCAACTCAAATAGGATATAGTGTAAATTTACGACATTTTTTAAACTTTAGGGGCTTAGAAAAATAAAAAAAGGCGTACTGAATTTTGTTTTTAGATTTTGGTTTATACCATCTGTACGGTGCATAGAACAGAAAATGTAACGCCCAAATAAATTAAAGGACATTAAAATTTTAAAAATTATACAACTCGCCAGACACGTATAAGAGTATTTTCTTTAATGAATGAATTGTGAACTTTTGAATAAATATCACTTGCAATTGTTGAAGGCGATATTGATAACTTAGATCAATATAAAAAATAAAAAAAAGTGCCAAGAATTTTATTCTTATTCAAAATCATCACCAAGTTTATTAAAGCGAATCCATTCCTCTGACAAATGTAAATATAATTAAAAATGATGTTACATATATTTTAATAATTACAGTCAGAGAAATTTTGCTTTAATGAAGCTGATCAACTGGATTTTATTTTTGATCGTTTTTTTTTTATTTTTCACAGTTTTTTCCAATAAATAATTGTATTACGTTAAACTTTTTCCAAATAAAGAATATTAAAATGCTATGTTCGTTTTCATTGTTGACCTGCTAGCTGGTATATAAAAACCCATGTTCGTTATATGTTATATGATAATAAATGATCAGTTTAGTTCAGGCTTCTGAACCGAAGGTCAAAGAGCGTTTTATAGAAGATTACTTTCACAATCCACGACAAAAGTTTGCGCTTTATTTGTCGGTTTATCTCGAATAAGTATTTATTTGTATGAACCATTTTCTTCTAGAACTCTGTCGAAATATTATAATCGCTCATGACGGAAGTGCCCGAGTAGGTAAAGGAGTTTACCTCAATACTTGTATTAAGGCCTCCTATCTCAATAAAACCAGTTAGTAGCATCGCTCCTTCCGCGTGCATGTATTTATTTTTGGCCTGATTAATTAATAAAAAAAACTTCTCAGCAGCTCTAAACCGGTCAAGAGATGTATTTTCGAGTTCATAAAAGGATCTTCCTATGTGCTAAATTTTTCCCTTTTCGGATACAAAAAAGCAAAATATGATCAATGACGCTAACGTTATATTTAGAATTAATGATCCAGTTATAGCATCCCATTCTCTTCAATCCCATATCACGGACCTTGAAAAATGGTGATTAAAATAAAATAAAATCCCTGGATAGCTTAATAACATCCCACTGATTCCTGTAGAACACATCCGGCACATGGAACCATAGGCGGATCCAGGAGGGGCACGGGGGCACGTGCCCCCCAGGCGGTTTTTTGTGTACTTTGGAGAATACATTACAGTACATACTTACAGGCAAATCATGTGACGATAGTTGTTAAAATATCTGAATAAAATAACAGAAATAACTTGAGTGAAACTATTGTTTAGATATTTTAATAAACCTTTGAAACCTTTCTATAAATACTACAAGCTATTGTTGATTTGTTTGCCCGTCTGCCCGTTGTGCCCTCCAGAAAAAAATCCTGGATCCGCCCTTGCATGGAACTACACCTTAACAAACGCTTAACTTGGAATCCTCATATTAGGCTGAAACGACAGGAAACAGCTCGCCGTTCCAGGCTTCTTCGACTTTACTATAAAAACGCTCTAAGCTATCAATTAATCACTAAAGGCTCATATATATATATATATATATATATATATATATATATATATATATACATCTCATCAACGGACTGTATTTTGTAACAATCCAAAATCCCCAATGCTTCTTACTTTGTTACGGGTCAAAGTAAGGAATTAAAAAAGGAATAAGGAAGACATCTATAAAGACCTCAATGTCCCATTTGTTGCTGATTTGGCCCGAATCCGACATCAATGTTTTCATGACAAGCTTTCTTCCCATTCAAACCCACTAATTACAAACTTAGCAGCCTCTTGAATTCTTGATAATCCTCTGAAAAGATGTCCTCGTGACCTTCTAAGTTGAACTTGTTATTTGAGTACCATCACTGGGTAGTTTCACTACTTGTCTTTATTCATGCCATTATGTATCATTCCTGCCATTTACTTGTTGTTTTGCTATAATACAGTTGTAAATTTCATTGAATAAATTATAAATAAAAGAAAAGAAATATTAAGAATTTTCTGAGGACACTTCAACCGCGTTTTGAATAAGCATTATATATATATATATATATTTATATATATACACACACATACATATCTGTGTGTGTGTCTGTGTCTGTGTGTCTGACGTCATAAAATGTCTAAGAAAAGGTTGAGCTTCGTTGGGAAGAGCGAAACGATATTAGATTACCGTGAGCGCTAACCAATTCATCTTTATTAGATCGTGGACTCCGGGGAATGAATGAATGGCGTGACCTCGGCTTACTCACTCACGTCCCTTGGAACAGAGCATTCCATTCCTGGAACCCTGATTGACTAAAACCTGAAACAAGTACAGGAGCCTTTCCACTACTCTTCTAGGGAACCCAACTAACTCTCTAGTCAAGGGAGCTTCTATAGAAAAGGCATATTGCTATCTTAAATCTCTACATATCATATGCCTATACTGACCATTTATTTTTTAATAAAAGACGGGGCATAGGTTTTCATATGCCAGTTAGAAGGTCAATTAATGAATAATGAAATTAATGAAAATTAGATTAGATTAGATTAATTTATTGATATTTACAACTATAATAATATTACAACAAGTAAATCTGCAAATATGAACAAATGACATGAAAAAAAACAACACGGTAGCACTCCAATAAAGTTCTTTAGTAGAAGGTCTCGAGGCCATCTTCTTTGCAGACGCCTCGGAGGGTTATCAGGAATAGTATGGGAAGCAAGTTGAGAGACTAGCGGATTCAAGTGTGTATGGAACTTGTCATGCAAGGATAGGTATGTTTGTGCCAAATCAGCAACATGTGGAATATTAAGATCATGATGGATGAATTTGTTTGTGACATAATAAGGAACATTGAGGATATTACGAAGGATTTCGGATTGTAAGGATTGGATTCGAGATGAATTGGATGGTTTAGTAGAGACCCAAAGCTCCAAATAGGTCTGATAACTGTCATGTAAATGAGTCTTATATAATTAATTGGGAGCATAGAGCGTTTGCCCAGTAAATGTTGAAATAGGCGAAAACGTCGAGCAGTTTCTTGTCTTTTCAGTCTTGTATGAGGATTCCAAGTGAGAGGTAGTAATTATTAGTTACTACTCTGATAGTAATTATTAAATTATATGTAACATAATTTTTAATTATATTTACATTTGTCAGAGGAACGAATTTTATTTATTAAAGTTTTTGTTGATTTTGAATAAGAATAAAATTCTTTTCGTTTTTCATTCATAATTTCAGCAAAATCGTTTTTATTTTATTTATATTGACCTAAGTTATCAACATCGCCTTCTAAACCCCCTTCAAAGTGATTTTTGTTCGAAAGTCCACAATTCAATAATTTTAGAAAATACTCTTTTACGTGTATGACGAGTTGTATATATTTTTAAATTTAATACCCTTTAATTTATTTGGTCGTTAAATTTTCTGTTCTATGTACCGTACTAATGGTATAAAATAAAATCTGATAAAAAAATCAGTAAGCTTTTTTTTTATGTTTTAGGCCCCTAAAGCTTGTAAAGTTTCGTAAAATTACTATTTAATCAATTATATTCTGCCATTTCTTAAATTATTCGGATATATTTTTTTTATTATAATGAGGCAGACCCCTCTGAGCTGCGCATTGGAAGACCGCTGCACTGAACAGGGAGGACTGGCGGAAACGTTTCAAGGAGGTCAAGGCCCATTGACGGGCTGGATATGTAAAAGAAATAACAATAGTTAGCTTTGATGTATCATATGGATCATGCTTAAATTTTTCCAAGAGTTGTATGTAGATCTTGGATGGTTTTAAAAAAGTATTTAACAATTAGTTGTGGGTTATGACATTTTATAGAAAATATAAACAAATTCTATAAACAAATTAATATTAATGTTTTGCCATGGGGATGAATTAAACATTTAAAAAAATCGATTAGGTATAATTCAGTATACCATTCTTATATTCGATACCTTTCGTAAATATTAGAAATGGTAAATCATATTAGTTCATTTACAAATTACAAATAGTATTTACAAGTATTTTCTCGAAACTGAATGTTATGTCCTGAATGTTTTTATGATACAATTTTAAAGATATATAGATTTAAAATATTTACTAAATCTAATTTTAATTTTGAAACTTAAAACGATATTATTGAAACGATATTTCTATTGTTGAGATATTTATAATTTGTCTAATATTAAGTGATTAATGAGTTATATATAATTGATTGATATAATAGTTAATTACATAAATTTAATTTTATAACAGAAAAAAATATTACATCCCCTTCACTACAATATATTTAGCCAAAAATTAACTAAAAATAAAAACAATTAGGACACGGATTTTACATTCAAATCTCTCTGACGGTATGTCTTGGAATCAGCTCATGTGTTTCGAAAAATATTCAACAGATAGCGCTGGGTTATGATACGGTTATTAATTTTAATTATGATTTGATTGTTTTTTTAATACCAAACATATATATAAATTTAAATGTAAACAAATTTTCTATAAAAGTTTACAACATTTACGATTGACGAGAATTTTTTTTCTTCTACTTGTATTTGTTATGGACCTTTCCGCATTCTATTGTGCTATAAAATAATTTTTTAGTTTTGTATTTTTTTTACATTCATCCATATCTAAAATATATTAGTATATGCAGTGGTCGTGAAAAAAATCACTATAATCCAAATAATCAATACCCACAAAATAGGCTCAGTGTGTTCCAACATTGCCGACATAAGTTTAAATATGAATTAAAATAAATTAAATCAGATTTTACAAAAAACTTATTGAGAATATCGGAGTT
Source organism: Arma custos (assembly GCA_037127475.1). NCBI lineage: Eukaryota > Metazoa > Arthropoda > Insecta > Hemiptera > Pentatomidae > Arma > Arma custos. The sequence goes on from CM073761.1 coordinate 40,385,704, forward strand.
GCCACTCTATAAAACCGATTTACTGTTCTCAACAATTTTACTGATTACGGCCCTAAAGATTTTTATTATAATTGTTTATTTAAAATTCTAAAGTCTCGTCGTGATTAAAAATATTCTGAAAAACCTAGAATGCCGAATTTTTAAATATGGCTTCCTTTGATGTTTTTTAATTGAAAATCAATCATTGTTTATATTACCAATAATATGCATACTAAATCTTTATGCGTTTTTGTAATAAAGAATAAAACAACTTTTAAAAAAGCCATTGAAAGTCCTGGTGGAAATTTGTTTATATAAATGCAGTAAAATAAACATTATAGGATCGGATTTAAAAAAAAATATATACAAACACTTTCATTGGATGTTATATCATAGGTATTGATTGCTTTGAAAGATAGCTTCAAACATTTTAAAAATAATTGTATCGCCATAAAACATACCTTCCACAACATGGTTTGTAGTTCTTGTTCCAAGACATTTTTGACTAATTTCGATACCGTTTACCGTCTTCCTCCGGCAATGGTCTCTAGGTAATATGGCAAGAACAGTATTGGACTAATGTATTCGATTTAAAATTAAACATTTTCCAGACTAATGATAGGCGCTTTAAACAACTCATAACATTTTAGAAATAGTAAAAAGAAATGAACTTACAACGCAGGGATCTAAAGTTTCCTCTTATGCAATTAAGAAAGAATGGAACAGCGCGCTATCTTCAAACGTTAGATGTTATTAGTTGTTAGATTATGTCATTTTACCTATGATTTAATACGACTTTAACATCAATAGAAAAATGCTAATTGGTCAAGATTCAGCCGTGAGGAAAAAACAAAATGAAGAGAGACCGCCGTGATTCTAAAACCTACCCTGGATTTTATAATCCTTTAAAATTTTTATAATGCTTTACCTGGACTCGAATCCACCTGTAGCAGATAAATTATTCAATTTGTTAACACTCACTGATCAACCGAGTAGTAACTGCAGACCCTCTAATCTCCAGAGCTTAGAAACAGTAGTCTCAACCATGTTGTTGTTGCTTAAAAAAACCGTAACAATACAACCTTCAGTACATGGAAGAGTCTCTAGTAGGGCAACGGTCGTGCATGGAGGTGATTTGTCTGAGATCACGCTCAACCGCCAGGCTTTCCTCCGATTGAGGGACCAACTTTATAGAGGCTGGGTGAGCCCCAAGAGGATCTACAGGCCCTACAGGGTCCATCCTCGCTTTTAAAAGATTAAATAATTTATCTGCCACAGCTGGATTTTAACCTGGGACCTTCGGTGCGGCAACTCAGCGCTCTACCACTGAGCTACTCTACTCCCATCTAAAATCTTTGTTACAATTTTGTTTTTTATAAGACCTGAGAGACCGCTAATGGCTCAATGTGTCAGTCCTTAGTTACACATAGTAGCATATCTCTGTAATGCATTTAGCGAAAGTCCAAGAAGAAGAATTAACTCTCCTGGCGATAAATAACAGCTGACAACATCCTTCATGAAATCATGAATGGGGAACATGCAAGATGCATGAGATTTGCGGTAGTAGTCATGTATTCATGAGGTGGTAATATCCTCTAGTGGAAGTTTATTTTCATTAAATTAATCTATCTACGCATACAATGATTGCGATGTATAAAAATATATGGAGATATTGCGAGATTTTATTTTTATTTAAAAATTGTTCACCCCGCGCTCATAATTGGAATAAGCTTCATGTCACCATCCTTGGTGTTTATTGCATTGAATCCAGTCCTCTTCCGGTGGTTCACTGAAGTTCTCTTTACACAATTTGTATGTTAAAAAAAAATGCATCCCAAGGAAGGATAATTATGTCCCAACTACTTGGAGGCTTTTCTCTTCGACAACTTAACATCCAATATCTTTTGAGTGGTCTTGATCATCCATACATATCTTTAGATCAGTCTTCCTTTCATAGCTTCTTAAAAAATAATGTACTCATGAGCAAATGAGTACGAATAACAAGTTATTATTTAATGTTGCCACTTTAACTCTTATCCTGGAGTTAGGACTGTAACTTAAACACCTTTATTCTGAATATAACCTATGGTGTGAATATTGAATCTTAAATATGATTGTAAAACTAAAATTAAATGTTCGGGACAAGAGTTCGGATAGGTACTCTTGCCCTACAAGCAGTATTTATACTTGTTAGGAGCTGTTGCTCTCTGTATACCTCAACGGAACTAAACGATCCCATTTTTAAGAAGAGCACTGAATGGACTGAAGCTATATAGAAGTGAAACCGTTGAATTTTTAGTCGGATTAGTCTATACTAGGGAGCGGATTGGCTCAGTGGTATAGCGCTGAGTTTCCATGCCGAAAGTCCTGCCTGGGTTCAAACACCGTTCGCTGGCTGACTTTTATTTAATTTGTTAGTGCCCGGAGAGGGATCCTACGGGATCTGTGACCTTCCTGGGGATCACCCAGCTCTATAATGTGGGTACCCAAAATTAGGGGAGGAAATCTGGTGTTTGAGCGTGATCTAGGACAAATCAACTCCCTGCACAACCGTTGTCTAAGAAACAGTACAGTCTCTATCATGTACAGTCACCCTGACCCTTATTGGTTTGTAGTGGTACAGGTTTTTTTTTAAAACAGGTTTAAATCTTACACTAATTCCTATATTCTTAAATATTATATCAAATGAGCTGCAATAAGCTGTTACGTCATTTTTAGTTGAGTAATAACAGCGAAAACACTAAACAAGATGGTAATGGCGTAGGCACTTCCTTGCACCTGCTGACAGTCGTATCAACTAGCCCAAGTGCAATGTAAAAATCGTTTCCTGCAACCATTGAGTAATGCTATCCATTACTCAACTAAAACTGGTGTGGAAAGTCCCACTTTCCCCCACTAGTGAGGGAAAACCACTTTCCCAATCCAATCAAATTGAATCGCATTATTCAAATTTATCTTGCAATGATCCTTGTAACACTACAATACATTAAGCTAAAATTTTGTAATCATTGTTTCCCTTAGTGATTAAAAACAAATACACATAGAAAAAAAAAGTAGAAACTTCAAGGATTCCTGGATAAACATCAGTATAAAGAAATCTTTTCCTGTATACATCGTATCCGTTTAAAGGCTAACTATAAATAATTACGGAAAACGGAAAAATAATACGAGTATGGTCAAGAGTGCCGATGTTTCGGCCTAGTTTTTTGACCTTCGTAAGGATAAGGAGTCCAAGAGTCGAGGATTAGACTTGTAAATCACATACGGTAGATTACAACTTGGAACGAAGCGCACTTAATAAAAGACGTTTTACACTTATCATATAGTCTTCGGCATCTCCAAATTTATCTCGATTACATTAAAGGTGTATAGTCCAAGAAGAACACAGGAAGGATGTAGATTGTACTAACAAAGACTCTATAGTGAAATTGTGCACCTCATTGAAACACCTAGAAAGCAAAGATTGAGTTTCTAAGAACATATGGTCTGTATGACCCAGACGAAATTTATAAACACATGTTTAGTAAAATGTGGATTTATAAGAGTCGGGATGGATATATTGGGTGGATAGAGAAGGAAATTAAGAAACTCGATATCACAGAGGACTGCATGGAATGGTAGGATTACAAAAAGAAAATATCTAAGCTGAAGATTCCTGTGGGAAAAGGAGTAATACCATTAGAAGAAGGTGGACTAGCGAAAGAATGGCGATCAAAGAGGTCTAGAAAGTCTGATCACGAAAAATAAATAAATAATACATAAATAAAAGCCTACATCAGTTGGTCATATTTCATGAGCAAGTTCGGATTAAGCATCAAACTGCGTGAACCATAATACTGGGTCGAGGTGAGGGTGAGATGGACAATAGGAGTTTACTACTGATGTGTTACAAAAGTCACCATATACTTGAGATTTTTTAATTTAAATAACTTACAAAGGGAGAGAAAAAAAATCGGATAAGGTCGTTTGGTGAATATAACGGAACTGACTTGAAACGATCCCGTTCTTCCATTTTTATTGAAGTATCCAAAGCCGTTTAACCAAAGAAACAAATACAAGTATATACAAATCAAAAATAACAACATAAGAACGAATAAAATAACTTTTATTTCAGTTTAATAATGAACATTATTAAAATAATGACAAAAATATTATTATATTAGTCAGTAAAATAATAGTTCATAAAACAACTAGGGCCCATCCTTGCACAATCGTTTGCATAGAAACAGGACGGCGTTTGCGAAGTACTTAACCTGAGAGGTACACATTTTTCTTTTCTTCTTTTTACTTGTAATGCTAGTTTTATGAGTAGTTTTTATGCAATTTTCCTTGGTTCAAAACGTTTTGTAATCAGGTATCAGGTCTTTATCCTCTCACTTGTTTTAGCCCTGAGAATGGATCTCATCTTTGAACCGAAACGTAGCTTGTGCAACACAAAAACTCTGCTTAACTCTGTTTTTTGTCCTTCGACACACTTTTCACACCTCATACCAGAAATATTTTTTTAATGGCATAAATTGGACGTAGTTTAGCAGTAAGGACTCAACCCACAATACGTCACTTTTGACTTATCGAGGTTTTTACTTTAGGTGTGTATTGCTGGAATGATGTTGTATTTGGAATATTTTGAAATATAATCATGTAAGGGCAAAATATACAAAAATTTTAAGAACCAACCTTTAGGACCTCTTTGGCATATATAACTCATTTTTGACCATAGTGTGGGTTGAGTCCTTTCAGCTAAACTGCGTCCAATTATTCTTCCCAAGTAAATTATCGGCCGTTTCGTTTCCATTTTGATGCAATAGAAATGCTAAACCTGCGCTAGAGGCGCTAGAGTATTTAATAACAGATATCGATTGTTATAAAACCGGAAATCGTAAAGTGAATCAGACATTGATAAAAAGATACGTGACAGAGAGCTAACTGTTTTTTACAGGTTTCTCATTACTGTTTGCTTTTTAATTATTTTATTGAGGATATAAAATCAAAATATAACGCAAGGAGGTCATAAAAAATGTTTTTTTAGCAATTAAAATTCCATTGCGTATTTGCTGTAAAAACTAATCGTGCGTATGTATGTGAAATACCACACACACTTTTGTGTGGGTATAAATAGCAAATATTTTCTAAATTTATTGCAATAATAGTTATATATAGAGTTTATATATTTAAAAAAATTAAAAACCGCTTTATTTAATTATTTTTTATTCTCATCCTATAGGCACATTTATTAAGCAGCATAGATATATTTTTTCGCTTCCCATACATTAATGTAATAATATTTAATTAATTATAATACAGTAGGTACTTAACGTTATGTTTTAGTAGTTAGGTACACCGATATTATTATTATTTAATTTATTTTTTTATTTTAATTCTCTTGTGGATGTTACTGGAGTACATATTTTTGAATCATTCAAGTGAGTAAAAAAACCTTTTTCCATTCAAAAATTTTTTCTTTATATAAAAATACGTTTCGACTTATTAAGTCATTTTCAATTTTCTTTTCTTATAAGTCTATTTTTATTTAATTTAAATATTTTTACTCATAAATTTGTACATTATTAACCTTTTAATAGTTGTCAATTAATTAAAAATTTTTTTTTTATATTTGGAGTTTGTAATTTTCTCCATGACCAAATAAAACTTGTTAAGAATGACCATGGAGAAAATTACAAACTCCAAGTATAAAAAAAAAAATTAATTAATTGACAACTATTAAAAGGTTAATAATGTACAAATTTATGAGTAAAAATATTTAAATTAAATAAAAATAGACTTATAAGAAAAGAAAATTGAAAATGACTTAATAAGTCGAAACGTATTTTGAATAAAGAAAAAAATTTTTGACTGGAAAAAGGTTTTTTTACCCACTTGAATGAATGATTCTTAATTTTTTATTGTTTTAAATGTTTTTTTTTAATTTAAAATTTATCCCATTACATAAATTTGCGTATATCTGTTTCAGCATATAAATGACATAAATAAATAATTTGAATTTATACTTTATTTAAAGCACAAAAAATCTTGTACAAGAAAAATTTAATTCACTGAACAATCATGACTTCCATATGACCACTTCTAGATACCTAACCCTACTCACAAAGCCACCTGTCATACATTGGCTTCAACTTCATAGCAGCAAGTATTAAATAAAAAAAAATAAAAAACTGTACCACTGCAACCCGTGAACGGGCCTGTGGGTTCAGTACATGGTAGAGACTACTGTTTCAAGGACAACGGTTGTGCAAGGAGATGATTTGTCCTAGATCACATTCAACCGCCCGATTCCCCCCTAATTTTGGTTTCCCACTTTATAGAGGCAGGGTGAGCCCCATGAGGGTCCTAGATCCTTATGATCATTTTCCGGCTGCTAACAGACAAAATAAAAGTCTTGCACTCCGCTCCTTAAGTACTAAATAATAGTTCTAGGAAATACAATTTTAGAGAAAATACTCTTCAATCTCGTTTTAAAGGAATGGTAATGTGGACCACTAGCAGTGGTCTTTCCTGAGAAAGCAAGTTCGGATAATTAACGATCGGACAATCGATTATTGTATTTTATAATTATTTTTTTTATTTTACATTGGCTCAGCAAAAATTCAAAATATCGCTTTCATATTATTTTTAACTTTGAAATCGATCATTATAACGTTTAAGTCTACAACGGACCTTAAAATGGATTTTTCATGAATTATAAGTAATTCGCACACATCCTAGCCTTGTTTTAATCTAAAGATATTTTTCGCATCAAAAGAATCACTACTACTTCCGATGACATTTCCTTTTCAAGTGGGTTCATGCAGTATCGATTCCAAGAGCTGTATTGTTTATACTTCTAAAAATAATTGGTAGTACTCGATAATACGTGGGAGGAAGAAAGAGAGGTTTCTTCGACCAATCATATCTCGGACGTTATGGATCCACATCAACCCTTATATTTGTCACTGTGTGGGCTCAGTTCCACTAATACTGTTGGCATTTCTAAGTATACGTCTTCATACAAAATTATCAATTTATTTATATAATAAATATAGTAACAACTGGTTACCTTTTATTTATTTATTTATTTTTCCTCTCACTCATCATGAAAACCGGATTTATAGAAATAAAGAAAATAATTTTGACCTTAAATAGGTGCCCACTGTCTATAATTAAATACTTAGACAATAAACTGAAAGCACAATTATAAGGGTAGACTGTCCTTTGTTGATTGTAACAAAGTCTACCTCCTGCGTATGTGCAGATTTTCCTTTGCGCATCCACAGGAATCAGTTTTCACAGTGACGATATATCAAGGCTCGATCATTTTTTTTTAACCACCTTCAAATAATCTGTACAAAATCGTGCAGTAAATACCCAATGTAAAATTGTGTATATATTAAACAGGGAAAAATAATTTCTTTAATTTAAAATATAATATTGATACATGGATTAAATCGATATTGTTATTACATAAAAAAAAAAATTAATTATTTTATGTTTCAATGATTATAAAAAGATTTTATAGGCCTCTGCTAAAAGTAATTTCTTCATATATGACCTTTCTATATTTTTTAGTCTGCAAAATCTTTTGTCGATTGGATATAGATATACCGATTTTCTTATTATCCTTCCGTTTTCTTAAAAATTTAGGTTAAGAGATTGAATAATTCCATTGATCGTGAAAAATAATAAATAACAGATAAATAGAAAATAAATAGAATTAATGGTTAATGAAAAAAAAAAAAATAATGGGAAAGCTGGCCTTGAAAATGGAGAAATCCGCCTAAACTTATACTTCATAAATCTACTCAAATTAAAATTATGTGGAGGAAAGTGGTCCGGGTAGAGGTCACAATGAATTTCTCGTACAATTGGAGAAAAACTTTATTGAAACTAAACTAAACTTTATTATCAATAAAGTTTTTCTCCAATTCTACGAGAAATTCATTGTGACCTCTACCCGGACCACATTCTACCACATATATTATCAAGGACAACAATTATCATTCAATACAAAGTAAAATTAGTAATAATTCTTCCATAACATTATTATAATGTGGAATATTTAATAAGACATTATTGGATATAAATTGAATAAACATCATATGCATATGCACAGATCTGGACAACTGTACTTGACGAAATCTACGTTTAATATATCTGTTTTAATGAATTAAGATCATTCTTTTATTCATCAGAATCGCCCTTTTTTTCTCATTCAGACCCACTAGTTTCAAAATCTTTCATTCTCGATAGTTCTCAGAGACACCTGAAAACATGTTGTTCTCATGAGCTTTTAAGTTGAAATTAGTATTTCATTACTATCAATGGGTAATTTCTCTAATTTATCTCATGCCATTATGCACAATTCACTATATTTACTTTTTCTATTATTATAATAAAGTTGTAAATCTCAAGAAATAATTTATTTTTAAATCAATCCTCATAATTGCTTATATCTAAGTGTGCAGTGTTTTGTGTCTAGTGGTTAACGCAATGTCGTAAACTCACAAAAATATCTGAAAGATCAGATAGACATGCAAGAACAATATTTTGTACACTAGATAACATGTGCTTATTTCAAATCCTTGGAGCAGTTTTGATTTATTTTTCGTTTTTGTAATTAAACGAGGTTTCATCATATTTTTTGGTTTTAGTTGACTCCTTACCGTAATATGGTTATTAAAATATTTTTTTCTCATATTATTGTTCGATTAACTCGAAGATAACGAACTCTCAAAATTATTCAGTTCTAAATCATTGAAGCTGCTACTGATTCCTTTCCTTTCCGGTCTCATCAATAAAATTCTAATCATGACACGTGACGTTGAGATTATCCTGTGTATATCTGAGGGAACTGGGGCTGCGTGGGTGTCATGTTTGCATCAATCTTGCATTCCACCCCAAAGACGAGCAGGTTCCAGGAATATCCTGAAAGTCACGTCAGAGAATATGTGAAGAGAGAACGGTGAGATTCCCTCTCAACGGTCAACCGAGCAATTATAGTGCATCAATTGTATATGTTTGGGATTGACAGGAACCTCGCTGATTCACAAAACCCCCAGGCGAGACCTCACCCTCGTCCTAAACTTAGAGAGGATGGAATGATGTCATGGAAGAATGCGACATCCTCCATAATTTGTTGTTGGATAGTTAGCAGCTATTTATATATTCTCCAAAGCCATGTCAGTGGTGTTCGATGCACGAGCGGGCAAAGATCGTTAAAAACGTCATGTCAAGTAAATTTAAGGGGTTGAAATACTTTGCTTATATAAAAAAACATATACCACAACAGTACACGAAGGGCCATAGGTTCAAAGCATGTTTCTAAAATTGTGCAAAGAGATGATTTACCCGAGATTACCCCCAATCACCAGGTTAATTTTTCTCCCAATTAAGGATTCCCACTTCACAGAGGTTGGGCGAAACACACTGCAGTGTCTGCAGAACCCACAAAGTTCACATGTGGTTTAACAATCATATTAAATAATTTATCTATCACAGCAGGATTCGAACTCGGGATTTTCAGCGCAGAAACACAGTGCTGCATATCAATCCTACTAAATGAGTATAATTTTGTAGATAATTTGTAGGCCATCTTCAGGGCTGAGAGAGAAAAAACAAAACAAAAATAGCTATAAAAAACATTGCAGTACAAAGAAAGAAAGAATAATGATTTTATTTTTATTTTGAAGAGAAAAGATATGCCCAGGGCCGGGATTCGAACCCGGGTCTCCCATGTTAAGGGGGTTGGTACCTCGGTGGGAAAAATCCATTCTCTTCACTGAACCTTTATATCCTAGTTCTCGCAATTTGCGATGTATACACGGGGAAGAATGTTCATTTTTTCTCTTCAAAATAAAAATATTTAAAATTATAACAATTAATAAAAAAAATAAAACAAAATAAATTATAATAATAATTGTCTTTACTTTTCTACAACTCCTTTTATTATTCTTTCTTTCTTTGTACTGCAATGCTTTTTATAGCTATTTTTGTTTTGGTTTTTTCTCTCCAAGATGGTCTACAAAGTAGGCCGAAACGTCGGCACTAATAATAAATAAGTTTTCACTTATTTGGTGTTTTTTATGACTGCACCCACCAACTAATTCCATCCTTTATTAATATCTATTCATTTCATCTATGTCCTCAACAACAAAATTTCTTGTTTAGTATTGTATCCTTCCTCATACAAGACTGAAAAGACGAGAAACTTCTGGACGTTTTCGCCTACTTCAACATTTACTGGACAAACGTTCAAAGCTCCCAATTAATTACAAAGGACTCATTTACATGACAATTATCAGACCTATTTGGACATACGTAGTTGAGCTTTGGGGCTCTACTAAACCATCCAATTCATCTCGTATCCAATCCTTACAATCCAAAATCCTTCGTAAAATCCTAAATGCTCCTTATGATGTCACAAACAAACTCATCCATCATGATCTTAATATCCCATATGTTGCTGATTTGGCCCAAACTAGGTACCTATCCTTCCATGAAAAGCTTCATACACACTTGAATCCGCTAGTCTCTCAACTTCCCATAATATTCCTGATAACCCTCCGAGGCGTCTGGAAAGAAGATGGCCTCGAGACCTACTATAAAACTTTATTAGAGTGCTATCCATGGGTAGTTTTTTTTTTCATGCCCTTTGTTCATACAGCAGATTTACATGATGTAATATAATTACAGTTGTAAATATCAATAAAAAAAATTTAAAAAAAAAATGTCGTGTCTTAAGTGAATTTCCATCTCCAGTTACAAAACTAAGGTGTTTGGTGAGCTACTAGTAACTAACCACTGATATTGATCAATAATTACTTATAAATTTGAGAAAAAAATTATGAAAATCTAATAAGGTGAGCGATTCTTACAACTTATACTTACAACCATACATTGATTAGGAATTAATTTCGAATCAAGTAGAACGAGTGAAAATTTTCATTTAGTTCCTATTAAATAACATAAGAGTATTATTTACTAACAACAACAATTTTTTACATTCAACGATTTCATTTGCCACTTTCATCTTCTTCTTTTCCCGATGAGGCCAGCTGAGGACCAGGTGCCAATTTCAATTCTTCCCACTTGGATGTTGACTCTTCCGTCCCTTCCAATATTCCTTCCTACTTTCACGATGGTGCTTCTTTCTGTCTTCAGACCATCTCACCCCAGGTTTTCCTTTCACTCTTCCCTGGATTCCTTCCATACTCAAGATCTTCCTTCCAAAGGTCTCTCTGTCCATAGAGTTGTCTTCCCTTATATTGTTTATCTCCAAATCCTTCTTCACCTCTTGAATCCAGCTAGCTGTTGACTTTTTCTCCCAAAGGTACTTGAATATCCTTTTTGTTAATCTCGAATCATCCATTATGAAAACATGTCCAAAAAATAATAGCCTCCTCTTTCTTATCGTTTCTGTTATGTTTTCTACGTTCCTGTATATTTCACGGTTAGATCTTAATGTCCATTCTTCTGTGCTTTTCACTGGGCCTAGATTTTTTCTCATTATTCTTCTTTCAAGTAATTCAAGTTTATCTAATCTATAGTTTAATACAAAGAATTCACTCGCATACAGGCATTCTGGTTTCATAACTATAGAGTAGTGTCTTATTTTAAGATTTTTTCATAAACACCTTTTGCTTTCTTCTTCAACATTCTTAGTAAAGCCAAATGCTCTTTCCATCTTTCGTACCCTTTCTTCTATTGCAGATTTTTCTAAACCATTTTCTTGGATTACTTCTCCCAAATATTTGAATTTCTTTATTTTCTCCACTCGACCAATATCTGTTATCAAATACTTTGGAGCGTTCTTGATGTTTGTAATAAATTTTGTTTTTTCTACGGAGATTCTCTACCTTGTTTTGCTATCTATTTCTCTAAAAGATTGATTTGTATTATTGCACTTGCAATGCTGTCTGAAAGTAAAGCGAAGTCATCTGCAAATGCTAGGCGATTTAATTCAATACCCTTGTGTTTTCTTCCCAAAGTTAATGGTGAAACGTTTGGTCTTTTTATTTTCCAGTCCAAATTCTTACAATTTTCTCCAGGACACAATTGAACAAAGTTGGTGATAGACCATCACCCTGTCTTACTCCTGTATTTATTTAAATAGGTTTTGATAGCTCACCCGTAAATTTTACTTTTGAAATCGTGTTCGTAAGAGTTTCCCGTATTAAGTTTGCCAATTTTTATTTTACGCCAAATACACAAATGATTTTATGTAAGGTTTCTCTATCAATGAGTCAAAGGACTTTTTGAAGTCCACAAAAGTCACGACTATGTCTGTTGAATTGAGCATCCTATGGCGAATTATGGATTTTAAGTTAAATATATGTTCTGACCAAGATCTGTTTTTTCGAAATCCAGCTTGATTTTCACCCATTGCTTGTCAAGCGTTGTTTCTACTCTATTCATCAAAATTTTTGAGAATACCTTGTAGGCAATTTGCAAAAGAGACACACCCCTCTAGTTGTCGATGCTTTGTTAATCCCGTTTTTTATGTAATGGATGTATTATAGCCGCTTTCCATTCATCCGGAATTCTTTCTGTTTTCCATATGTCTTCAAATATCAGCTGCAACTCTTCACTGATTTTTGCTTGAGACCATTTCAAAAGTTCAACTGTTATCGTGTCTTCTCCCACTAGCTTTATTGTTTTTTAGACTGTTAATTGCTTCTTTAATTTCTTCAGCATTGGGTGCTATATCTTCTTCCGGGTTTTCAGTTATTTCTGAGAATTCCAGCTTATGATCTGGTTCGGGGCAGTTCAAAAGTTGATCAAAATGATTCGTCAGTATTTCACAGTTCTCAGCATTGCTTAGTCCAATTCTACCATTTTCATCTTTGATGCATATACCTTTGATAACCTTTTCATTTATTCTTGTAAGTCTGATAGAAATTTCGAGAATAATTTTTAACAAATTTGTTTATATTATAAATTTGCCACTTTATAATATAAACAAGTTTTTAGTGATGTAATATTTTATCAGCGTTGCTTAGCAAGTAATAAATATTTTTAATAAATGACAAATCATAAAGCCATCTTTCCTGAGTTGTTAAAGCCGTTTCGCAAAATTAAGCACTGTTTTTTAATTTAAATGGAAAAAGTGGAATTCCTCGATTATAGCAAAATGTATTCCAATGATAAGCAACCTATCCGAACTAAATGATAGATAATTTCGCGTAACTCATAAATAATGCTTTAAATGTAATAAAACTTCATTTAAATAAATTCATTTTGTCTTCTTCTTTCCCCAGACTCTTTAGTCTCTGCTGATTTATCCATTCTCCCCCTTTCCTTACTGGAACGTAAAATTCTATTCTTCTTTCTTTGGCACTGCATCCCGTCTCGGACTTTGGTTTAAGTGATTCTTGTTAAATAAAGAGTAAAAGGTAATAGAGTGCAGGGAAACAACAGTACGAGTTATAACGATACAAGCACAGAATTTATTATGATATAAACACTTGACAAGACACTTCACACAAAATGGCAGATGCAGTCCATACTACAAACCGACGCTAACAGAGAGACTCAACATACACAACAATAATGGCTGTTGTTACCAAGACACTGTGGTGCACAGCCAACATGATTTCAACTGCCACTACAGTGTTATCTGTCTATATTACAATATATATGAGAAGAGGAATTACTTCAACACACCCTCCTAATTCCGCATTACAAAATACAAATAAAATACATAAAAGGAATTATTACAGCAAGCCTTCCTAACTCACATTATACAATATAAATAAAATAAATACAACTAATTACTTTAACAACCTAATTCCAAATAAAACAAATACTACATAAAAGAAATTATTTCAGTAAGTCTTCCTAATTCACATTACACAATATAAATAAAATAAATGCAACTAATTACTTTAACAACCTAATTCCAAATAAAACAAATACAGGGAATTACTGAAACAGATTTACTTTAACATTCCAAAAATAAAACAAATACGGGGGAATTACAGAAACAGAATTACTTTAACATCCTGATTACAAATAAAACAAAGAATTCCACATTACACAACTCAAATACAATTAATATCCTAATTCCATATATACATGTTCACTTTCACAGATTGATACCTAAAGTCCAATTCCAGTCCTTTATTATATATATAATTTATTCCAATTAGCGGTGTAGACCTCAATATTTTTTTCTTACTTTCCACATTAAAATATTAACATCATCTTTATTACTAGAACTTCTAATTATTTTGAAAACACAATGATAGTTAATTTTGTCAACACTTTTCAAACTCTGACAATTGGCCTTTGTTTTATTCTTATAAATGATATAAGGGAAACTCACAATTTCTTTATTAGACACTCTTGACATGTCTACTGATTCACTATGTACCAAAAATTCCTTAAACGAGCACATTCCCTTATCACCTGTCGACTTTAAACTTGACCAATTAAACACAAGTAAATTATCTGCAACTGTGTCTTTCATCTTGTTAAATTTGTCCGAATTTACCTCTTCTTTCTGATTCCATACTTCTAAACTGTTCACTATTTCCTTAATATTTAACTCTTTCATCTTGTTTAATAAATCTGGTTGGTTTGCTTTGACTTCTTTATTAACTTCTTCCAGATTTAACTCTTCACTAAAGTTTATTTCTTCCGGATAGTCTGTTCCATCTTGATGACTTATTTCTTCCAGATTTATACTTTCACTTAAGTTCATTTCTTCTACCTTTACTTCTTCACTATAGTTTGTTTCTTCCTTTGTATTATATGTTTCTTCTGTATAAATAATTTCTTCAAGATTTATCTCCACACTGTGGTTCATTTCTTCTATAAAACTAGCTTCTTCCATGTTTAAACAAACTTTAGAAATATTATCAATACCAATAACATTTGCAGTGGCCCCAGAGTCTATCACAAAACAAGCTATCTCTGATGAACAAGGGGCTTCAGCACTGTTATCCAAATAGGCGGTGAAGTGAAATTCGTTATCAAATTTATGATCAGAAGTGGCAGCAGAATTCTTATTTTTTAATTTCGGGCAAACACTTTTAACATGACCTCGACCTTTGCAGTAATAGCAAACAACATTTGATGTTTTTATGGGGTTAGTGACCTTTGAATTCCCATATTTCCATAATTTACCTTTAGTTCTGTAGGTTGCAAATACATTCTGTGATAGATCATCCTCCCTTCTCATATTTCTCTCATACTCCGACAAAAGACAGTTTTTCACATATTCCAAACTAAGTCCTGATTTGTCCTTATTGTACACAATGTCTAATGCTGACACCACAGAATCAAACTCTGATGGCATTGCAACAAGTAAATGATTTACTATCTCTTCTTGTTCTAATTTTCCACCAGCCACTCCTACATCAGACGCCATGGATTCAAACTTCTGAAAAAACTCTAGTAGAGGTTGATCATTGTTGTACACCATGTTCCTCCAAGTTCTTTGCAGCATGACAAGAGACTTCATACCTCGTTTTTCATAGGTTGCTAAGAGGGCTTCCATTAATTCCTTTGCAGTCTCCTTCTCTTTAACAGTGGAATAAATATTGTTCGAAAGACTACTAGCAATAATAAGTTTGGCCTTTGCATCCTGATCTATAAAAATTTTAAGTTCCTCCTCCGTCGTGGGGGCTCTTCATTTAAAAATCTAAGTAAGCCCCAAGCGGCCAACAATAATTTAATTCTTGAGTACCAGATACTAAAGTTGTATCCATCAAATAGTTCAACTGTAACATTCGGAACACTTGAACTTGCCATTGTAACACGGACCGTAAGCGTCTAACTAAAAACAAAATGGCGTAACACTGAAACTCAAATCAACAAACAAATAACTATTGTTTTGTAAAACTGACTGACCAAAAACGTGTGTCCTAAAAGTTATTTCCAAACAAATAACTAACCACCAGTGTCTGTCCCAAAAACTTATATCCATTCCAAAAATCCGGCTCTACCATCAACAAAACATAACTTGTACACATAAACCTACACTGGGCCCATAACTTGTTAAATAAAGAGTAAAAGGTAATAGAGTGCAGGGAAACAACAGTACGAGTTATAACGATACAAGCACAGAATTTATTATGATATAAACACTTGACAAGACACTTCACACAAAATGGCAGATGCAGTCCATACTACAAACCGACGCTAACAGAGAGACTCAACATACACAACAATAGTGGCTGTTGTTACCAAGACACTGTGGTGCACAGCCAACATGATTTGAACTGCCACTACAGTGTTATCTGTCTATATTACAATATATATGAGAAGAGGAATTACTTCAACAATTCTTTCACCATTCAATATTATTTTTAATTCCAACATTTCCTGGCTCGTACCCTTTCTTTTAGATTAGGCACATCCGTAGCTCAAGCACACTCCTTTCAAAAACGCTGCTTATCTTACTCCCTCGGTACTCAGTTCCCAGAGCTGTAGGTCAGTAAGGGTCTTATAAGGATTTAATAGATGAACATTTTTGGGAGTTTTTTTGCGGACCATGAAAGCATCTTTTGACAGCTAAGATGCATCTACCAATGCCTGCGCCTCATCAAAGTAGACGAAAATTTATACATTCTCAAATGTTTAATCATCTGTGTTCAGTACATTTATCGGCATGTGCTTGGTTTTATAAGGTGTTGCGTAAAATATTCGGACCAAAACGGAATGAGACTACTGGAGAATTTAGAAAAGTATACGACCCGGAGTTGCAGAGCTTGCACCCGGTTGATATTATTGAAGTGATTGTGTTGGGAAGATTAAGACGAGCTTGTAAATTTTTTGGGCTCGGTAACGAAGGAATTCCTAAACAGTTAATAAGGGTTGTGCCGACTTGTAAACGTCTGACCCTTTTCTAAAGGGTAGACCGAGGCTTAGGTAGGATTGCATTAAGAGTGTTCTGGCGGATTTGGATTTGGGTTGTTGCCCGAGGACCGAAGTTTGGTGGTATCGGCATAATAAGCAAGCTACGGGACTAGTAATAGTTGAATGAAAAAATGTAACAATAATTATTTTAATGTATAATAGATTTTATAGTATAAAACATGTAATTAGTATAAATTTAAATATTGACTCAATTTTTTCCATAAAGGGAGCAAGGCATGGAGAGTGTTGTGAATAATCGTTGTAAATTAGAAATAGTTTCACTCTACTTGTGTAGCTACTTGAAATCAGTAATTAAAATTAAACCATACTACTATAAATAAGTTGTATTTTTATTTAAATAAGTAAATGTATTGATTATAATACAGTAATCAGTTTAAAAAAGTAAAAAAATAAATCTATTTATTATAATGTGATAGTAATACATATTATGTTTCGTTTTCAAAACACAGCCCAAATATTAATTCGTTTTATTGATAGGTTTAGCCGAGTACAAATATTGAGCGGTTACCGAGTACCGGTTAATGACGAGCTATGGCCTTCTCCAGGTACACGGTTTTATTTTTATAGATACCAAGTTCTAGTAACCAGTTAATAAAGTCGTTCCTATACGGAATAGCAGTTAATGAAAGTAGCATTCCTATTAAAACTGATATTATTGTGTACTTTATTATAATGTAAGGTGCAGGGTAGTATTGCAATATATTTCTACGTATTGAAATATATATATATATATATATATATATATATATATATATATATATATATATATATATATATATATTTTATTAAAGCCGTCCTCAAAATATTCTTTAACTATTTAGAAAATAAATATCCCAGATTTTATTATAAATAGATTGTTTTAATATTTTAATTTATCTTTAGTCTTCAAGTCCAAGCCTTTCCGGTCTAAAGCGGTGGTAGATAAATTATTATTCAAATAACCGTGAATCGACTATGGGATCTGGAGACTATGCCGGGACTCACCCGGCCATTATAAAGTGGGTACCCTTAATTTGGGATGGGGGAAATCCGGCGGTTGAGCCTGACCTCGGCGAAATCTCGTCATTTCACAATCGTTGGCTTAGAAACAGTACAGTTTCTACCATATACCTCATCCTATACAAATCATGAGTCGTAATGATAAAGTTTGTTTTTTTATCATTTCATAAATATTTTCCAATGTAAAAAAATATTAAAAAAAACCTGTAACACTACAATCTATGAGGGTCTTGGTTTCAGTACATAGTAGAGACTGTACTGTTTCAAAGACGGGTCGTGCAGATAGGTTACTTTCCAAGATGGAACTCAATCGTCAAGTTTTCCCTCTATTGAGGAGGAGGAGGAGGGTCTGCATATGCACCCACAGAGTGTATGTAGGTTTTTTACAAATTTAATAATTTATGTACCAGGGCCGTATTCTAACCCGCAATCTTCAGCACAGCTATTCAGTGTTCTACCTTTGAGTTACACCGCTCCAAAAAAAAAAAAATATGACAAATAAATATACATATAAAGAAAACTACGTCGTTAATATATGAACGTTTTCTTAATTTTTTATTTGCTGCGATAGCGTCACAGCCTTCTCGAAACAACAGCTTTAATTAATAACATTACGATAGCGAGTAGTTTTAATGTACGGTTACTGTGTGTTGAGTAAATTGAAACCCTTGAATTGAAATTTGAAAGAAACGCGTAGTAAAGGCATTGAATGCTGTTTCTTTGTTTTTTTTCAGGTGAGGGAATGTTTAATTGAAAATTATTTAAGACATCTAAATATTTATAGCAAATAAATCTTTGTTTTTTTTTCAGAAAAACAATTCCGTCTTTATTTCTATATCCAAAGGAATACAAACATTATAAATTAATAAACTATCATTATATATTTATATTCCAAGGCATACATGATTGCAGTAATAATAAATAGCTCAATAGAGTTTTATTCTTTTATGTATAATTTACTACCATTTGTGTGATTCCCCATGCATTTTATAGCTGGATTGTAATTATATTTGCCCTCAACAAATATTTTTATGAAAATATCAAGTCATAGAAGGCAATAAATAGCCACGAAAAATTCACAGTGATCATTGCAGTTAATAATTCCAATTTTTATATTATTTAATAAAAAAATAAATGTTTGCACAGAAAGTGGATATTTCCATGTAAAATTAATATTTTTTAAACATTTATTTCGTTTACGGTAGTAAGCGAATGTAATCCGCACATATCATAACAAACTTCATTTTAATTTTTTT
Source organism: Arma custos (assembly GCA_037127475.1). Lineage (NCBI taxonomy): Eukaryota > Metazoa > Arthropoda > Insecta > Hemiptera > Pentatomidae > Arma > Arma custos. The sequence continues at coordinate 40,404,813 of CM073761.1, forward strand.
TTCGATTTAAGGTATCCTTATGAAAATTATTCAAGTTATTGACAGTTTCTGTGCATACGAACTATTAGCATCACTAAATAAGGTACCCCATTCGTGGATTTGATTTGTGAATATTGCTGTTTTTATTTTATAACCATATCATAAGATGGAGGCTTGTAAGATCAACAATGAGACACAGGTTCAAGACCTGCATATTCTAAAAGAACGTCTGAAGCATTCATGTATAACCCTTGGGTTCACCCAGCCTTGTTAGTGAGATGTAGGATAAAATAGTAAAAAATCATTGCATAAATAAGGAGAAATTCTCAGCAGAAGATATTCAGCAAACATAAAACAGGCTTACCTTGATTGTTCAAAAGAATTATAATACTATTTATAACAACAAATTTCGAGTGATAAACCTCGCACAAACCGCATGATATCCAACTATGTTTGTAACTAATGTGGATTTTGTTTTCATAACATTATTACATAAGGTAGTGAAATAAACAAATAATAAATATAAGTTCCCAATTAATTATGGTACACAAGACTCATATGCATGACTATTATAAAACCTATTAGTACTTACGGAGTAAAGCTTTGAGGTTCCACTAAGCCATCGCATTCGTCTCGTATCCAACTCTTGCAATCCAAAATCCTCAATGCTCCTTACTTAGTTACGAATAAAATCATTCATAATGAACTCAATGTAATATTTGTTGCTGATTAGGCCCGAACCCGATATAAATACTTTCATGACACACTTTATTCCCTCTTGAACCCACTAGTTCCAAACCTAGCTTCCTTTTCGATTCCCCATAACCCTCCGAAATGTTTAAGATGAATGTGTTAATTGAGTACTTCCAGTGGGTAGTTTTTCTACTTTTCTTTACTTACTTGCCGTTTTCATCATTCATTATATTTAATAATAATAATAATGTCTTTATTTATTCTGGGACATGTCCCCATAGAATAACAATACAGGTATTGTAAGCTATTATATCTTAGAGTGTAAAATAATTACATTTAATTAATTATTACAAGTAATTTATTAAGTGAGAAAGAATAAAAAAAGGAATAATAATAATGAACAAAAAATGCTAATTATCTACAATAACAATATTTAAAAACAGATTAGAAGAAGAGAAAGAAAAAAAAATAAGTTAACAATAATTATATAAGAGAAACCATTTATAGTTACTTATATATCAAATTTATGCCAAGAAAAAAAAATGAAGAAAAATTAAACAATACTATCAGAGATTTACATTTAATCCCTTCATGTCTTTTTTATTTTTATTTTTTAATATCTAACAAGATGATATTGATAATACATATGTACGTGGTTTAAATTCCACACACTCATATATATAAATACATAATGACACACACAAATGCAATTGACAAATGAAATTTACTTGTTTTATTGAATACAGATGTAAATTTCAATAAATTAATTCAATAAAGTAATAATGAGAAAAAATTTGGAGATAAGTATAAAGTGTTATGGGTCTGTAGTGGTTAATTCGACTCCTAAAGAACTCATAAAAAATCTGAAAGGTCTTAACGATAGGCAAGAACAACACTTGCACTAGATGACGCGTGCATATCACAAATCCTTGGATGAATTTTATTTTGGTTTTGATTGCTTTTTTGATTGTTAAATAAATGAGCTTTCATCATTTACTTGGTTTTTAAAATATTCATAATGTTATTATATATAATCGCTAGTAGTGCTCAAATAGAAAATGGCCCTAGGATTTTTTAAATGGAGTAAAAAATCCTTGGCTATGCCATCCTTGGTAAGGGACATTAAACGGGGGTCCCGAGCCGGTACTCGTTAAAGATCCATATCCTAATTATCCCTGGATAGGCAAAATTTAGTGCTCCCACTGTAGCATCGTCCGATTAACCGTAGCAGCATTAAGTGACGTTAAATGATCAAACAAACTACTCAAATAGCAGATTTTTAGTTGGATGGTGACGTGGCTATCTTCTATTAAGTCGCCTCGGAAGATCATCAGGAATTGAAGAGATATCAAGGTAATTTTTTGAATTTATTTATTTCTTGTATGATTTGCTACATTTCACAAAATAAAAATGCTGTACCAATAGACCAGTCTCAAATAAAAATGATTTTACAAATTTAAATATATCTCTGGAGAATCGCAATTTACAATGAAAGAAAAAATGTCTAAAAAACTTCCAACAGAGAGAAAAAAATTAGTAATAATAAAATAAACAAAAATATAACAAAACATTCTTAGTAACTTATATACATATATATAACAATATAAATGAAATGAAAGAAATTGTTATTCTACAATAATAAATGTTTGGGTCCTTTATGTACATACCGCTTTGTAATATTTTTTGTATAGTTCCCAATATTTTTTAAAACCGGGTTTTTATTGTTTTTACACTTAAAAAAAAATGTTTACATAGTTTGTTGATAAATATATTAATGTAAGGTATACTTAATTCTTTATGCATAATTTTAACTTTAGTGTCATATGCATAATTAGGTAGCAAGGTATGAAACTAGTGTCTTTGTGTGGGAATAATGTTTTCCGTGAAAGTATTGATTTCGGGTTCGGGCCAAATCAGCAACAAATGGGAAATTAAGGTCATTATGGATGATTTTATTCGTAACAAAGTAAGGAACATTGAGGATTTTGGATATTAGGGATTGCATACGGGAGAAATTTGAGGGCTTAGAGGAGCCTCAAAGCTCTGCTCCGTAAATCCAAATATTTCTTTTAAGAGTCATCTATATGAGTCTTATGAAATTTATCGGGCGCTTAGAGTTGTTTAATAAGTGTTTTGTAGTCTGAAACGGCGAATAGTTACTTGTCGTTTCAGTCTAGTATGACTTGCAATTTAATCGCTAATGCGCTTGAATTGAATGAGTGTACCGATCAGGTTTTGTAAATCGGAATCTGTAATGGCCCTTTTTTATTTCCATCATTTATTTTAAATATTATTATTCAAGCTTCTTTCACTTTAAAGAATTTATTAGTAATATCGTCAATTCTACGTGCATTCCACTATGCCTTTGCGATTGACGACATGCTCAGAGTTGTTGACATCGCTGTTTTGAGTGAGAGCGCCTGTTCTGTTAGTTATGCACCATTCTTCTTCGTGTTGAGTAGGCGAGTTGAAACGTACGGTGACACAAACAGTGCAGTTTATTTTTAAAAAATGCAAACCTAGTAGGTGCCATTTTTTCTTGGTATATGTAATATTTGGGAGTTGTTTTTTAGTTTTTTTTTCAAAATATTATATTTTTGTGAACACACACATACACACACACACATATATATATAATTATATCATGGTTTAGCTCAGAACTAACGATTTAATATTAACAAAAAATCCGATTATCCTAGTTAAAGAAAAGAAACCATCATATCATCATTATATTTTACACAGTAATAACCATTTTTATTGTTATATTTCCATTATAGACAACTAAACGTTTTTATATTGTAATAAAGATATCAAAATTTGAATATTGAAAATCGTTATTTTTTATTAAAGCGAAAATTAAATAGAATGGCGGGTTCGTTCCTCATCTAGAGAAAAAAAACTGGTGTGTGTGTGTGCTTGTGTCATAATATAAAAGTGCTTACTAAAAAGTTTTATTGTGCACTTTTATAATATGAGTTGTATTTGATAGGTCTGGTCAATAAATTGTAAGTACTATTCCACTAGTGAGCCTATTAAAATATTAGTACCCACTTACTATTTTTTTGTTGTTGAGATATTGAGTATTTTACAATAAATTAAATGATGATGTTTTGTTTTATTTTAGATTTGTTTTATAGATAAAAAAAAAAATTATAGTTTATAGCAAAAATGGCTTACATGCATTGATGCATTGCATTTTTCGATTTAAATTCTAAAACTCGTAAACCAATGACTTCCTGTCCTCCTGTATCGTTTAATAACATTCCACTGATTCTTGCAGAACAGGTCCGGTACTTAAGATTTCACCTCGACACAAGATTAACTTGGAATACTCATACTAAGTTCTCTTGTTGATATTACTGGAGTACATATTTTTGAGTCATTCATTCAAGTGAGTAAAATCCTTTTACCAGTCAAAAATTGTTTTTCTTTATTTAAAAATACGTTTCGACTTATTCAGTCATTTTCAATTTTCTTTTCTTATAAGTCTGATATTATTTAATGTAAATATTTTTACTTATAAATTTGTACATTATTAACCTTTTAATAGTTTGTCAATTAATTAAATTTTCTTTTAATACTTGGAGTTTGTAATGTACTCTATGGTCATTATTATCATTTTCTTTTTTTTTTTTTTTGAAAGTTAATAATGACCATGGAGTACATTACAAACTCCAAGTATTAAAAGAAAATTTTAATTAATTGACAACCTATTAAAAGGTTAATAATCTAAAAAATTTATAAGTAAAAATATTTAAATTAAATAAAAATAGACTTATAAGAAAAGAAAATTGTAAATGACTGAATAAGTCGAAACGTATTTTTAAATAAAGAAAAAAAAATGTTGACACGAAAAAGGTTTTTTACTCACTTGAATGAATGACTCATTCGTACTAGGCTAAAACGGCAAGAAACAGCTCGCTGTTTCAGGCTACTACATTTACTAGACAAACACTCCAAGCTCTTAATTAAATACAAAAGACTCATGATCAAAGAATGGAATTAGTTGGGAGTGCAGTCATAAAAAACACCAAATAATTGAAAACTTATTTATTATTAGGGCCGACGTTTCGGCGTACTTTGTAGGCCATTTTCAAGGCTGGGATAGAAAAACCAAAAAAAAAAGAAGCTATTAAAAACATTACAGTACAAAGAAAGAAAGAAAAAAATAACATAAGGAGTTGTAGAAAATTATTATTCTTTCTTTCTTTGTACTGCGTTGTTTCTTATAGCTATTTTTTTCTCTCATTCCTGCAGATCCCTACAAAGTAGGCCGAAACGTCGGTACTAATAATAAATAAGGTTTCACTTATTTGGTGCGCCGTTTCAGGCTCCTACAACATTTTCTAGACAAACGCTCCCAATTAATTACAATAGACTCATATACATGACAATCATTAGACCCATCTGGACTTACGGAATAGAGCTTTGAGGCTCCACTAAACCATCGAATTCTTCTCGTATTGAATCCTTACAATACAAAAGCTTCCGTAAAATCCTCAATGCTCCTTACTTTGTAACGAACAAAGCAATCCATAATGACCTTAATGTCCCATTTGTTGCTGATTTGGCCCGAATCCGATATCAATATTTTCATGACAAACTTTATTTCCACCAAATCCACTAGTTTCAAACCTAGCAACATCTTCAATAATTGACCTGATCATCCCCCGAGGCGAATGAAGAGAAGATGGCCTCGTGACCTTCTAAGTTCTATCTTATTATTTGAGTACTGCCACTGGGTAGTTTCTCTACTTTCCTTTCATGCTAATATGTACCAATCATTATATTCACTTGTTATATTATTTTAATACTTGTAAATTTCATTAAATAAATTATTTTAAAAAAAATTCTAAAACAGTGCTATGTTTTATTTAACGCCTTGATTAAGTGGGAAACAGTGGCTTTGTGGTTTGCTAATTTAAAAAATATTTATAGTTCAATTGATCGAGCACGGCAAAAGACTACACAAAAAGTAGTTCCTCTAACCGTACCTCGATTGAAAACACAAATACGGTAATTATTCCGCAGATTGTCGCTTCGAGTTGAGCTTTACAAGAGGTTTTAACTTTTCTTTCGTTTCCCTGTTAGTATTTTCCAAAAATCCAGCCTATCATGAGCTTTAGTATGGAAAAGAGAGTATAATTATGGGATAAGTGTATACTTCGCTAACCATTTCATCTAGAAATGAACGTTTCAACAAACATCTATACTTCGAAAAGATGGTTCAAATTTTTATTTCTTGATGAAATTATTACTGAAATTTAGTCATTACCCATAAGTATATTCTCTGTTCCATGGCGAACATCACGATAACTGTATTTCTGGTTTATTAGTTGTTTTTTTTTAACTTATTCACTGAAATTTAAAACTGTATTATAACAATATAACAAGTAAATGGCTGGAATTATAAATGATGATTCCATGCTCCTGTCATTTGGAATTCCTCAAGGGGAGCTAATCATCTTATACAATATTATCGCTATTGGAATCAGAAACCAAATTTCCAAAGAAATGCTTAATAATTTGAAAAAAAAAATGTATTAATTGAAATTTACAATTTTATTATAACAATACAACAAGTAAATGGCAAGAACGATACATACTACCCTGCGGTATAACTCAAATAATAAATTAAACTTAGGTCACTAAGCTAGATTTGAAACTAGTGGGTTTCAGTGGGAATGAATCAATTTAAATTAAATTAAAATTATGGTTAATATTAATTTATTATTCGGTTCAAACGTGTACTTTCCTTCTTTAAAACATTGGTTCACACTACGGTTTTCTAACCCGTTATAATGGCTGGAAAATGAATATGAACTATGAGAAAATTTTGATACCGAAGAATTAAATACAAAATTATTTTAGAAAATTTAAATCTTCTTTTCAGACGCCTCGGGGGTTTATCAGGAATTTTAGAAGTAGCTAGGTTTGAAACAAGTAGTTTTGTAGGTAATGGAAAGACTATTATAAGGTTCTGGAAAATATAAAAAATGAAACTAAAAAACAGTTATAACTTGTAACTCAACTCGAAGCGACAAACTGCGGAATAATTACCTCGATCTCTAATTATTTTACATTTCGAGCTCTATCGGCATTATTTCAGGCAGGATAATTGTCATAAATGTCAAACTTGTTACATGAGTAAAAATAAATTTCACGTACTGCACGATACACTCTAAGGAGGCGCGAACCGGCCGATAGGAAGGCGGCGGTGGAAGTGAGTAGCGAGCGGCGGTGGGCCGGGGCAACGGTTGCGCAGACTCGCGTGGCAGATCCGGTGACGCATGAGGCCTCCGGACCTGCCTCCAGCTCTGGCGGGGGCGGCGAAGAAGCGGCAAGAAGTGGAAGTGGGGGAGGGCTTCCTGGAAGGTGAAGGATTGATCCCGGTTCCAAGTATCCCCACTCTCTAATCCCCGCTCCTCTCTCAGTCTTTATAATATATAAAACCGGGAGAGACCGGCAGTCCGCAGGCATCGCCCGTGCGAGATGTGATCCTGCGATGTCAGCAATCCTCTTCGCTTCGTTCTTCCTCATAGCAAACTTCCTCCCTCACGTCCTAGGATTAGCCGACATACCATATTTTCAGAAGGTTAGTCAAGTTTTTTATTTTTATTTTTTTTAATGTTGGATCGAAAAATAGTGTCGAGAAAATTCTGAATTTAAACCTGTCAAAAACATTTTTTTTTCATCAATAAACACGTGTTCAAATAATAGCAAACCAGATTATTTTATTAACTTTGTATGAAAAAATTTAAACAATCAATAAACATAACTTCAAAACTTGTTTGTTACTAGGGCATAATTAAAATTCCAGTACTCAAGTACATTTTTTAATATTTATATTTATAAACTATCAATATTTTTTATTAATTTTAGAAGTAAAAAGCCTATTCCAATTTTTTTTTTAAGAAGTCTGATAGCTTTTTTTTCATGTCATCAATGCACGTCTTCAAACAGTAGCAAAAGAAAAAAAATTACATTAAACTTACCCAGATCAGACCAAAAGTTCTTAATTATTCTTAATAATTAATTATCCGGTCAAGATTTTAATATTTTAATTTTTGATGAATAAAACGTATCGAAAAATTATTTTTTTTAAGTCCAATACTTTTTTGTATTTGTCACCAATCTTCAAATAATAGCACCGAAAAAAAAATTACCTAAAAGTAAATCAGAACAAACAGTTCTTATTGCAAGGCATAATTTAATTTTCAGTACTCAAAATACTATTTTATATTTCTATTTGGTATCAGTTCCGCAGGTTGTCGCTTCTTGTTAAGTCACAACTAGTTTTAACTTTTCACAGTTCTTATTACAAGTACATAATTTCCACAACTCAAATAAACTGATATTTCTATTTAATCAACCAACCGATATTTTGGTATTAATTCCGCAGGTTGTTACTTCATGTTAAGCCACATGCTTGACTTGTAATTTGTTTACGTTTTAATATTCTCGAAAATAAAAATAATCACAAGTTTTACTATAAAAAAAGTGTGTAAGTATGTGAAATGTGAACATTTTGGTAATCATTTCATCAAGAAATAAACGCTTCGACAAACAATTATAGATGATGATATAAACAGTTTGAGTAAGTCGGTTCTTAGTCATTAGTCGTGGGTAAGTTATAGATAGTTATTACAGTCAGTAATAAAATTATTTTAATTTTCGAGATTGTCAAAAAGGAAACGAATGAAAATTAAAAACATGTGGCTTAATTTGAAGCGACAACCTGCGGAAGTGATACTAGAAAAAGTGTTAAAGACACCCCAATCCCAGCGTGATCTCTCTCTTACTCCCCCCCTTCATACTTGTTGCTCCGCTTAAGCCAGTTCCGATATTTAATGAGGTCGTTAAATTATTATTGCGTTGTCATTATAAGTTGCCGTCCGAATACGTGTTCGACTAGGCTGTAGTCGCTTCGCGTTTTGTCCCTGTATTTTTATTTGTTATTTAACAGCGAAGACATTGATGTAACCGTGTTCTGTAAAAAACAAAGTTATGCACTATGGATAAGTAATTGTTTACACTAAATATACCAGGGGTTTTGGCAAAACACCCTTCAACTTCATCCAAAATTAATTATTATTTTTTTAATTCACAGCTTGCGATACGATTATTATAAAAAATCGTCTAAATACGTATACTTAAAAAAAAATGTTTTTTATTTTTACGAAAAAAATTGCTTGAAACCAAAAATAATTGTAAACAAATGTTAAACTTGTAAGCAGATCAGTATGGAGTTTATACATGTTTATACTTGTTTATATATTTTTGAAATTAATATTGAGTATATTGTCTTTTGACATTCACCTAACTGTGTTAATTTTCAATGAAGTTTCAATGTGAAAACTAAAATAAGTAGTGTGTTAAAAGTTTTTGGGCACACACTGTTTATTAGACATATTTTAATTTTTTTTTTTGCCTAAAAAAAATTATTATACAAAGAAATGAAACAGTGCTGAACCAATATATATATAAGAAGTACTGTTAGATTTAAAATTAAACATTTCCGATATATGTGAACTAAATTTAAAAAAAATTATTTATTTTTTATTTCAATATTTATTATCAGAAGAATTCGGTGTCGTATTAATTTAAATATCTTTTACATATTCTTTTGTATGAATATTTTTGAATTGACATAGCATTTTTTGTCTTATTATTGTTATTTACTTAGAAAACAACAAACATAGGCCGTGAATTGTGTCCGAAAAGATTACTGGAAGTAGGAAAAAAAATTATAAATATTGTAATTTATATATTTATAAAATATATTTAAACTCTGATAATGCACGTGTTAGAATTTGAGGGTTTTTATATATTATTATTGTGTTTAAAAAATATTGTTTTTTTGGCCAAAAGGACAACATTTTCATTCATAGAAAATTAAAGAGTTTCATTATTTTATTTGAAGATATTGTATGTATATTTTATGCTATTCCTGTTTTGTGTATAACATTTAATTATTCATCGGGTAAAATACTGACTCATGATTAGTTCTTCAAGTATGAAGGCTTCGTGTTTCGTTATATTCACAAAAACAAAAAAAAACTGAATCAACCCATGAAGGGGCTACAGGTATACAACTGTAATGCTTAGCGATTCACGTGAGTGATTAGTCTGGGCCTGATTTCTCTTCAACCTAATGTCTTTTCTTAATACTTGACCTGCAGAGTCAAACCGATAAGAATTCAAATCACGGTTCCCGTTATGACGATTCTCACTAACTGTAACAAGAACCAGAGATCTTATAGGTGTAATCGTTCTCTTGTACATATACTTCAAATAATTAAGTAGTAGCAATATAAAATAAAAATCAGAAGGAGCGGGTTAGTTCAGTGTTAGAGCTCTTAAATAAATTATTTAATTTGTAAACAGCGACAGATGAACTCAGTGGGATCCGCAGACCCTGCTGGGTCTCACCAAGCTTCGATAAAGTGGGTACTCTCAATTGGAGGAAATCTGGCGTTTGAATGCGATCCCGGACAAATCAATTCCCCGCATAATCGTTGTCTTAAAACAGAACATGTACCATGTACTCTCCATGGGTTTAGTGGAGGTTTGTTTATTTTTATAAAAAATATAGATTATTTATAATTCAATACAGCAATTAAAAAAATATATTGCCGACTATTGTATTTGTCTTTATAAATTGAACTTATTGATTTGACGATAAATGAGTAAAACACAGTCTATATAATTAGGTTTTTTAATTCAATTATTGTATATTTTATAGAAAAATGAATTATTACTAATTGAAAAAATGTGTACTTCTTCAACACTTGGTAAAGGGAAAATTAACCCATTCAAACTTCCACAAAAGTCGAAAAATACCTGATTCCATTCCAAAAACCATTTTCCATTCCAAAAAAAAATTCTTTGATTTTTTTTGTTTTTATATTGTTAAAAATATATATAACTTATAAATAGAGGAAAATAATTGTACCAATAAAACCCAAGGCAGAGACTGAACTATTTCTAAGGCAACGTTTCAGGGAGTTGATTTGTCTAAGATCACTCTCAACCGCACCAATTTCCCAAATTAAGGGTACCAACTTTATAGAGGCAGGGAGAGTCTACAGATCCCACAGTGGTCCTTCTGTGGCTGCTAACAGATTAAATAATTTGTCTTCCATAGCCGGATTTGGACCCGGGAACTTAAACTAAGTAACTCAACGCTATACACACTGGGCTATCCCGCTCCTGTTACAGATTAAAATATTTTAAAATATGCTTGTTTAAGATTGTCATTCACTCATCACGCACACTCAATTTAAAAATGATGGGCCTCTTAACCAGTTATAATATTATTATAACCAATGATTAGTATAATTAATCAAAAGGAAGAAATTATAGACTCCTGCCACTCAAAATTTATAAGTATCACTCAATCTTTATTTTTTTTTATTTTTAGGAGGACGTTTTTATTTTTTGTTTAATGATAATTACAGACTAATAAATTTAAAAAACAGGCTTACAAAAGCTGATTATAGTTTATTAGACTCTTAAATCTTAGACCCTTATGATGTGTTCGATATAGCTCCCAGGAATCTTTTTAAATTTAGATCTCAAATCGAGATATCTTCGCCTGAAGTAGGTGAAGAGGAATACACTTAATAGTTGGTTACAAATAAACTTCCTTGGCATTTGTAAACGATCTGTTTAATAACGAACTTTAATAAACCTCTATAATATACGCCTCAATCTATATTTTCAACAAGATTAGTGGTTAAAAATATATATATATATATATATATATATATATATATATATATATATATATATATATATGTATTATTATCTCTATACTGTTTACTTTTGAATCCCTATACTTTTTTATTTTAATTCCCTAAAATCCTGTCAGGGCACTTATATAACAATAATATAAAAAGATACGCATTTTTTAAAAGCCCAATAACTATCTACTGTAAATTCCCAAAAGTCCTATTTCCAACGGTTTTCTGATATAGATATTATAACATATCATAAACGGTTTTATCATTGTATTAAAATAGATGTGTATATATATATATATATATATATATATATATATATATATATATATATATATATATATATATATATATATGAAGTAGGTATATAATATTTAAGGTGCTTGAAAAAATGTATTTGATTCAACATTGCTTGACTGAACGTTTCGATCCGGAACGTTTTTTTTTTCAATCCCTTTGTAGATTCACCTGTAACAAACCTAAAAGCAAATAGTTAATGTTTATATACATATATACTTCTACTGCACCCGGTGCACTTTTAAGAGGGAGTTGAGAATCTAAATTGAATTTAAATAAATTAATAAAATTGGTTAAAACGAGGAATAAAATATAAATGTATGTATAAGTTATATTTTAAATTAAGTTTTGGTAATTTTTGTTTGAACAAATTTGTGTGTGTGTGTGTGTGTATATATATATATATATATATATAGAGAGAGAGAGAGAGAGGAGAGTAGGGTATTATGGGATAGTCAGGAAATATGGAATACTGAGGTTTCAGCTCTGTTTCGGGAATATCAAGAACTACTTCAAAAGACTCCCATGGCGCATGTGCTTTGAGAGTTGACCGCCTGTTGCTGCTGTACTGTTCGCTACAGAACGAAGTTTGTTAATAAAGAATTTTTGCAGGTAAACATTCAAATAGTTGTTTTAAGTACTACAAATGCGACTTAAGCTTTAAGACTAAGCATAATATACACTAAAAGAGTTGTAGTTTATTGTTATGTGATCGGTTTTTCAGTGACACCTTCTGTTTCATCAGTTCTTAGGTTATCTTTCCAAGGTGGCATTTCGGTTATTATGGAATACTGGGTATTTTATAATACCCGACGTTAAAGTATAGTATTCCATATTTCCCGACATAAACAATATTGAAGCAAATAATTTAATATAGTAGCTTGTATCCTGATGTGATGGTTCCTGACGAGCCAAAGTCAACAAATCTTGTCCTACCTATAGAGATTTCTCCCCTACCTCCAAAACAGCATAATTCAAATAGAGGCAGGAAAGCTGGCTCCTCCTCTATATAACATGCTCTCCATATAAAAAAGAATTAGAGACCGAAAAGCAGATATAGAAGAAGGAACTCGAAGTTTTGAAAAGACAAAAGAGACAAAAAGCTCAAAGACACCCTGTTAAAAAATTAAACTTCGACCTATCTTCTAAACCCAGGCCTAAGGTGTCTAGACCTACTAGAGATGACTCCAGCAAAGATGAATCTTTCCATTCTGATGTGTCATCTGTAATTGATTATGTGCCATCAGGAAAAGAACCGGACAACAAAGATACTGAATGCATTTTCTGAGAGAGAAAATTCTCCGAAGATTCGAGAGGAGAATCTTGGATTCAATGTTTAAGCTGTTCTTTGTGGGTTCATTTTGATTGTACAGGAGCAGAAAAGGCAGATTAAGTTTGTGATTTCTAGACCTGAAGTAGATTTTTATTGCTGATTATATTAAAGTTGTTGTTTTTCCAAATTGTCAATTTGTCACTATATAAACTTAGTATTCCACATTACCCGACTATTCCATATTACCCTCCATTTGTAATTTTTTATTTTTACACATTTTTTATAAAGAAGAAAATTAATGATGGTTTTTTAGACACGTTACAGTTAACTTTAGTTAGTTATAGTATGTATCAAACTGATTTTGGAAGTTTTTACCTAAAAAACAGTAACTTACATACAAAATTGTAAATGGTATTCCATAATACCCTACTCTCCTCTATATATACATGTTAGTAAATTTTATATTAATGTAAATGTATCAGATATAAGTATGTAAACCTGTCTCCCATTCGGGTCTCCGAGTGGGGACTGCTTTATGAGATTCATGGGGCGAGTTAATAATTAAATATTTAATTAAATACTTAAAATTCTTAAATAAGGAACAAATTCAAAGCTTAAGCAAAAACATAGTAACTGTTTATAATAAAAAATAAATAAATAAAAATAAATTAAATCGGTTCAATGCTTTAAGATTTTTTTTTTTTTTATCATAATTATAAAATCAACAAAATAGGCTTATTTTAATTTATCATTTAATTTATGTAATTATTTGGTTGTTTAGTTTGTATTCATATGTTTAATTTAATTTAAAAATGATTCCGCTTGTATGAAGAATAGAATTGTTCCGGTTTCTGGCAAATTCAAAGACAAATTTTGGAGCTCAGCATTCACAATTCGGGTTCAGCTGGTACTACGAATGTCAGTATCATTATTTTTTTTTTAATGCGTAGCATAAAATATTTAATTGCTAAAGATAAATTTTCCGTTAAAGGGAAATTGATTATGTAAAGAAAAACAAATTAACAGGTCGAAAGACTGGACTGCATTGTAAAGAAAATAGGACGTAATGGTCGCTTGTATGGTTACTTCACAACTTGGTCAACTTAATTATTTTTATTTAATTAATATATGTTAATATAGACAAATACGAAATCAATATTGCGGTAAATACAAACGAAAATGTTTTGGATACATCCATCATATTATCATCAGCTATGTAGATATCCGCAAATAATATCATTGTCGTCGAGTAACAACGTGGCACTTCAAATACTAATCTTTGGCTTGGATTTATTATTTACTTACTATTAACTTGTTTATTCCATTTGTTGTCGCCCATATACAATAGATTGTTTGTTTTTTCCTTATTTTTTTTTTCACTTAATTGGTTGTTGGGAAATCGTCTGGCGCTCGAGTCGTGCTACATTGAGAACTGTTTTATTCCCGCTCATAGTTTCAAAGGTATTTCTTTGCATTATTGTATTGTAATGAGTATAGACTCACATTTATGAAATATGTAATAAAATTATCAAAAATAGAGGCCGAAACGTAGACATTTACTAGGCATTAAATGATATGTTATTGGTTATATTTGATTGCGGTACCAACCATCATATTTCAAATTAATTACTACTAGTATATTAATTTCTGTTAAGTGATAATTTATTATACCTTGATGTTACAGCAAATTAAAGTTACCTCTTTATCTCCAGAACCTAAAATTCTCTCTCGCTTTTGCAACTAAATGAGCCAATAAAAATTAGTAAAAATCCTAAAAGAGGTATACATTATAAATTAGAATTCTATTGGGAAAATCCCCAAAGCCAAAGCCCTTAGTCTCTAAATCAGTGAAAAAAACTAATCAGAAAACGTTTCCCCGATTCAGGTATTATCTGGCCCTTACAAAAAAAATTTAAAAAATCACATCGAATATTTTAAATTACTAGAGAAATTGTAAATTTTTTTACTGAAGCTTATGACGAGTGAAAAGATATGCTGGGAGAAATAATCAATTCTTATCACTCCTATTATACAAACATTACTATATACTCAATATTTATAATAATATACACAAAAATTTTGTAAATTACATAACTCCCTATTATTGATAATGTGCATTATTTGAATATCACGATTATCCTTAAACTGTAAAGTCCAGGATTTTAAATTGCAATATAATATATAACAAATCCTTAAAAAAAATCTTTGACTGATTATGGGAATATCCCAGCTTGATTATTATTCAACAGTAGCTAACCCTTTCCAATAATAGCGATTCATTTATATTAAATAGTTCCATTTGCTCTTTTCTCTTAATTGTTAAAGGGAAAATGGTAAAAAACATATGACAAGTAAAGATTTGAGTAAAAATTTTGTGTTATTCAAGTTTGATAAGAGAAATTGCAACAGTGCAAACAAGTACAAAATGCATGAGCCTGGATTAAAGAGGGATCAATTTCGCGTTATCAATCACTATTAATTTTTTAAGCCTACTGTGAATAACGACTCAAAATGAAACAAGAATCTTATCCATTGAACCTCTAGAAAATAATCCCGAATAGTTTAGGGACAATGTGTTATAGATTTCAATCAGGAGTTCAAGTGCCTATTAATCACTGAAACAAATATGCTTTCTGTTACTATACATGTATAGTCTCTTAATGATAAAGAAAAGTCTTATCTATATGTACATACATATTTAAATCTCTGTATGTGTGTTTGTGTAGTAATTTCGTTATTGTAGAAGGTAAATAAGAAAGATCTAGGACCCTCCTAGGGCTCACCCAGCCCCTATAAACTGGGACCCCAAACAAGAGAATGGGTAATTGGCGGTTGAGCGTGATCTAGGACTTATAACTTCGCTGTACAACCCTGGTCCAAGAAAAAGTACAGTAAATGAAAATTTCACCTTCCTTTTTGATCACAGTGACAATTTATTGATATGTTCAATCTGAAGTGTTATTAACTAGATGTTAATAACATATAGCATTACTAAATAATAATAAAATATAAATAGAGAAAAGCAATATGAATAAACTGCATTTAAGATTCTTCTTTACAAAAGCAATATAATGTTAAAAATAACTATAACATAAAAATAACATTTGTACAAACGGTTGACATTATAATCTCTCATACATAACGTTTCACTAATTAATATATTAAATACATATTATTAGTATTATTATAAATACAAAATTATTATTATGAGTCTTTTACGGCCTCATTGGACCACTTTCAATTTCTTTCCGGTCTTCTATGGCTTCTCATTGTTTTCTTCTATTAGGCCTTCGTGTATATAATACGATTATTATTTTACAATTATTAATAATTATAATTTTGGTGGTAAATGTTATAAGATCATCCCCATCATACATGACCTCAAGTAAAAAACAAAACAAATGATAACAATAATGTTTTTGAAAAAAAAAGATTAAAAAAAATCCAAAAATCTGAATTGGAAATAGATCAGTTAAAATTCTAAAATTAAATAGGGAATTAATCATGCGGTTGGAGGATAGTATTGACTACACTTTCTACCCAAATAATTCGGAAAGATCAACAATCAGACGCCTCAACATATACATTTATATAAGCGTGTGTAACTAAATTTATTCTAGGCGTCACCGTGGAAAAACTCCTAAAAATACTTTGAAGATCTAAATGACTCAACAATCAAAGTTTCGCCACGTTTTGATATTTCAGAGAGTTTTCATTGATTGTAATTAAAATTATGCTGTTTATCAACCTTTTGGCTTAATTGAAACAAAATATGCTGTGTTTTGTCCTATCGTTCATACAATCTGACCATTATTATGTTTGCATATTTTGGATTTTTTCTTTTCTCGGAACTTTTCCATACTGACTCTTTTTATTATATGTTACATTTCATTTAAAATATATTTCATTCAGTACTATTTATCAAATTTAAAAACACCTTTACCTCAGTAAAAGAACCTTTAAAGTAAACCATAAGTTTTCCTACTCTTCCCTCTTTACCCCGTCTGCCGGTGTTCCTCAAGGTAGTATTCTGGGTCACATCCTATACACGATATATTCAGCTGACATCCCAACTCATCCAAACACTGTCCTCACTACGTACGCTGGTTGCATCCCAATCTCTTCAATCCCATATCTCAAACCTTCAAGAATGGCGTCAAAATTGGAGAATTGAAATAAATCCTAACAAATCCCATCAAATTACCTTCACCCTTCGTCGTAAACCTACGAATTCCTGCCCTACTGTATCCTTTAATAATATTCCACTGATCCCTGTCGAACAGATACGTTACCTAGGACTCCATCTGGACAAACGTCTCACTTGGAATCCTCATACAAGACTGAAAAGACAAGAAACTGCTCGACGTTTTCGCCTACTTCAACATTTACTGGACAAACGCTCTAAGCTTCAAATTAATTACAAAAGACTCATTTACATGACAGTTATCAGACCTATTTGGAAATAAGGAGTTGAGCTTTGGGGCTCTACTAAACCATCCAATTCATCTCGTATCCAATCCTTACAATCCAAAATCCTTCGTAAAATCCTCAATGCTCCTTATTTTAACACAAACAAACTCATCCATCATGATCTTAATATCCCATATGTTACTGATTTTGCCAAAACTAGATACCTATCCTTCCAAGACAAGCTCCATACGCACTTGAATCCGCAAGTCTCTTAACTTGCTTCCCATACTATTACTGATAACCCTCCGAGGCGTCTGAAAAGAAGATGGTCTCGAGACCTTCTACTATAGAACTTTATTGGAGTGTTTTTTTTTTTTAATGTCATTTGTTCATATTAGCAGATTTACTTGTTGTAATATTATTACAGTTCTAAATATCAATAAATTAATCTAAAAACAAAACAAAAAAAAACCTTTAATTGTATGCATGTACTTTAGTTTACTTTTAGTCGTTTTAAAATACCATAATGATTTTTAAAATTTGTTTTATGTTAAATATAATGTCCTGTATGAGTCAATAACACAGTGAAATTTGTTTTCCTTTTTTCACCATGAATGAAGTAAACTTATATCGGTTTGAATTGTCAGTACTGATTTTTTTTGTTTCTTCCTAAATTAATTTTTAGATAGATATCAAGGTACTATTTATAATGTTTTAATTAGATATTTTTGTTTAATTAGCGTATCGGTTATTATCATTATTTTAAAAACGGTCAGATGGAAAAAGTAATAAGCGTAATTATTACGTTAAGTAATAGTACAATATGTAGAAAATATCTGAGGAGATTTATTTTTCAGATAAATTTCTTGTTATATTTGATTAGTGCTGGGAAGGTAGTGTGTAAAATGCTTATTGAGCTGCAGGTGTCGGGTTTGAAAACCGAATATAAACTGTTAATTATGTTCACAGCCCTGTGGGGTCTGCAGATCCTCCTGGGGCTCTTTCAACCTCCTTAAATTAAGAAAAAAACCTGGCGGTTGATCACAGACTAATCACCTCCCTGCATAACCGTGGTCCTGGAAACAAAGTACATTCTTTACCATGTACTGAACAAAAGACCTTTCATGTGTTGTAATGGTTCATATTTTTTTTTTTAGTGATATTAATACATAAGTCCATGTTTTGGTTACTAAAAACAACGTCAAAATCAATGCATCTATCACATTGCGTCGCATTGTTTAGTTATTTTTAATCAGGTAAGGTCATACTCGAGAGCGAAATAATCATCAAGATATCAATGATCGCGGATAAAAACACATTCTTCTACTTTAGAATTTTTAACTCTGATAAAAACTATTTATGAAGAAAATTTGAAATACCTTCAACAAAAGCTATACACTCGTAATATAGCATAAGGGACTGTTAGAGTTGTTGCATTTTACTATTCTAGACTGCGATTAAACAAATGCCCCACCGTCTTGGCATCGTCCAGATTTGGCCTGCTGAGATCTAAATTTGTAACAATATATATTCTGGGATCCTTATCTATGTATAAATACGTGATTCGGGAAGGGTTGTTTTATAGTTCTTAAGTTTATTAATGTGTTAATTTAGTTGTTATAAATGAGCCGCTATATGGATATTTACATCCTTGGAAAAAAGGTTGCTTAGGACTAAAATTTTTAAATATCAACTAAATAATTTTTTTAGCTCTGGAGTGATAAATTTTTTGTTTTAAATTTAAAACAAAAATTGTTTAAAATACATCTGTAAATAAAAAAAATAAAATAAATTAAGCAGCCTATAAAGGGTCTTGGGCTCAGTATGTGGTGGAGACTGTACTGTTTCTAGGACAACAGTTGTGCTGGGAGGTGATGTGTTCGAGATCAAGCTCAACAGTTTTCCCCCCATTAAGGGTACCCGCATTAGACAGGCTGGGTGAGAAACAAGAGGATCCAGATCCCACAAGATCCATCCCCGGCTGTTAACAGATTAAATAAATTATCTGCCATAGTCGGATTTGAACCGGGGGCCTTGTGTACGGCAACTCAGCATCACTGACTTACTACGATCCATAATAAATAGGTATCTTTAAATATACAATTTTTTTCCAGCAGCGTAAAAAAATTAAATAGGGTCCAATTAAGTAGTATCAGTAAGTCTGATTAAAGGATATTCAGGAAGAATTCTTAATTCTTAATATATGTATATATTATAATATATGTAATATATTCTTAATATTTTATTTATATATATGGATGGTTGAATGAGAGTACTCATGCTTGAGATATTTTCAAAGTTTTACTTCCAAGAGGTTTTTATTAGAATTAAAAACATTAGATTTTATACAAGATAACATCCCTCTCATTACTGGTACCTAGAATCAGCTAGGCTTCTTGCTGGCAAAAAATAAATAAATAAGGGCAAAAATAGGAATTTTCCCAGGAGAAAGGGGCAAGAATAATTTTTTTGTCCCCTCTTATTAGTCAACAATATTTTCTTGGTTTGACATATCTGCTGACTTAGTAGCAAGGAAAATAGGACAAATTCTAGTGATTTTTTGTGAAATCTTAAGAGTCCGAGGGGCTAGGGGAAATTCCAGCTGATATTTTAGTGTTTTTGTTTTCTCCTGAAAATTCTTATTTATGTTCCAATGTGAATAAAAATGACAAATATGGGGCGAAACGTTCAGAAATTTGAGTAATATGTAAAAATATGTAAATTGAGTGAAATATGTAAATTTTATTTAGTGTTTATCAATTCCGTATTGCCGGAAATATAAAAAGAAATGTTTGTAAAAAAAAAAGTGAAAATCTATAACCCATAATGATGAAATTTCGCATTCTTTCGAAAAATACCATCTTTCTTACTCCCTTTTCCTTAAGATGTGTCGGTCTAATTGTCTAGATATGTTTGGATAAGATATTTTTTTTTATTTATTGGAAAAAATAGTACTTAATTTGTTTTGTTTTTTTTGTTAACTTGTGCTAAAATAAGTTGGGAAGTGGTCGTATATCTGAAATACCAAATAACTATTCATTATGTATGTATACACATATGAATATCATAGTTGTAAAAATGAAATTTCGCAAAGTATACCTTTGCCTACTACTTTAAAGACCTTGTAATTTTTTAAATAGCAGAATGTTTCGAAAAGTCTCATGTTTTCCAGCCTATCTCATTCTTAAAGCTCGACGTAATCGTCTAGATATTTTGGAATATATCAAATACTGAATCCTTGATTCTTTGATTTATTTGGGGAGTAATACTTATTTTTTTGTATTTGGTGTTGAGCTAAAAAAAAACAACAACACTATAACGGATGGTAATGGATGGCAATGTACCGTTTCTAAGACCAGCATACTATTACTAATGCAGTAAGATGATTGATCAGTGATCACTCTCAACCGCCAAGTTTTTCCCACGATTTAGGGAACTCACTGTATAGAGGCTGAGTTAGCCCAAGGATCTGAAGATCCCACAGGGTTCATTTATATCAGCTGTTAACAGATTAAGTAATTTATCTGACCCAGCAGGACTCGAAACCGTGGGTCGAGACCAACTCAGCGCTCTACTGAGCTATCCCGCTTCCGAAGTAGAGGCTAGAACAAGTTGAAAATCGTATACCTGATGTATCAAATATCTATCCATATTCTCTTGATCGTCGTCGCAGATCACATCTAGTACCTTTGTTAGTTAAGACAATTTTTTTGGGGGATTTTATAAATTTGTTTCGGATCTTGGATCAAAGCCAGGTATCGGTCCGATCTATACGGAATCAGCTCGTTACACCTGAAGATCTGATAAGGGCGCTATCATGTCTTTGTGAATTTCGGTAAGTGGTTTGAATGCTGACTCAACAGTTCTCGGAAGTGGAATGAGTCATTCGACAACGATCACCCGCGGCGACCTACTGAGGAGCTTGACCCAACGCCTTTATTTACACTCATAAATCGATTGGCTCTCCCGGTACCACGCTAACCTAACCACCTCCGCTTACTTCTCCCATTCACGAGGTCTCTGGTTCTTGCCCCCGATTGTGAAAAATTACGCAATGTTGAACTATTGTTAATTAATTGCCGTTTCAGGCTACTTCAACACTTACTAGGCAAACGCTCTTAGACATTAACTGATAAAGACTCATATACATGACTATTATAAGAGCTATTTGGACTTCGAAGCGTCAAGATTTATTACTCGTAACCATCTCAAAATACAAGTAATTATTAATGAAAGGGAATTGTACCCACACAACTCTGGACCTTGGAATCCTCATTATGGGTTGCTCGCTCATCAAGGCCTCTCCAATTCCATTAATATTGGAACTACCAATATTTTTTTTCCCTTATATATTATGTTTAACACGGACTGAAAAGACAACAAACTGCTAGCCGTTTCAGGCTACTTCAACACTTACTAGACAAACGCTCTAAGCTCCCAATTAATTACAAAAACTCATATTCATGACTGCTTGGACCTACTGAGTAGAACTTTGGGGATCAACAAAGCGATCGAATTCCTTTCTTATCCAATCTTACAAACCAAAATACTCAATGTTCCTTACTTTGTTACGAATAAAATCATCCACAATGACCTAGTGCCCCATTTTTTTCTGACAATGCCCTAACACGATATCAATTCTTTCATGACAGACTTTTTCCCACTCAAACTCACTAGTTTCAGACCTAGCAACTTCTCCAATTCCTGATTATCTTCGGAGGGGTCTGAAAACAAAATGGCCTCTTCACTTTCTAAGTAGTTTCTCTGCTTACTCTCATGTCATTATATAACTTTACTATATATGCTTGATGTATTGTTATTATACAGATGTAAATTTCAATAAATATATTTTTTTAAATTGATTTTGAACATGAAAAATTGTTTTTTTCATCAAAATTTAAATCGAGGATAACATGCATATATTTGATAAGAGAATGATATTATATTGATTTTCCAAAATGATTTTCTGTAGTGCAAAGTTTAGTGAAACTATTTTTTTTTTGTTCATAGTCTTAATATTCCTAATTCCTTAACAGCTTATTACAAAAAAAATTATAAGCATTAGTATTTGTCAATAAAAAAATATTACCTAATTTGATTAGAGAAAACTTGAAATAAAAATTATTTAATTTTTTTCAGCATTGAATAAAATTAATAAAGAAGTAAGAATATCAAAATTGAATAATAACTGATATTTATCAAACGTTTTCACCTTGTTTGTTTTTAATTAGCTTTTTTTATAAATTCATTTTTTATTCGATAGCCTTTAACCTGTATAGCCTTTTAAGGCTGATTCATGCCGCGAATTTTCAAGATTGTTTTTAATTGAATTTTTTCATCGATTTGAAACTAAGCGATCAATTGCAATTTCTGGAATGACGAGTCCTGTTCCTTTCCAACCGCGCTTGATCCAAATTTATGATTCATTATCGACAATATTGTGTAATTATCAATAAATAATATGTATTTAACAACAATGTTATAATTATGCCAATAATGGAGTCTTAATTACCATATAATAATAATGAAGGCGGAGGTAGAAAGGGTCCGCTAACCTTGTCTTTTGACCTGGTAATTATTTTATAATTGACGATACGTTACAATATTGTGACATTCTCGTGTACTCTAAAACGTGTATAATTCGAGTGTATACATTAGTTGCGACATGCGAGTCATCACTTTTTGTTGCTTATTTTTATAAACAACTAATTATTTTTTAATTAACGCACTGTTTACAAATTCCGTTGGTACAGTAATTGTTTACATCTCGAAATCAGGTCGGTTTGTGATCTTCCTTATTAATTCTGCTATCTTTGTCTCTTGAATATCGGCTGTGATTGCCGAATACAAGATGACATAAATTGTAATTACAAATAAAATGAAGGTTATTTAAATGTTTTTTTTTCCTCGAAAGACGATTTTTAAATTTTACTTTCCTCTCGATATAAGGTTCTCTCGTAAAAGAGTATAATCTGGCGTTCGTCTACTGAAAATGTTTATTTGTTTAAAATTTTCCTAAGCCCAAGCGAAATCTTGAGAACAACTTAAAAAATCGTTACTTTATTTGGTATCAGTTCCGCAGGTTGTCGCTGCGAGTTAAGTCACATGTTTTAACTTTTCATTCGTTTCCTTTTTAATTTTCTAGAAAAAAAAATCGTAAGTTTTAGTATGAAAAAAATAGTATAATTATCGGAAATTTGTATTTTTCGGTAATCGTATCGTCAAGAAATGAACGTTTAAAATAATATTTCGAAATAAAGATGTTTACATATTTTGGCTCCAGCTAGCTATCATATAACTGCCTATTTAACATGAATTTTATTTTATATTTATAAGTTTGTTGGATTAATATGAAAAAGTAAATAAAAATAAAATTTTGATTTAAATTTAAATAGTAATGTAGATCAGCGGTGTATTTAATCTGTTAGCGGCCGGAGTTATAGATTCTATAGTATCTAGGATCTTCCTGGGGGTCTATTAAGTGGGTACCCAAAATAAGGAGGGACAAATCTGGCGGTTGAGATGGTACAACTCATCTCCCAACACTACCGTTGTCCAAGAAACAGTACAGTCTCTACCATGTACTTAACCCAAAACTCTCAATGGATTATAGTGGTACAGTTTTATTTATATGAGCGGTTTAGCTCAGTGAGTAGAGCGCTGAGTTGCTATGAGCTGCCCATGATCAAATCCAGCTTAAGCATATAAGTTAATTAATTTGTTAAAATCCATGGATGAATCCTGAGGGATCTACAGACTATCCTCCCTTTTAGTCTGTAGATCCCTACAGATCCATGGATGAATCCTGAGGGATCTACAGACTATCCTCGGGCTAAACCAACCTCTGTAAAGTTAAACTCTTAATTTGGGTAAAAACCAGACGGTTGAGCGTGAAGTCGGATAAATGGAAAACCGTTGTTTTCAAAAGAGAACAGTCTCTACCATTTTATTTATAACAATTTCCCCATAAAGTTTAAAACCATTCTGCGTATCTTACTTTTTATATACGTATTATATGTTTGGACGGACAACTGTTTTTATATAAAATGCCGAAACGACGTATAAAAACAAAGCTAAAAAATTGAGGTTTTCAGGGCATATTAAGGATTTTATTTGAACTGAAGACTTGAAATCAGCATAAAAGACAGGATTTAAATACGGCTGATGGAGATGTAAATAAACCCGAATATCCAGTGATTTGAAGGTCTATTGAGGAGAAAAAGATACAGATTCCTATCATAAATTTTTCAGACCATATGTTAAGCTCATTTGACCTGTCAAACGTTGGAATTTATCTTAGGGGATGAGCGTGCTGAAATAGTTACGTCAATTTGTTGCGGAAGTGTACCCCAGGACTATCTGGGTAGCAGGAGCCAGCCCAAGCTTCCAATACAAAAACTAAAAATATCTCCGACTAATGTCTATTTTTGATTGAGTTATTTACTGTGTCAATGACGGTCCCGAATCACGGCACTAGTAAACGAATCGCTTTTGTGCCTCCGAAACTAACAGAGAGATCTGTATTTTAGAAAAAAACTGTACCATTAGAACCCGTGAAGGGTCTGTGGTTCAGTAAATGGTATAGGCTGTACCGTTTTTATACCACGCTCAACCCGAGATGTTTTCCCCTTATTTGCGGTACCAACTTTATAGAGGCTGGATGAGCCCCAGAAGGGTCTGATTTGGATCCAGGTCCTTCGGCACGGCAACTCAGCGCTCTATCTCTGAGCCACTCCGCTTCCTATTTCAGAAATATAAATCGGTGGAATATATGGATAAACAATTATCTGATAAGTCCAGCATATAACTAGAAAGCTCTTGTATTGATGTTTGCAAGTTTCAATGCCGTGCAAGTTGAAAAAATATTTAACCAACACTAGGGAAGTATAACATTTTACGAATCATACTACTGCCCATTTATTCGTACAACAGGTACTTAATGTATTAGTAGAGATGCCCCGATATTATTTTAGAAATTGAAATTCAGTTTAGTACATATCTTGTACCCCTTACCGAGGCTATTAAAATATGAGTGAGCACATAGTATTGTTTTGATATATTGAGTATTTTGCTTCAAATAAAAATCTTTTTTCACTGCGTTCCCTGCAAAGAAACAACATTCCTAAAATTAAAATATTGGAACAAGGTGTGTAGTTGGTTTTATTTTTTAAATCGATTCATTCCATTTTCCCGTTCAAATTAAAAAAACTATATTTTGAGTAGCGGCGCGAAAATTTATGAGGTGGAATATTGGCTTTATGAATCGCATTTTTTTAAAATAATTATAATTTAACTTATCGAGCAATAAAATAGATTAAACAAAATGTATTTACTCGATCCGTTGCTAGGCAACGCCGATAAAATATCACTAAAAACTTTTTTATATATTATAATATATAAATTTTATCTAATGGTATTTAATTTTATTATTTACTGATACTAGTATAATTTGCATTTTAGATAGAACACACGGTTTGGTTATCAAACCAGAATTTTCACTTGCGTTCTTTTACTGAAACAATCAAATGACCGATATTTATTTTTTAAATTATATTTTTTACTCAGTCGTTGCCTATACGTACATGCCACTCCCAAGACAACTAAATTTAAAAAAAACAATAAGTGTTTACTTGCTTCTGCAACTATTCGAGGAGAGCTTTCTGAGCAATTAAAAAAAAAATCATAATACTTGACTTTGTTTTCTGTAAGATTTTGACATCTTAATACCATCAAATTTGAAGACCCCATAAATTACCCATATTTGTTTACAATAAGTAAATTATAAATTTAAAAGGACATTAATGAAGTGATAAACTTTTAAATCAATCAACCTCATATCTTTTAATGATGATAAATTAGGCGAATATTGACTGAATTATTTAACTATTCGTGAAAAAAACAACCGTATTGAGGTCTTCAGAATGGAGTGCATTACTCGTGGAAAATTTATGAGTTTGAAAATAGTCTAATTAGATATTTATATTGTTAATAATATTTTTTCATGTTTAAATATTTTGGGAGAAGGTTTATTTAAATTAAAAATGTTGTTTAACATAATGAACTTAATATATCTGCGTGGAAGCTATCTTGACCTATTTGGCTGGCGTTTTTATTAAACTTTTGCTTATTTTTTGTTACCAGACTTTCCCTTACATCACCTATCTCCTCTGCATTGTTTAAATATTTCAATGTTAATTTTTTTTTTATGTAAAGATTAATATATTCCATTGTTATTATTTCCAACAAATCAAAACAAACACGAATTCACGTTAGTTGGCGTGTTTTTACGCCCAACTCTCACTCAGTTTCATTCAAAATATATCATTCAATTCGGTCATTTAAACCGTGAAGTTATTTGACGATAAAATTTCTACGTTACCACATCTGAATTTATTTATAAAACAGACGGCCACGTTTGGCAAGTCTCACCGCTTCTCGTGGCCTAGGTGTGGATTAATTTTATTTTGCAATACTCAATTAAATAATTACCGATTTCGGTTATTAATATATTTCATTCAATAATGAAAACGAATAATATGGATACATAGTAGTGATACATCGCGACTAAAATTATTTAGCACAAATTTATACTGTATTTTTATACATTTTTATACTTAGCCAATTTTATCAAAAGTTATGATGTACCAAGATTACAATACTTCATAAACATAAGTGTATTTATTTTCGTTCGTAAAATATAGCATTTTAAATTTCAATGTCAAGAAAAGACAAGAAACTGCTCGACGTTTTCGCCTACATCAACATTTACTGGACAAATTGCTTAAAAGCTCCCAATTAATTATAAAATACTCATTTACATGACAGTTATCAGACCTATTTGGACATACGGAGATGAGCTTTAGGGCTCTACTAAACCGTCCAATTCATCTCGTATCCAATCCTTACAATCCAAAATCCTTCGTAAAATCCTCAATGATCCTTATTATGTCACAAACAAACTCATCCATCATGATCTTAATATCCCATATGTTGCTGATTTGGCCCAAACTACTATAGATACCTATCCTCCCTTGAAAAGCTCCATACACACTTGAATCCGCTAGTCTCTCAACTTGCTTCCCATAATATTCCTGATACCCCTCCGAGGCGTCTGAAAAGAAGATGGCCTCGAGACCTTCTACTATAGAACTTTATTGGAGTGCTATCAATGGGTAGTTTCTGCACAAGTGTTTTTTTTTTCATGTCCTTTGTTCATACAGCAGATTTACTTGATGTAATATAATACCATTAGATCGTTGAGCGTGGCCCTTCACGCAATAATTTATAATTGAATGTATTAATGTTATTAATTGTTTAGAGTTCAAAATTATACACTTCCTCTTCTTTCTGTATCTTCACAACACAGAACAACAATAGAAAAATAAAGATATCGTTAAAAGGCTCACTTCCAACCTTGCAAATGTTTCTTTCCTTCTTATCAGTTAGAGAAAAAAAAAAACAATGGTCTTTCAACCATTTAAATTGTTTACTTTACTTCAATATTCAAAATATTCATCCGAAAATATATTTGACCTAATCTCTCGAAATCATGAGGAGCGAAGGCAGACTTGTGTTGTGACTAATTTCTCTGCCTTAAAAAAGGTCGGCGAGCTCCAGAATGATTACCTGTTACCCTATAACCTACGAAGGGTCTTAGGTTCAGTCATTGGCAGAGACTGCACTATTTCTATACCAACGTTTGTGCAGCGAGGTGATTTTATCGAGATCAATCTCAATAGGGTTTTCAAAATTTATAGGTCCGATTTGTGGCTCTTAAGGGGTTAAATAATTTTCTGTCAAAGCCGTGACAGACAATTAATAAAGTGGATTAATAATTTATCTGCCGTAGCCAATCTCGTACCCGAGGGCTAGAGATCAGGAGTGTCCTTCCATACTAAATTTAACAACCGAAAAGATATACAATTCGTCAGTATACAGTAAACAGTTTACAGTCACTGTCATTATTCGTATCATAGAAATCTCTGCTTTTCTATATTTTGGATTTTTCTAAAAATTATTTACATTCCCTAAGATGGTGAACCATTCGCCAAAAACTTCCTCGTCTTTAATGAAGACGTTTCATTAGTGAAAGAGAACACGGCGTGCTCAGAAAACTACGGCTACATGTAACAAAAAATTTAACTTACGGAGGTCACGACCCCATCTTCATTTCAGACGCCTAGGGTCGAAACTAGTGGATTTGACGAAGAATAAAGGTTGTCATAAAAGGACTGATATTGGATTCGGGCGAATTGACCCCATAATCCATTAAGGTCATTATGGATGACTTTATTCCGTAACAAAGTAAGCAGAATTGAGGATATTACGAAGGAATTTTTATTGTCAGGATTGGATACGGGATAAATGCGATAGCTTAATAGTGCCCACGACTGCATTTAAAATAATTATTCAAGGACGTTTCAAACCGTAAATCATGGTAAAAAGTATGGTTTTATATTTATTTATACCTGATTACCATTTATGCCTGTACATAAATATTCCACTTCGGGGAATAATATAATTGTTCAAGAGAAAAAGTAATATCATTGCTGAAGTAAACGTTGTCTTAAAAAACTTTGGAAACCCCATATAATCACCACTTTTATGTGATTTCACGATTTTAATTAAATTTTATGCGCTGTTAAGTGGTTCAGTGGTGAATCCTATCAATTAAAACCTATAAATAAGTTTCTTGCATTTGATTCTCAGAATAATTTGCGCTTGATTCCGACATTGTTTTTCCCAACATTAGTCATCGAGTATCAAAATATGTTTTTTTAACGTATGGTTGTTATTAGAAGTTACAGCATGCTTTAGACCATCTCACAAGACGATTAAATGGAATGACATACCATCCACTTTGAAAATCTCTGTGATGCAACGAGATGCCTTGGGATTATCCAGCGCATGACACCTGGTTGTCTTGACATATGACGTATTAATTCGTCTTAGACCATTACAAAAAAATGATGTGATGTGTATGGATTAATATTTTGTTACATCAGCTCAGGGCGTCCAGGAGTCTTCGATTCTTTTCGACCATACATTTTTATTATTAGTTTTTTTGTGAGAGAGAAAGTGTCCATTTAGTTAATTATAGACGTTTTGATCTTGCCCTGTCTACTACTAATGCGATATAAGATAAGCGATATATCGTATTGCGAACATTTACCTTGCTTCTAAGGGTGTAGTTTTTGATTTCTTTAGTGTTTTTTAAAAGCAAATATATCTGAAAATGAACAACATCCAAATAAAATTTCTTGGACTGGAAACTACCTGCTGGCGTAGTGACTGGGCATTAACCATTAGGCATTCTTTCTTGAGACATCCATCATAGTCGAAATTATCTGTTACCGTCTTTTTTTCTTATTGCCAATGTTACAATAAGTCTTTTATGTTATTGTTGTTATAGGATTTCCGGAAATTATTGCTGATATCCATAGAACAGTCTCGAACGTATCAATTTTTTGTTATCTTACCGAAAGTCCTCTTTTCTATGACATTTCCTTAAGAAAGGCACCCATGACGTAACGTAGCGATTAATATCGGATATTATTTTAATCGTATTAATTGGTATGTTAAATAACCGAACATTTTCTAGTAATTACTTCCATGAAACCGTTATATGTCCCATGCGTAGTTGTATAACTGGTTTAATTTTTTACTAATATTTTTAATGACTGTTTTTTTCTACTAATTAAAATATTTTAGAAGTTTTAGAATTATCGTTAAATAGATCTGATGTATGGTGTTATTTTTTGTCGCTTTAAATATTATTAAATTTTTCATCCAATAGTTATTTATAAACTAAGGGGATTAGAGAAAAAACATTTTAACAAATAGCAGTAAATAGAAAATTAGAGAGATTTGTTTCTGTGTCTTAGAAAAGTTATTAAAATTGTTTATTTTAGTTTTTAATGTCGTTTCACGTTATCGTACTTCTTTAAATAGTGTTATTATTCCATTTTGTATATTTTTATAAGAGAAAAACAACAGGAAAGGATCTAATGTTTAGTACATGGTAGGGACTGTACTGTTTCTTGCACAAGGGTTGTGCTAGATTTTTCCGAGATCACGCCCAACATCTAGGTTTTCTCCCAATTAAAGTTACCCACCTTATAGAAGCTGGATGCGCCCCAGGAGGGTCTGTAGATCCCGCTGGCTCTATCTATGGTTGTTGACAGATTAAATAATTTATCAGTAATCTATAAGAGATACATCTTTAAGACAAGAAACTGTAAATATCTACTTTTTTATAGCATAAAAAAATGTAACTATTATTACTTTGCTAATCCATGTTCTTTGTCCAACATAATTTATTTTTAAAAAAATTTCGTATCACTCTTATTTTTAATATATTACTAACAGGAAAAATGTGCTGTTAGTTTTTACATCCTACAATAACCGTATGTGAATCTGTAATTGGTCACGAGCAAATATTTTTAATATTTGTTTATCTTTAATTATCAGTAATAACATACTTTAATTTGATTTTTTATTTATTTATATATTTTATAATTATTTATTGAAGGTTTTTACCCTTTCTATCGAATGAGGAAGGAAATTTTCGAGATCCGATAACTTCTTTACTTACCAATTGTTTTAATTGAAATCTGTGCATGAGTTATCATATCAAATTTATATCAAGCATCATGCCGCATGAAAAATTATTTCACAAACAATGTTTAGTAGAACCGCTTGTATTCAGACCTTTAATGAAGTCTAGATAAAATTTACTTGGGTTATTATGATGCTTAAACCCCTAGTTCATGACAGCTCCTCGGGTAACCGTTTACGATACAATTAATCATCTCTTCGATAGGTTCGTAATGATGATCGGGCAAAACGACAAATGGTCGCATCTTCCACTGATCCATTTTTTATTCCTAATGACTTAACCCAGCATTGCTACTTGACTCCTCGAAAACTGTAGACTAATTATTTAAATATTAAATATTAAATAAATCTAATTAAAAAAAATTAATAAAACGCGGAAACATGCCGGATTTGAAATTTTTATCCCTAGACCTGTTGCCTTTTCTAGAACTTTAAAAACCATTTACAAAACAGGTTTTTTTTTTTTTTTTTTTATATATGATAGAGATTAATTATAGATTCAATTCGATTTTAAAAAATTGTAAAAAATCGTGTACGTAATTATGTTAAAGTAGTATTTTAGTTTATTCGTTACAAAGTAAATACCATTATTAATAATAATAATTGATTTTATGGACTGTATGTTTGAATAATCAAATACTTTTTATTTTACCTAAAATTGATATTTCCCCTTTACCCTACTTTTCCGGTTCTAGGTAAAATATTTAATGCGAATGTCAAAAAAATGAAATTTAATGGTTTACATAAGCCGGTTTATATTTAATATTGATTAATTTTATTATTAGAAATATTATCCACTTCCATTTGTATAGAAATATTAAGGATTATTCTTTTATAAAACTTTCCATAATCATAATAAAATCATTATGATTAAATTCCTTTATTTATTAAAAATAAAACATATATTTATATTGATTTTTAAAATTTATATGTATTATTAATGTTTGTCTAACATAGTATTTTTATGTATTAAATTGCAATGTTTATATATAATATATAAATCTAGCATGGAGATGATTTATCCCTCAATTAAAGGTAATAATTTTATAGAGGCTGGGTGAGCCCCAGGGGGTCTATAGGCCACACACGGCGCATCCTTGGCTGTTATAATATTAAAATAATTTATCTTCCACAGCCCTAGGACCCGTGACCTTCAGCATTGCAACTCAGCACTCTACGCACTGAGCTACCCCACTCGCTAAACCTACGTCATAAAATATAAAAATAAATTTCTCCGAACTGACAAAATCAATGACCATAAATATCTTCCATGTTACAGATAACATAAAATAATATGTTTACACTCCTCCCTTCAAGCAAACTAAGTTCCGCCCACAGAAGAAGATAGGCCAGACCTTTCTTCCCTAATAATTCTTCCAACAATCCCCCTAGGCCTGATAAGAAAAGGGTCTCGTGATCTTTGCCGAAAAGAATTTGTTAGTTGTTCATGATTTTCACGCCTGCAATAAAAAAAATTCATCTCTGGGATGTTCAATTTTATTATATTTCTATTTCACTGATATTTCAATAGCCCCAAAGTTTATTTGGATTAAAAAATAAATAAATTCTCCATAACGAAAAAGGCTTATAAGTGTTTAGGCTTGTGTTAACACGCTCAACCGCTAGCGTTTCCCACAATTAAGGGTACTTGAAAGAGGCTGAATGAGCCCAGGAGGGTCTGCAGATTTCGCAGGGTCCATCCATGCCTGTAACAGATTAAATAAATAAGTTAATGCTTGATTTGTATCCGGAACCTTCAGCAAAGAATTTCAGTGCTCTACATGCTGAGTTACGCCGATCCCCAATAAAATAAAAAATATTTAAAAAAAGTAATAGTAATTAAATAATCAAGTACTACGTTCATATTCGGCTCAAGTAATATTAATATGTATTTATAACAATATACACACTTGCATATTGCATTATGAATGTTAAAATAATCGAGAAAAAAAATCCTATTTTCTGTAATTAATGATTTAACAATTTTATCACAAAATATTTATTATGGATTATGAAGAGAGTGGGCGAAAAAGAAGTAACATATTCTCTCAAAAGCCGAAAATGAAGTAGATGAACTTGAAGTTGAACGAACGTCAAAAAACAAAGCACAGTTATCCGCTTATTCAAGGAACATCACGTCAAGGTTTTATGATTATTTCCTTGTTCTGTGAATAACATATAAGTTATTATTATATTATTTTTCTTCTAATTCTAATCTCAGAGATAAAATAAACAAACCTTAAACATAATACCTTGTAATATTTATTTATTAAAAATAAAATATAGTTTTTTTTTATCATAATGGCAAACTTAACTTTATTCATAATGAAAATGATTCGTTTAGATAAAATATACAAGTCATTGTTGTAAAAACGACCTGCATATTAATGAAGATCTGTTCTTTTTGTTGAGTTGCCTCTATGCCTCATAGCTCTGCCACCTGTTGCACAAGATTCTACAATTTATTGCCGAGTTGATTCTACTGACACACTATATTATTCATTATTATACAATGATATGTTATTAACGTGGTTCTGTCAATATTTTATGTCTTAATAAAAAGGTTTAATGGATCGACACATTCCTTACGCTCAGCGCAAAAAACATTAACTTATGATATAGCATCGAAAAACTTTAAATTTAAAATTAAATATATATATATATATATATATATATATATATATATATATATATATATATATATATTGTTCTTTTGATGGTGTTTAATTTTAAATATTTTTATTTTGAAGAAAAAAGATTTGTCCTGGCCGGAATTCGAACCCAGGTCGTCTGCATCTCTAGTGCTGTGCTCTAACCCCTGGTAGTTCAGGAACTAAAACATTATATATATATATATATATATAAATATAAATATCCAACACCTTGGCTGGACGAACTTCGAAAGGAGCTCAAAAACGCCAGTCAACAAGTGGGAAGTTACATCAGAGCAACCAAAGCAAAAGCATTGCAGACCGAAGTGGTCGGAAGAACGTAGGCAAGCCTTCTCAGAGAGAATGAAAGCCACGAAGAGCCCAAAGAAAGCTTGATTGTTTGCTTGACGTCTTCCACTATTGGGAGAATACGCTAATAATAATAATAATTATTAATAAGAGATGTAAGGTCTCTTTTTACTTTTCAATATTAATAATAATTATAGATACATACATATACACACATATATATATATATATATATATATATATATATATATATATATATATATATATGTATATATATTTATATTTATTTCTTTTTCATTGGAAAATTGGTGACGCTGATTTTTTGGGGGTTACTATAAAATTTTCTAATATCATACATAATCTTTGTTTTGGTTGATCATTTTTGGCTGAATATCAAAAACCTTAGCCGGTAAGTATTTATACAAAAACCTTCACTCTAGATTTATGTGTCATTTACGTTGGCCCGTAAATTACAGTAATCGCGAATCTGGTTGATGGGGCACATAGAATAATAAATCGTTTATATAATTGTGAAAGTACATCTTAATTTGTCTTTGTCGTATCGTTAAAGTCTACGCTAAGCCAAAAAAAAGAGTTTGATTCCCTGCTGCGGTAATAACGAAATCGTGATAAATAATTTATCAAGTATAGAGTCAAAGAAAACAAATGTAAAAAAAAAGAACTGAAGGACATTATGACAGTGTATATCTCTCTGGGCCGTATTTTGGATCCAAAATTATTGTTTCTTTTATCCTTTGCCTACCGACACCAACAACTAGCTGACTCCATCAACTTGAGGCAGACGGACAGACAGACAGTTCCTGCTCTGGGGAATTCCCCCGGATCCGGCCCCAGTGAAGGTCGCTGGGGATCCCCTTCTCTTCAACCGCTATCTCTTCTTTAAATGCTCATTATAAAAAGAATATATATAAAAACAATCTATTTTAATTGAGTTCGGCATGTTCTTAATCCAGGATTAACTAGATCATTACTTCATTTTAATTCTAAAAATAAAAACACACTAAAACCCCTATTTTAACACCAAACCCTTGGGTTTACATTTAGGTCTGCACTTCGTAGCGTCATGATTCGTTACTCGTAACAACCTAAAAATATACGTAAATATTAATAAGGAGGGAATCAAACCCTCGCAATTCAGGACTCTCCTCGTCAATTACGGCCTTTCACATTCCATTAATCTCGGATGGAACCATTCGGTGCTCCCAGTATTAATTTTGTCCTTATATATTACGTTTAACATTCCAATCCCATGAATCTCCATACTATACTGAAAAGACAAGAAACAGCTCGCGGTTTTGGGTTACTTCAACACTTACTAGAGTAACGCTCTAAGCTCCCGATTAATTACAGAAGACTCATATACATGAATATCTATTTTGACTTACGGAGTAGAGCTTTGGGGATCAACTAAGGCACCGAACTCTTCTCGTATCTATTCTTACACTCCGAAATTCTTAATGATTCCCACCTAGTTACGAATAAAGTAATCCATAGTGACCTCAATGTCCCATTTTGTTTACTGATTTGGCCCGAACCCGAAATCAATCCTTTCGTTACAAACTTTTTCCCCACTTCTCTCTAGTTTCAAACCTAGCTATTTTTTCAATTCAATCCTCCGAGGCGTCTGAAAAAAAAATGGCCTCGTGAATTTTGAAGATAGATTTGTTATTTTAGTACTTCCAGTGGATAGTTTCTCTACTTGCGTTTATCTATACCATTATGTATCATTCATTATATTTACTTGTTGTATTGTTATAATAAAGTTGTAAATTACGATAAATACACTTTTAAATAAGACCTTATAAATAAGATATTTTAGTGTCATTGAAAGACAATATTCATTACCAAATATCCGGTATTCAAGGTTAATGAATTTCTTAAAAAGTTATAAAAAAAAATTTATTTTAAGATTATTTAATGTAAAAATAAATATGTAACCAATAGTTTCATCAAAATGATACAGTAAAATTAAATCAATTCAATTTTTTATGGCATATATATTTATACATCATGTGTACTTTTTTCTAAAGAACTTGTAAAATAAGTATAGAGTGGTGAACAAAAAAAATCAGTTTATCGGAAAAATGCGTAGGGTGCTTGATGTCAATTGTTGTAATTCTTTTATTGGCTGATATTGGTAAACATAGAGTTATTATGTCAATAGCTTAAAAAGCACCCCATTATTTTTTAAAATAAAACGAATTTTTTAATATGAGTTCCACAGGTTGTCGCAGTACATCTTATCATTTCTTTCTTTTTTTATATTCAAGAAAATAAAAATAAACTTTAATTTTAGCATGAAAAAAGCTTGTATTTCCAATAATTACAACCTTTTTTCCAGACTAAAACTGACGATTATTTTTATTTTCGAAAATATTGAAAAGGAAACGAATGAAAAGTTAAAACTTAATGTGACTTAATATTGAAAAGTAAAAAAGAGACCTTACATAAATGTTAAGACCGTGGAAAAATTCCAACGAAAAGCCTTAAGTCTCCAAACTAAAACAGAAATAGAAATTATCTGTCCAATATTTCGCCCATTCAGGCATCCTCAGGGTAGAAATAGAATAACAGCAAAACAAAACATGAATAATGCATCCAAGAAACATCCCACCACCTCGAAGGCTCAAATGCAACTAATCTGCATAACTGATTAGTGTGTGACTTAATGTTAAACAGATAATGTGACTTAACCCGAAAGTGACAATCTGCGGAACTGATACCGAAATTGTTTTCTAATTTTTAGTTTTGTTTCCTATTAAAGCGTGTTTGGTATTTTGGTAATTATTACGCAGGTTGTCACTTCTAGTTGAGTCACAACGATTTTTAAGTTTTCATTCGTTACCCTATTAGTATTTTCCAAATATACAGGTTATCATGAGCTGTATTATGGAAAAGATAATTTAATTATGAGTATATTCGGTAATCATTTCCTCTAGAACTGAACGTTTCAAAAAAACATACATCATCTATACTTCGAAATGTTAGTTGAAACTTTTATTTCTTGTTGAAATGACAACCGAACTCTACTCATTGCCCGCAATTACATTCTCTTTTCCATACTAAAGCTCACGATAACATACTTTTTTTAAAATTTAATTTATTGATATTTACAACTATAATAATATTACAATAAGTAAATCTGCTATATGTACAATACGACTTGAAAAACACTTGTGGAGAAACTACCCATCGGTAGCACTCCAAAAAAAGTTCTATAGTAGATGGTCTCGAGGCCATCTTCTTTTCAGACGCCTCGGAGGGTTATCAGGAATAGTATGGGAAGCAAGTTGAGAGACTAGTGGATTCAAGTGTGTATGGAGCTTGTCATGGAAGGATAGTTATCTAGTTTGGCCCAAATCAGTAACATATAGGATATTAAGATCATGATGGATGAGTTTGTTTGTGACATAATAAGGAGCATTGAGGATTTTACGAAGGATTTTGGATTGCAAGGATTGGATACGAGATGAATTGGATGGTTTAGTAGAGCCCCAACGATAACATATAATTTGGAAAATACTAAATATGAAAGGAATAGACAGTTGAAAGTTGTAACTCAAATCGAAACGTCAACCTACGGAATAGTTACCGTGAAATAAATTATTATTTATTTGTTTTAGTTCTATGCGGAAAATCGAACATCAGTAATACTCTAGTGATACGCATAGGATACCGGAGAGGGATCGACCTGTTAATTCGAAGTAGCTCCTTCGTATACATAAGTGTTGCGTTGACAAGGTCCATTAAACTAATAGTCCGAGAGAGGACGGTGGCTTCTTGGTAGTGTCCGTTAACAAGGCCACACACCAAGAACTACGATGAGTAATGCGTGGAAACCTAGCGCCAACCTGTACCCACGCAACTAATAAATTGCCCTTCATTATATATGTATTATCATTACACGAGTCCGGCAACAACTGAAGATTTTACTCACACGTATGATTAGCATGTCGTACACGTACGATTACAAGTGAAAAAATTGTTTGAGTCATTCCGAAAAAACACCCAAAATGATACAGTTCTATGAATCAGTGCATGAATGTACTACAGAATCATAGCGTTGATTCATCTTATGTATAGCAATTATATTGTTTTAATCATACTTAAATCATACCTTGGTTAAATCATACCTTGAAATGTCTTCCAATTCCACATTGGGCGATTCTTGTTTACAATTTACAACATCAAGTAAATAAAATGAAAGATATATAACGGCATAAAATTAAGGCAAGTAAAGAGACTACCCAATAATAGTACCCTACCAATAAATTCCACTTAGGAGGTCATGAGGACTTTTTCAGACGATTTGGAGAATTATCGGGAAGAGGTAGCCAGGTTTGAAACTAGTAGTTTGAGTGGGAATAAAGTTTGTCATGAAAGGATTGATATTTGGTTCGGGCCATATCAGCAAAATTTAGTTTATTATTGATGACTTTCGTAACAAGTAAAGTAAAGAGTATTAAGAATTTTGCGAGGGATTGGATACGAGAGAAATTCAATGGCTACCTGGAGCCCCCAAGCTTTACTCTGAAAGTTGAAATAGGTCTTATAGTTATGTGTATGAGTCTTTTGTAATTAATTAAGAGCTTAGAGCGTTTGTTAAGTAAGTATTGAAGTAGTTCAGTCTATTATCTCCCGCACTTGAATTTAAATGAGTGGACACGTCATTCAAGTTTCTGTATATTCGAATCTGTAATATTTGTATCCGTTCCTTACGCTTTTAAGAATTTATTAGCAAAATCGTCAATTTTATGTTCATGGCTGGGCGATTGATTGATACACGTACAAGAAGAATTCGATCGCTTCGAAGAGCCCCAAAGCTCTACCCCGTCGTTTTAACCAGCATTTTAGTCATTTATTTATTTATATTGGAAGAAGTTGAATTTACATAAGTGTGGGATCATTCTTCATTTGGGATTTGAAGAAATATACTCGTACATAGTACTTTGCTACTGCAGGTGAAACGCATTTATTTCAGTTTAAAAAAAAAAAAAAAAAAAAAAAAGACTTGAGGTTTTTAGTTTTTAGTAGCCCACACTTTAGTTTTTAGAATTGAGGATCAGAACTACTACTAAAAAAAACAAACCTATTAAGAGTCTCTGATTCAGTACACGGTTGAGACTGTTTTGTTCCTAAGTTTACGGTTGTGCTACCAGACTTTAGCTCCTATTAAGGGAACCAACATTATAGAGCTTGGGTGAGCCCCAGTAGGGTCGGCAGATTCCAAAGGTTCTATCTATTTCTGTTATGATATTAAATCATTTATCTGTCACGGCCGGATTTATAGCCGGGACCTTCGCAGTAACTCAGCGCTCCACAATCTGAGCTACACGTTCCCCTGTTAATATATTTTTCTTTATATAAAAAAAAATTATATACATATTTATTAAAATTAAAGCCAAAATATAACACTCCTGATACACAAAAATATAAGATGGTGCATTTTAACATGTTGTACCGCGCTATTTAGACATAGCATGATTTGAATGCTAAGTCGACCATCGCCTGAACAGAGTAACACTAGCCCTTAACATGATGTCCGACATCCTTCACTACAAAAAAAAAAAAACCTTAACGACTCAGTTCTTCACGTGACCCATTAACCTACCGTTACACTCTCATGCTGCTTAATCCATAATTTGAATAGTGGGTTTTAGGTTGCGTCTTCAGCATATTTCCTAAATTATTACTTAGTTAGTAATGTAAAAAAAAGACAAATAGTTGACAAATAAAAATACTTTCCCATGATCATTTTAGTTGTGTGATCAAAAAAGGAAGGGGCATCTGCTGTGTAGTAGTTAACATATCAACCTTCTATGCCCAAGATCCCGTCGCCCGGTAGTGGCCTTAGAATAATTTTATGGGAGTCCCTTCGTATGGGACGTAAAATGTACCTGTAAAGGTAAAATTTAGGGCTCCCACTGTAGCACCGTACGATTAGCCATAGTAGTATTTAGCGACGTTAAATGAATAAATAAAGGAGGAAGAAATTTTCCATCTTTGGTTTCAATTAACTCTGACCTCAAGTATTGTGACCATAAAATGTTTTGTAATCTGAATCCAATCTGCAATAAATCTCCGTGTTGTACTTGATAGCATCCCGAATTTATGGTGATTGGTTTGAATTTCACTATGTATATTGACGGTAAATATTAGTATATATAAATGTACTTTCCTCCCTGTTTATGTAAAATAGATTTCTATTTGATTTGATTGCAGTCACCTGTATGTAGACATAACTATGCTTGGGGAAAGTGGCCATATTAATATATATATATATATATATGTAGTCATATTAATATATATGTATATTAATATGACTACATATTTTATTCATCTGTAAAAAGTTTGTGTTTTATTCGAATCGATGTTAAGTTAGGTCTGCCACCGGAATTTAAAATTTAACATATTGTATAAATGGCTAAATCAAAAATGGAAGTATGAACGATATAGCTATTCAAAATTTCAAGAGTCCTTTATAGTCTTATGTTAAATTAAATTTAAAACTGCCTTTTCTATAATTTTCCACTTGTACATTTATTCACAACACTTTCATATATATATATATATATATATATATATATATATATATATATGACCTCCTTCAGGTGCTAAAACTAAAATCTTAATTCCCAATTAATAAACGGTTTTAATATATTATTTTGATTTATGTTGTTTTATTATATACAAAGAATTGAATAAAATGTTTATTATCAAAGGAAAATATTGATCTAAAAATAAATCGTTCTTTCGTTTTTACCCAAGCGAATACATATTTCCTGTAAAAAAAAAAATAAAAAAACTCTAAGGGAATTATGCTGCATGGTAGTGATTGTACTGTTTCTAAACCAACGGTTTTGCAAGATAGTGATTGGGCCAAGACACGGTTCACCGACAGATCAGGCATAGTCGATTCACGTATATTAACAGAATAAATAATTTACCTGACAAAACAGGGTTCAAGTTCATTGCCTAGAGGTCTGAATCCGAAATATCCCGCTCTCATATCAATATCCGTAATATTTTCCAATTTACTGTAACGTAAATGTCGTCTGTTATTGTTATTTCTCCCTTTAAAGCTGTAATAAAAATAGTAATAATAATAATTAATAGTAGTATAGTAATAATACTCCTATTAAAAGCTAAAGTACTATAAGTGTAGTCGGATTCATGTTACATTCATGATTTGTTCGTGACACTTCATAAATCTGTTCGAACGAACGCTATTAACGATTTGAAGACTTTTATTTTTTACCTCATTATTGTTTGGTATTTCCTTTTGTATTTTACTGAATACCGGTAAATTTTTCACCATTCCTTCTGCTATTTGTTGATTTATATTTATGGAATTTTGCCAACAATAGTTACTCGGCGGTTTAATTTTAGCATCATTTTCTATGTTAGGGGATTTCCCGAATTTATTTTTAATGATGTCAAAAGGTTTTTTATTTTATATTTTTATATCAATTAAAAATAGTTTTTTTTTTAGTACAATCGAGTAGATAAATAAAAATAAAAATTGTTTTATTGTATGGTACATTTTTCGATCATCAAGTGAAAACATAATATTATTAACTATAAAAAACCCCACAAATAAAACACTGATTCCATTTATAAATATTTAAGAGATGTTATCCTTTTTTCCGTTATTGGCTTATAGATAATAGATATATGGTAATTATACCTTATTTCTTACCTTTATATTTATATACTACATTTAATTATAATAAATTTAATAAAAATTAATTCACCATGTAATTTTTGTTTCTGTTAAAAATGAAAGCGTTATTATAAGGAAAAATGTCTGTGTTTTTTTCATCTAAATGAGATGAAATTATAGAGCCTTCAATGAGAAAG
The DNA here is from genome assembly GCA_037127475.1 of Arma custos. Taxonomy (NCBI): domain Eukaryota; kingdom Metazoa; phylum Arthropoda; class Insecta; order Hemiptera; family Pentatomidae; genus Arma; species Arma custos. The sequence continues at coordinate 40,446,665 of CM073761.1, forward strand.
ACTTTGGTAAGAATAAAAATAAAATATCACAAGATATACTATACTAAACAAAAAAAATACACGTAATTTATATATATATATATATATATATATGAGAGAGAGAAAGAGAGAGAGAGAGAGAGAGAGAGAGAGGAATCTTTAGCACGAATTAAAATTTAAATTAATATAAATAATATTAATTAATAAATTCTTCAATTTACTTAATTAATGAATGTATTACAGGTTTTATTTCATGTACTCTTCCACTGTACCCAGTATCTTTCAAATTGCAGTTATTTGGCTTTAGCAAAATAATATTTTTAACATAATATACTTTAGATGCAATTAATTTCTTTTTATGTAACATTATTGATGACAGATTAAAAGTTTTTTTTAGTGAAAAAAAACAAAACAATTGGATTAGTGCTCTAATAAATCAAAATTGCATAAGTGGATGATATTTTATATTTATTAATTTTTTTTAGAGCTATAGCTTATTACCCAATCAGATTTGAACATTTATCAATTAGTGTAAAAATAATAATTTTACATGGTTTTGTAATTGATACATTTTTATTGTAATATGTTAATATGTATTAAAGAAATTTTTGTGTACTGCTATTATAAGATTATTAATTTTATTACTCACAATAAAATATATTTTATTATTAAAACCATATATCAATAAATAGTTTCTGCTATTATGAATTATATACCATAATCCGAGCAACATCTTTCCATTATTTTAATTTGTTTGTTAAATGATTGAAGATAAGGTTTTTCATGTTTCTACACATTAAATAATCTGTTTCTCTGACAATTATTTTTTTAAATTTTTATTCATAACATTTTTTAAAGCATTTCTACATATTTTACTATGAATGAACATTATTGTTTCTGGAAATTTTTATAAGAAATTAATTTTTTTATATTTCCACTATGGAGTCTTAACTGAAAATAATTTAACTCTGTCGGCGCTATGGTCCCTGAAGGACCTTATGACTGAAAATATACATTCACCTAAATTTGGATTAATTTCCAAGGTGATTAGTTTTTGAATAACAGAAATATAGTACTTTTTTTATGATATATATATGTTTATTCCCGGATATTCTTTTATAAATATATTCATTACGATGTATAGTCTATATATCTGGTTATATATTGTAACCAAACTGGCAACACAGATAACCTTATTCTAAACTTGAATAAGCTTGTGTATTTCTTTCAATTATATCTTTTTTGTTATTTCTCATGCGGAAAATTAGTTGTTTCCATATCCAAAATTAAATGTATCCCATGATAATATTAGTGATAGTTATTTTTCTCTTTTCTTTTGGTTTGTATATATTTGTTTTATTTGCTTATATATAATTTATGGTAACTTTCATTTTCTTTCTGTTTGCATAATTTGTTAGTAGTGTATGCATTCAGTTATTGAGATTCAGTCGTTTAACAAGTATACAATCTAAATATACATGTATTTATATATTTTTTTGTACCTGCTAGTCAAGTATCATCAGCATCATCCAATAAGTATTTAGTAACAGTAGATGATTCATTCCAGTTACTCAAATCCTATTCAGATGTCACCGTTGCTGCAAGTCATTCCAGGATTTTTAATTATCCTAATATGAAGCTCCTGACGTAGATGTTATTTCCCACCCTGGCTCAATTCCAAAGTACGTAATCTGAATGCTAACATTTTAAAATTTGCGAAACTTGTGTGTAATTGTCTCAACTTCCATGCCCGAGTCATTTGGAATTCTTCAAGGGGAACTAAACTTCTTGCACGATATTATTTAATATATTTATTAGGATTACTATTATCTACTCCTACTGTGGAAATCCCTTTGTTAATATTACCGCTAGTTGGAATCAGAAACAGGAATACTTAAATTTAACTATTGCAACTTACAACTTTATTATAACAAAACAACAAGTAAATATAATAAATCATACATTATGGCCTGGATTCAGGCAAGTATAGAGGAAGAGTAAAGGAAGTACTCGAACAAGAAATTTGGACAAGAGGCCATCTTCTTTTTAGACGCATCGGAGGATTATCGGGGATTGAAGACATGCCTAGGAATTGAAACTAGTGGTTTTGAGTTGGAATAAAGTTTGTCATGAGAGCACTGATGTAGGGTTCAGGCCTAATCAGCAATAAGGGGGACATTGAGGTCATTATGGATGACTTAATTCGTAACCGAATAAGGAGCATTGAGGATTTTACGTAGGGTTTTGGATTGAAAGGTTTGGACACGAGAGGAATTCAATGGCTTAGTTGATTCCCTAAGCTCTATTGCGTAAGGGTAAATAGGTCTTATAATAGTTCTGTATATAAGTATTTTTTAATTAATTGGGAGCTTTGAGAGTACCTATAGTATGTGTTTAAAGTAGCATGAAACGGTGCGCAGTTTCTTGTCTTTTCAGTCTAGTAACTCAATAATTAAAACATTAACATAATAATAAATAGATAGCCGTAAATGGAGAAGACTTCCTTGCTTGTTTGTTTTGAAGCGGTGAACTCTTTTCTCCTTGATGTAGGTCTTGTTAATGGCTAATGGCTATTTCGTCTGGGCATGTAAGCAGTTGAGTCATTCCATGAATGTTATCCCTTCAATATTTAATCCTGCCCTTCTTATTATCGTGATTCTAGGACGATATTAAAAGGGAGTGGGGCTAATGAGTCACCCTTCCTAATGTCCGAACATAATGTGAAGGAGTCACCGGTTTTCCCTTGACCTTAACTCAACTGACTGTGCCATCGTTAAACTTATCAACTTCGATTGTATACCTGATTGTTACGTTGCATTGTGAATTGTCTGCCGCCTTTAAATCAATAAGAAGCATCTTCGTGGGGTTATACATTCATTATTTAATATAATTCATTATTTATCTATTTTCTGCATAGTGGCAAACACTTGATCCATTGTTGAACGATTAGTCCGAGCTGTCACTCCACGATACTGATGGAGTTGTAGAGAGGACATTTCTGATGCCAGTATAATTACCGCAATCTTTTGCATCACTCTTCCTCTGGAAAATTTGTACAATGAGCGACTTTCCGTCCTTCACGTAGCTTCTCTGTTTCCCAAAATGGAACATTTCGTCCGCAAGACGATTCCTGTCTTGTTTGAAAAACTCTCCATGTATCTTGGATACATTTTCTTTATTTCTTTATCAATTCATATTTCTTTAGAACAAGATTGGTATCTACCAAACCAGCTGTAAAGGATTCACCACCACCTTTTCCATTAGGCCAACCTCTATGAGTATTATTTCTCCATCAGCAGGTTTGACAAGCTCCTGAAAATTTATAGTATCTATAGTAAAAAATCATTAATAGTTCTTCCCTATCTTTCGAGTATCAAGTATGGGGTGTTGTCGGTGCAGATTGTACATCCCCCAACTAACTTCCAAATTGTTATATGACTTTTTTGTTGATAGGAGTTACTTAATCAGAGAAGTAGTTATCACTTAATCTTATAAATACTTAAATTTTATTACAACAATTTCAACTTGCGTTTTTGCTATGAATTTATATATTATGACTAAGCTGAAATATCATCTCATGAGACGAAATTAAGTAGATGGGAGTTTCCGGTCCAGAGAAAATTTTTCCTGGAAATGCAAATGTATAATAAAGTGAATTGGTCTGTTGTGGGGCATCTTCGTTTAGCCAATCCCTCTACTTATGTCTGTTACGCGTAAGTCTCAGAGTTATGCGATTTTTACAATTTTTGAATTATGGGAGTGAGGTAGCTGAGTGTGTAGAGTGCTGAATTGCAATGCTGAATATTCCAGACTCAAATAAAACTGCCGGAGATAAATTATTGAGTCTGTTTATTTGCCTAAGTGGACACTCCTGGAGTTTACCTAGTCTCTATAAAGTGGACTTCGTGATTTCGTGGATGGAAATCTGGCAGATGAGCTCGGGCAGATCACCTCTCTGCACAACTGTTATCCTAGAAATAGTACAGCCTCTACCACGTACCTAGCCCTAAACACTTCATAGGTTGTAGTGGTACAAGTTTTTATTTATTTTTAGTAGCTGCCATGGTATGGTATAATTCATCAGAACCATAATGAATTTGTGTTGTCCATCTCGTTTTTTCTAGAATAGACCCATTTATTATCACTAACATATTTTACTGCATGTTAAAATAATATTTGCATTACAATAATTCAAGATATGATGAAATCATTCATGTTTTTATAGATATTATTTATTTTGTTTCAGGTAAGGACATCTTGTTACTGAACTGTTCTCTGAATATTTATCTTTCTGGCTGCGTATGAAAATACAGATTGTGAGTTTTACAATTTAAATTTACTTTATTTAAAAAAAATAAAAAATTGACCATAGAAAATGAGGTAATTTCCCGAAGTTCTGCTAAAATCATAAATTTGATTAAAATGAAGTTCTCGAAAACGAAGGGTTGTTCTAATTGAGTTAATTAAGTAATTCCCCAAAGGAAGTGAACCCCCACGGGGTTAATTTTGATCAATGGTCTCACAGCCTCTTCATTTTCGTGGATACCCAGTTCCCGGAAAGGGGGTACTTTAAGATTTGTAGGGGTGGCTTCCATAAATTCTACTTGAGACTGACCAGCCTCAGATTTTTATCCACCCACACACGGCTTTAACTTTCTCTATATCTTCAGATTCAGCCCGTCTTTGTAATTAATATGACTAATCTTGAAACTATGTATCTTTTTATTAATTACACATTAATTTCATTACTTTTTATTATTTGTTAAAATTTAATTGACGGAAAGTCACCCTGATTTAATTTTTAATTCTGGATCCATGTTTTATGTTATTTTAAGATAACAGTAGAACCTGTTTTTGTGAATATCATTTTTTTCCGCCAATACACATCTATACACATTACTTTCAAATTATTATCGAAGTTTATCTTTAGATTTTTTTAATTTCTATTTATAATAGTATTTGTTTGTGAAGAAATTTGTAGTCATTATACTTCAATATTATGAATCGATTAAGGGAATATTTAGGATAAAATTAATTTATTTATTAACTATATAAAAGAATATGCAACAAGTAAAATACGTTGCGCACTGTCGCGTGCCTATTCCAAATTTATTTATATAAATTGAGATAATAATAAATTATTGTTAATATTATTCTTATACAGTTATACCATAAGGTATAAGATATACTCCGACATATTATAAGAGAGGGGGGTTGCTAAGCGTGTAGAGCGCTGAGTTGCTGCACTGAAGGTCCCGAGTTCAAATTCGGCTGTGGCGGATATAAATTATTTAATCTTCTAACTAAATCTGGCACTATTCTTCCAAATGATATGTGCTAGAGAATATTTTATTTTAGTAAGAACTGAAAATTATTCAAAATTTAAAATGTTTGGCAGTGTAGGAGTATGGGATATGTCCTGATATTAGTCTCTTGAATGTTTTAACGGGTTCATTGTTCCGGTATTCGATATTTTTATTTGCAATCCATGACAAATCGATCGATTGTCCGATTGGGAAGCCTCTCAAAGAAATTCGTTCCTGATTTTCCTTTTATAATGTACGAGGTCGATTTCCTCCTCGGGAAAGTGATGTCAGAGATCCAACGAACCCTTTTGGAATAGCGATGAAGATATTTTAACAGATGTACAAGACCGCCTAATTGAGAAATACGCTTATCTCCTTACCACTCTTCATGCCGAACTTACTATTCACTCGATCATGTCATCATCGGAAACAATTATACTATCTTAATTGTAGTGAGGAATTCGAATTATTTGGGTTCAGCGTTTCGCTATAAAGTGATATCTCAAGTACCTATGTATATGACTGTATTTATTTACATAACTATAACTAAAAACCTTAATTTCAGGTTATCGCACATGAAGATTTCTAAATCTATCAAGAATTCGATTTACAACCAATGGATATATATATATATATATATATATATATATATATATATATATATATATATATTAAAATTCAATATTGCAATAAATTTAAGGATTAGTTCTGAGGGGAATAAATTGCACGATTTTAATTTTCTTTTTAGAAACCTGTTGAGTTTGTTTTTTTATTTAATGTCACTTTATACTGATATGGCTAATCGGAAGACGCTATATGTTTATCTAGATTTAATTAGGATTGTGATCTAGTACTTGACATCGTACATGCTCGGTACCCTAATTTTACGTCCCTTCCGATGGACGCCATACCCAACGATGATATTACTTCCTTTAAAAAATCCTATGGCCACATGCCGGGCTACGAACCCGCTCTCTTGGGCACAGTAGGATGTTATGCTAATCACTAGACCACGGATGGCCCTTTAAAAGTGTTCTTTCATGGGCTAAAATGGATCATTTGTACCAAATATTCCATATCAATCAAATTTATGCAAAGATTTATCAACATTAATTCTGTGGTTTAAAGAACGTTTTAATACTTGTCTGCTTCAATGTTGACATCCTCTTCATGGCAGCTAGATCTCTAATTCTTTTTAGTAGCAATAAATGAAAATTATTTAAAATTACAATTTTTTATAATTATTGGTAATTTTTTATGAGCTCCACTGTATTTTCCTTATTAAATATTTTATTTAATTTACAGACCAAGTTTAACTATCGTTTCGATTTAGTTTACTCTTTAATTATTTATTGCTGTTTTATTACACGTTTGACGTCATTGTAATTCAGAGTCATAGAGTATTAAATAGTGTAGTAGTAATGTATTAATATTATAAATTAGGGAGCTTTGAGTGTAGAGTGCTGAGCTGCTGTGTTGATGGTCTTGGATTCAAACCCAGCTGTGGCAGATAAATTATTTAATTTTTTAACAGCCTGTGGGATCTTCAGATCCTCCTGAGCCTCACCCTGCTTCCGTAAAGTGGGTCTGTTAATTGGAGTATATATCAACTCCCTGCACATTTCAGTCTATGGTTTATAAAAAAATATATGTTGTAATAATAATTGATTTTTCATCTAGTGTAGCTATTTCCAACTTGAAAATAAACATCATATACTTTTTTAGACCAGTTACAGGAAATTTACGGAGGGTGAATTCATAAAAGAGTGTTTTTTATAGAACGGTTCGATTATGACGTAAATGGGAAGAGATATTTGATCCAAAGCTCTCAAAGCTTTCACGTAATGTTATAAGTGAATCCATTTTGAGTGTTAATTTGTCATAATTTGACACATTTTTCAGATTATTGACCCAGTCGGTCTCATCAATAGTTAGGAATTTGTTCGTTGAAAATCGGGAAATAGGAAATTTTATCGGAAAATTTCACTATGAAATATCACCTTGTGATTATATTAACACAACGGCCAAGTCTTATTTAATATTTTACGATAATGTCATGATTTTTATTAAATTTTTGTATACAATAACATTATAAATTATTTCGTTCAAACGCTTCTACTTTTCAGAGATATCTATGTGTTATACCTAAATATACGAACCGGTCATGAATACATGTGTATTCCCGGAATTTTTATACATCTAAAATTCCGGGAAATTCTCGGAATTCAAAAATTCTAGGTTTTCATTTTATTATGCGTAAATTTGTGTATATGTAATATATAAAATTTCAATTTAGTATTCTCGCTTGCCGTGTATAGTTGCAAGTTGCAACACGCACTACTCTTTAAGCTATGTGTGATACTACTCTTTATGTTATGTAATTACAATATTTGAATGAAATATATTTTATTTTATTTAAAATTAAATTATCTTATGAATTTATAGTTTTATTTCTTGAATTCCACTATTTTGTTTAATTAAACAAACAAACCGGCCATTTTGACCGGTTGGTAGAATATATGGTAAATTTTCGTAGTTATAGTGTTATTATGGTTTTCTAGTTTGGATTTTCATTTTGGAATAGACTCATTGGTTATCAAAAATCATATTTTATCGTGTTTGTCCCTATAAAATTGGTACCGATTATTGGGCTGAGCGTGATCCCGGACAAATCTCCTCTCTGCACAGCCTTTGTCGTAGAAACAGTCTCTATCATGTACTGAACCCCCTTCATAGGTTGTTTTATAAATATGTGACTTGAAACTGGTATGTGGGAAATTAGCTCCCCTCCCATAAAATTGATGACACTCCACGGAGTTTCTTTTTGTTATCTATTTTTCATACTACAAAGTCCCAAGGATCAAGTTTGCTACTGACTTATGGGATTAAAAAAAAACCAGTCAAGTGATTAAATGCGTTGTGTAATCGGAATCTTAATATGCTTGATTTCTTCATCCTCAAACGATTAAGGGTCACTTGATCCCTCACGGGTAGGCCATCTTTCCTCTGAGCAATCAATTTAACATTATTCCAAAGGTCTTCCACCGCTATTTGCTATGGCATAATTTCTCGTTAAACTCTATCCGACTCTCAACTTCAAAATACCTTTTAGGAAACTGGAAATCTTTCGTAATGTCGGATCACTCACTAACTGACTATACATTTCCCTGGAATGCATACTGAACTCAGTTTGTTCCAAAAATGTTAGTATCTGGTAAATTTTACTGTCGAAGAAATAATTTTCAATAAGTTTAAATTAATATATGAATAAAAAGATTAATTTTATCTTAAACATGGGATGCTTTTTAAGATATTTTAATAATGACTCTACTTTTACCGATATAAACCAATAAAATATTTACAACAATTAACATCAATCACTCTACGCTTTTTTTACGGTAAAATGAATTATTTCATTCATTTCAGAGAAGAATCTGTACGTCTGACTTAGAACTTAACCTTCATAAATTGTCTTTATAAGCGGTGGAGTAAAGAGCACTTAATTACCAAGTTATTTCAATATACAAAAATATATCCCTCTGCATTATTATTTTTATCGCGAAGAGCCATTAGGGCATTTATTTTTCCCCGATAAGATAAAGGTATTACATAAAGGAATATATTTTATATAAACAATTATATTTCAACATCTGAAGTACCTTCATAATTTTTTTCAATTCTGAAGGTTTCATTTTTAGCGTTTTTACTTATTATTCTTATTTCCGTATCTGTTAATTTTAATTTTACTGATTCATATTGTTGACTTATCTATTTCCAATTTACAATTATTAATAATACAAATACTCAAGTAAATTAATTTAAAAAATCAGTAAAATAATTAATCTAAAAATTTGTATTTACATTTTAAAATTAATTTTTGTTAAAGTTTTTTCATTTTTGCCGTCACATTCCTTAAAGACAATTGATTTTTGGAATATTGTATATGGATTATATTATTTTTATTGTTTTGGATTTAGACGTTGAACATTTATAAATTGCACTTGAATTCTATAGTTTTTATGATTCATGATCTTTATTGAAAACCATTAAAACTCTTTCTACCAATAGCAGGAGTTCATTAAGGCTAAACCAACAATATAACAACAAATAAAATACTTTTATACTTGAAATAAAAATATTATTTTAAAATTGATAAAAAGATAACAACAAAACTGAATTTATAACAATAATAGACAATATAAAAGTTGGAAATAAAATATAATATTTAAAAAACATATACAAAATATATCATGATAGTTCAGCTTTTGGGAAGACTGAAATTTATCAGGCAATAATAAACAGAAGAGGAAAAAAGATTTACAAAGCAGTGGAGGCGATATATATATATATATATATATATATATATATATATATATATATATATATATATATATATATATATATATATATATATATACATACATATAAAATAATTAGAATAGATCATATAAAAGAATCAGAAGACATTTAAAAATAGGTAAAGGTTAGTAAAAAGGGTTGAAAAAAATTAAAACAATATTAAATAAATAAAGTAGGTAGGGGTTGAATATTATTTTTTTAAATAGTTAATTGATTGAATTAAAACATATTAGATTAAGATCAGAATACATGTACTAGGATACACAATGAAAAAGCACTCAGAATGCGTGACGATAGGGTTAAAAATGACTGGAACTTTATTTTTGTAAGTTGATGCATCGCTCAAATCAGTGACTTCCATCACAGACTTATTGCATTTCCTACTGAATTTCTATGTATTCCGGACACCATTGTCAAAACTTCTTAACCGAACACTTGAATTAAATTTAAGGTTCTGAACATCATCTGCAATATTTTTGGAAAATTTCGAGATGTCATAAAAAAAAGATATAAAATAAAAAAATATGTTTTGTATGGTTACTGTTTCAAGATGTATGTATTGTTCTCACATTTATGTTCCAAAAGTGAAAAAAAAAACAGGATTTAAATGAATTAAATCACATACTAGTTTAAATATAAAATTGTCATTAGTACGATTAGAAACTTTAATACATAAATTGTAATTACAACATTCGTAATGAACTATTTTTCACATAACTCAATCAGTATACCTTACCGGATTAGCTATTTTTCATATCCAAAGACAAGGTCGTGTCTTGTGCCAAGCACTAAAGCATACATGGCTTAATCTTTTAGGCAAGCACATGATTACTGGCAGGATCAACTGTGGAGTTTCGTATATTTTGCGACAAAAAAGTAATAGTTTAAAAAATTTAACTTGAATGCATCCTGCAAATACTGTTCAAGGCTCAAAACTGTGTCAGAGTTAACATCGGTTTCGTTTTTCATAGTGTATTTTTCAGATGGTATGGGTTGGGATCAGCATGAATTTTTTTAATATATTTCTGAAGACTCTGTGGATTAGTGGTTAAGTCGAAGTTTCTTCAATGAATTTTCCTAATAAATATGGGGCTAACTCAGGCATCGGCTTGATAAAGAGTTGTTGCTTATATTTCAACTCCATTTCTTGCCAAAAACTAAAATTGACACTATTCTGCTCCCCTCAATGCAGTATAATCACTTTGGACAAAATTCGAATTGAACACTTATTCACGGGGGCTGCAGATATAAACACATATTAAAATATATAACGAGACATACTAGTGCATTTTTGACAGAAATTATCCAAAATCGACTAAGATATTTTCCTACACAACCTCCTGAAGTAGGTAAAGATCATTCGCTGGCTTTGTGATAATGCGATAGGAACGTGACTGAACTTTGTCCCAGTAAACAGGGTACTTATATCTCCTCAGTCCTTGCAATTTCATAATGCGCTTTTGTTTTTTAAGTTCTTAAAAATGTTATCGTAAGCTCGTAAGAACTGTATGCATAGTGGCTTACAGTGAAATTGATACACCTTGTTGAAAGAAGACAAAATAAATAAATGGTTACACGAAACAAAACCAGTAAAGCCTTCAACACATTTATTCATTTTATCAATTTAAATATGTTCGAACAATAAATTAAAAAAACAAATTTTTTTTTATTTATATTACAATCAAGCTCTTTACGAGATTATTAGCATTTTTTTTCTGGTAATAATAATAACACACTTAAAACATATATAGATAATATAGTTTTATTTTTCACGATTAAGGAGCTTCAAATGTCTCTAGTTCTGAACATAAAACACAATTTTATATTAGTTCGTGGGGCTTCCTTCTCTTTAACCTTCTTACTAGTGCATTGAAGTCGAGGTGATAGGCGGCCTCGGCGTTAACGACCGATATGGCTGGGCGAATTTTTGGATTACCTCCTCCACGGTCGGCACCCGAAGATCTCTGTGCAGATCACCATTCCTGGTGTACTAAGATGCATTTACGATGCCCGTTAACACTTTATTTTGGAATCTTTGAATTGTTTTTCTGTTGGAGTGCCTTGTGCATCCCCACAGCTGGATTCCATATGTCCAGATTGGCTTCAGGACTTGATTGTAAATTAATATTTTATTTTTTACAGACAGTGTGGATTGTCTGCCTAGGAGCCAATATATCTTTTGACAACTCAAATTTAGTTGTATTATTTTTTTTAACGTGTTCTTTCCATCGGAGTTTTGCATCCAGAGTCATCCCAAGATATTTAGCCTGATAAAACAATGATGAATAAATAATTTCATCCCACTTCTTATTAACTTTTGAGTACTATAAGTAATTTATAAACCTCCCTTTTAGTTAACTATTAATTTAATTCAATACGTTGTAGGTTGTACTTTGTTGGGTTGATTTATTTCTCTGACGATCCAAATCTTTTTTCTAGCATTGCGGTTTTCCTTTTTGAGACTTTCCACTACATGCTCGAAAGCTAACCGTTTTAAAAATAATTCTGGCTAATTGATTTATATGTATATATACATTCCTTTTATTAAAATGTAGAATGACAAACTCGCATACTGAACCTAACTCTTTCGACACAATATTTTAACTATAGGAAAATAGTTTAAGGTAAACAAATATTGTTAAAAACAGATGTTTATCAGATGAGAATAGTAATCCTAGGCAAATGTGATTTATTATATAATTGAATCATTGATAATATTTTTATGTTTATATAAAAAGAACATATTAATAGGGTGTTTAGTGATTACAATAAGTTATTGTTTTTAATGTGATATCCAGGTGTTTCATTTTTACTGTGAGCCGTTGTATAGAACATCTCTCATCAATGATCCTCTTTTTTTTCCTGTTTTTTTTATTTAGTGATCAAAACACAATACGAAAAAAATACTATCAACTATCTAGGCTATAATGAGTAGGTCGCTTGGAGGGATCGTGGCTTCCTTGGGTTGCCAGAAGGGCTCGATGCCAAATAAAACATGGGGGCGATGCTCCTATAGCACTCAGTACCATCTTGCTTTGAGTCCAATCATTATTAAACCGTAAGACTCCGAAGGATATTCGGATATACTGTGGACGATCATTTTTGGCGACCGTTGCTAAAGTAGAAATAGTAATAATACACGTTTAGCTTTCCGGGGTGACAATACCACCAATCGCTGCTTACGGATTACCAAACTCTAACGTGAGATCACCCTTAACGCAATCCACCCACCTGCGTCTGGGTAGGAATCTTTGATGTCGATTTTCGGCCACTCCAAATCATCGAACTAAATTTAATCTTTGGAAACTTTTCAAGGACCCATGACAAAACAATAATTTATCCGGTTTATCTCATTACCATGACAAGTATCTTCAGGATTAGAGATTTTCCTTATTCGAAGACAAGTTAGTGTCTTGTGTCCAGTACTAAGGAATACATGGCTTAATCTTTGAGATAAACATATACTACTGGCAGGAACAACTAGGGGAGTTTCGTATATTTTGCAACAAAAAAATAATAGTTTAAAAAATATAAAAAGCTTAACACCGTACATCCTCTACAATTCCACGTTCTAATTGTCGTTATTATTATTATTTATATCCGTGGATCTTTCTAAATAGAAATGAAGACACGATTATTACAAATTTCAGCTTTTACTTTACACAAGGGTTCGCAATCTGAAAAAGTTTACATATAGTTTTCGGTTACAAAAGTTCAAATTTATTTGTAAAATACATAATTTTGATCCAGATTCTTTCCACTTAGATTCGTGCCCTATTCCTAAATGTTCAAATAACTGTTTCTGCCATGTTCTCGTAGCTAAAGTAAAAATCATCAATAATTACAGTTTAGGCATGGATCTAGATACGACTTATTTGGTCATCCTTCTGTTGTTCATTCTAGACCATTACTGGAAGAAAATGCCTACTGCAGTCCATGTGTTTAGGTTTTTCCGATGACTTCACGTTTCTGGACGGACGCTTACGTTGGACAGGTAGGTCGCGCATGAGTCAGCATAAATTGGCGCTTGTGAGACCACTCCTATGATTTGAGAAGAGTGTTCTGTTTTTTCGGGAAATAGATCTGTCTTTTTGGACTTTTCTTTTCAAAATGCATTACTCTGTTTAGCCCATCGATTTTTTTTTTTGTTTCAGGATTATCTTTATTTTATTTTTTAATTATCATCATCTCGATTTCATACCATGGATGCGGTTTGTTAAATAGTTGTAACAATGGAATTGCAGTAATGGTTGTGTTTGTTTTCCTCAGGTTAATTATTAATGTTAATGTAGAAATATTGCATCTAGGAACAACCAATAAATCCATGCTTTGGGTCTAATTAATTTAAACTCATAGATTTTTTTTCACGATCGTAACACTTCCTTTGCAAAATATTTTATATATGTTTGTTTATTTATTCAACATCACTTAATGCTACCATGGCTAATCGGACGAGGCTATAGTGGGAGTCCTGAATTTAGTCTATCCAGGTATAATTGGGATTGGGATCTTTAAGGGGTACATGTCACCAGACTCGCTTGGTAATGATTTTTTACGTTACTTCCAAGGGACAGCATAACCAAGGACTTTTTACTCCTTTTAAAAAATCCTATCCTCATACAAGACTGAAAAGACCAGAAACTGCTCGACGTTTTCGCCTACGCCTACGCAAACGTTCAAAGCTCCCAATTAATTACAAAAGGCTCATATACATGACAGCTATCAGACCTATTTGGACATACGGAGTTGAGCTTTGGGGCTCTACTAAACCATCCAACTCATGTCGTATCCAATCCTTACAATCCAAAATCCTCCGTAAAATCCTCAATGCTCCTTATTATGTCACAAACAAACTCATCCATCATGATTTTAATATCCCATATGTTGCTGATTTGGCCCAAAATAGATACCTATCCTTCCATGAAAAGATCCATACACACTTGAATCCGCTAGTCTCTCAACTTGCTTCCCATAATATTCCTGATAACCCTCCGAGGCGTCTGAAAAGAAGATGGCCTCGAGACCTTCTACTATAGAACTTTATTGGAGTGAAATCAATGGGTAGTTTCTCCACAAGTGTTTTTTTTCTGTTCATGCCCTTTGTTCATACAGCAGATTTACTTGATGTAATATAATTACAGTTGTAAATATCAATAAATTATTCTATTCTAAAAAAAAAAATCATAATGCCACCGGCCGAGCTGCGAATCTGCGACTTTGGGTATTGAATGTTGCTATGCTAAACAGTTAAGTAGGTTTTGTAATTTTCACTAAAATTCCCCAGATCATAGATCATGCGTAGAAATCCCCATTATAATTATGACTATAAAATTTTAAATTTGATTGAAGTATGTCTATTTTATTTTTTCATTGAAATGGTAACTTACAATGTAAGAAGGAAACATGGAAACATTGAATCCAAATAATTATTGCGTGGATTACTCATGAATCTCGGATAATGGGCGGAACTTTCCAACGCGGCTGTTATTCACAGTGTAGATTTGCGGAGTGCCCGTTGCGAGAGTCTGGTTACAAAGTAGAAAACCATTCGGTTGCTCTAATTGATGCTATAATATGACCTAAAGGTATAATAATAAGTAATTGATATCATTTCCATGATTATAAGTTACTTGTTCTACTTTCTAGTCCTTTACCTACCGAAATTACTAATATATCATATAAAATGACGGAATGCGGACTATGAGCGATCAGAATTTCACTCCCAAAAATTTGAGAGTTATAAACAATGTTTCAAATATCTCATTTAGTTATTAAGTTTTTTTTTTATCAACAATTGAAATATTTTGATTTTAATATATAATTTTATGGATATGTAATCAGTGGTAAAATAACCACAACGTATCATCATCCATCATGCACTTAGTGCAGCTTAGATTAACATATTATTTCTATGAGATAGAGTAATCATGTAATAATTTATTAATGGTGTATTAAGTGTATAAACGAATTGAATCTCTTACCTTTTCCCTCTGAAACAATGCCTGTATAATAGTATAGTTTTTGTGATACTATTCAACCCTATGTTTTGTAGTTTGTTAATTTTACAGTTCCGATCGGTAGAAAGCACATTTCAAGAAACTGAAGAGTGATTTAAAAATATAAACACTGTGATCATGTTACTTGTTTTACTATTTGCAATCGCACATACAAACTCCCTAAACGATGTCAGAAATTTTAATTTATGAGTTCAATTTTAGGAAAATGTCTTTTCAATTCAGTCTCCTTGTCAGTGAATATGATTCAACTTGCGCATCAATGGAATCTATTATGTAATTTAAAATGCCATTGTCATTTATGATTCAGTTCTATATCTTCTGTGCAATGCCATTTCCATATTAAGTAGGTTCACTTGAGTAAAACCTTCAGCGCCAAAGCAAAAGTAATTAACAATCATAATAATAACATTCAAATACTTCTTATTGGATGAATGCATTCTCATTTTATATATACACGCACACTCACATATATATACATACATACACACACACGTATATATATATATATATATATATATATATATATATATATATATATATGGTTTAAGAACATATATATGTATATCCATGGTTCATACGGTTCTTGATTTATGGGAAATTTTTTTTACAACTTTTTAATCTCTTAATTTAAAATTAATTTACTCGAAAAATTTAATATATTATTAATTAATTTTATTAGTTATTAAATATTGAATAAACAGTAGTTTACTGTGCGAATATGGAGAAAAAGGTGGTGCAGGTGGATTTAAAAAAAATAATACCTTAAGTAGTTAAACTATTTATTAGAGATAGACGTTCATACCCACGTTGCAGGTCTTCTTCAGGGCTGGATAAAAAAGATACAAATACATAAAACTAAAATAATCTTATATATTATATTGAAATATATAAAAAAAGAAATAATTGAAATAAGACATAAAGAAGGAATATTATTTAATATATACTATTTTAAAATAGAAATAAAACATTTAAACTAAAACAATAGGATATAAGTTAATAACAATAATATGTTGAAGTTTCACTATTTAAGGCTCTTTTTTGACATACAACCAGACATTATTCTTCTACAGTTAATGTAATAGATTAAACAAAAATAATACAAATAAATAGAAAAGAAAAGGATTATTTTTATACTCGTATATGTTTATTCACTGAGTTGCCATGCTGGAAATCCAGGTTCGAATCCCACTATGGGCAAGACTTTTATTTAGTCTGTTTGCAGCCGGAGATGGATCATGTAGGATCTAGGACCCTCCTGGGACTCACTCAGCCTCTATAAAATATTATAAAAATAGGGTACCCAAAATAAGGAGTAAAAATCTGGCGTTTGAGCATGACCTAGGACAAGTCACCTCCTCGCAGAGCCGTGGTACATGAAACAGTACAGTCTCTACTATGTACTTTACCCCAGACCCGATCACGGGTTGTAGTGGTAAAAGGTTTTTTTTTAATATGTTTATTATTTATAAATAACATATGAATCACTTATATAATAGCATTTGACAATATAAACAGTATTTTTCATTGTATACAATTTGTGTTTGTGTTCAAATAAAGATGTTGAATCTGCATAATTTATTATCACGCTTCAGGAACGTTTATATAAAATATAAATGGCACTAACATCGGATTAATATGTTAAAATAGATGAAATAAAAAGGGATATCTATGTGTGTACGCTGTATGCAAGAATAAACTCAGAGTTTGTATTTATAAAAACATGACGACGCTTTAGGAATCCGTCCATCACCTGATAAATCTATCTAAAGTCTCTACAAAAAATATATCGAACAAAATAAAATTTAAATTACCTTGGAGATAAATGATATTAAAATTTATTCAACCGATTATACAAAAAAAAAAAGAAAATCGATACTTGAAATTCGGGAAAATCACATTCCTTCGATTTCGCAGACAAGGTTAATCTAAGAAACGAGTGTATTTATTACTGATTTGGAATGTCCTCCAGTCCAATAAAAACAGGTTTTGTGGGACATCCTGTCACATGGGACGATTTAATAGGAATTTATCACTACTGTGTTATAAATTCCATTCCCGATGTTGATTTTTCCCTACGCAGGAATTCCTAAAAATAGCTGTTATTGTCAGTAGTTTGGCAAATTTATTTTAAATAGATCTATTTTCGTAAAACAAGAAATATTATGGAATGATGACTTCGTATCCTGTTTCTCGTCGAAATTTATTTTTAGTCAACTATGTTTTCGGTTTGTCGCATTAGGATCAAAATATTTGCCAGTATCGATTGTATTATATATGCTCTAAAAATTAACTCATCCACAGGAAACATGAGGTTGTTATAGCTCTTTTCAGTGAATATCATAATTTTTTTAACTAATTTCATAATTTTTTCAACCAATTTCATAATTTTATAAATCAAATTCATATTTTTTTTCAACCAATTTCATAATTTTACCAATCAAATTCATAATTTTTTCAACCGATTTCATAATTTGTAAGCTTTTGCGTTGTGGTTGTCAGGAAATCATATAACACATATATTTGGAAACAGATTTATATATATTAATTATTTCATATTCTGACGATATATGTACTTATAAGGAGGTAAATATAAATATATTTGTATATATACTTATAAATTGATGAAAAAAAGCATTAAAAATAATTATACACCTTATATACTTCTGGATCCCATAGTCTCCATTCGTTGCTGTTACACAGACTAAATAATTCATCTGCCAAAGCTGGATTGGAAACTGGAACCCTCAGCATAGCAACTCTGCGCTCGAACTACTGAGTACCCCGCTCTGTGTAAAATAAATATACGTGCATATATAATCTCTACAAGGGACTACTTGTCCACCACACGATATGATGGCGATCATTTGTTATTTTTGTGGTATTTGCCTCATTGTAATTTTTTTTTTAGGCTTTGTCTAATAAAAGTTTATTAATGAATCCCACCTTATGAGATGAATGATGAGAAAACCAAAATTAAATTTTCTAAAATTTGCGAAGGGTGTCTTTTAGGTAGGCACGTGGGCCAGTGGCCACACAGACTGAAATTTCACGTTGTGGGCTGAGACGTCCGCATTCCGAAGATTGTTGTTGCATAACTAGACAGTTTCGGAATGACAATTTCTCAGGCGCCACCATTTTTCGCAAATCGTACATTTTGTCAGGGGCGAATTTCGAGATGTCAGAATGGAAATAGAGTTGTTTAGAATTAGACGCACAAACAAAAAAACAATGTCGTATATTAGGGTGATGTGCCAAGCTATGGCGAAGCGATTTCGTTTGTTTGTTGTTTTGTTTTGGATGTTTTGACACGATTTGGTGTTATTTATCTGAACAGTTACTTGGATAATTATTAGTGGAGGAATATTTTACGATATGAGGGCGTATCTTAATCCCCTTAGGGTTAGCTCAGTGTACAGAGCGCTGAGTTGCTGGGGTGAAGGCTAAGGGTTCAAATTCACCAGTGAGAGATAAATTATTTGATCTGTCAACTGCAACGAATGAAACCTGTGGAATCTGCTGAATCTCCTGGGACTTATCGAGCCTCTAAAATTTGGGCATTTTTAACATTGGGGACATCTAGGACACATTCTTAGATAGGATTTTAGAAACATTACAGACTCTACCATTTACTTAACCCAAAACCCTTCATGGACTGTTCTGGTACTGATTTTTTTCTCTTTATGAATGATTGAATTAAAATAGATTGATTTTTTCCCTCAAAATTGTACTGTTATTTTGGGGACCACCTGGTGGTTGAACGTGATCTAGGATAAATAATATCACTAAACACTTGTTGTCTTAGAAAAATTATAGTCACTACCATGTACTGAACCCAAAATTCTTTATGGAGTGTAGTAAGACACTTCATAGGTTGTTGTTCTACAAGGTTTTTTTTTTTAGTTCTCTGAAAAGTGTCGTTATACTAAAGGTGTTTGAAATCAATAAAATAAAGGTGTTGACACCAATTTCCATGTTCCTCAGCGAAATCATAGGCGAAACGAGGGGGGGTTATTGGGGATGTAAACACCCCCCATTGCATAGAAGAAATTAAAAAAAAAATTGTAACAATTTAAAAAAATAAAAATTTGAAGTATTTTACTTTTTCAAAGTTATTATTGTGGGATTACAGAAGTAAGGGTAAATAAAGCCAAAAACCCAACAAAGAAAGTGCAAAAGCAGTTATTTTAATGAATAAAAGGTACACTAAAATGACTAACCAAAACGTAATATTGTTTATTTACAATTAATTATATTATTACAGCGGCAGTAGTGGCATCTAGCGGCAACACTAAGATCGCAAATGTGAGAAGAACAGTTGAGACAATTCTTAGAATCTAGAAGTAAAGTCTGGATGGGTCTAGAAAGTTCCATATGCAATTAAGTATAGTAAGTTATTGTAACCAATAAATAGAGTTACTTGTATTTAAAAGCTATTTCTTGATAGCCCTTCCAAAAATAACATTTATAACGAAAATAACATTTAAAAAAATTATAATATATTTATTTAATTTGACGTTACATGATTAAAGTACCTATAATATAGCTTATACCTATATTACGAGACATATTTTTTGAAGGGAGTAATATGTTGGAGTGGTTGACTGGTGGGGGTTAACCCTCCCCCCATGAGTCAACTCTAGTTACGCCAGCCACTGAGCGAAATTAACGTATTTTAAATCTACTCTCAGCCAAAAATAAGAAACTTTCAATATTTTTTTAGCAATGGATCCACTCTGATTTGAGGTCCCTTCTTTTAGGCACACCCAAGCTCTGTTGTATTGTTGAAACACTAACTTCAAATATTGGATCAAAGGACCAACATTCATTGGGTTGGAGTTGCACAAGAAATATGTTGTCATCTTTCATTCTCCCAAGACTCTGTATATAAATGTATTGTCTATATTGTGCTAGTAGATTGTTGTTAGTTTTACTGATCAGTCATCTTAAACTTTTTAATATTTTAATTAATTTAGTGAAACTCTTAAACGCAACTATTTAAAATATTGCTGTTCCAACCTTACTTATACAGATAGACTCACGAGAGGGGTCAACTTCTAGGTGAGCTGATCACTTATTCCATCCATTCCAAGAAACCTTGCTTCCACTTCATATCTCGGACTGTTCGGAACGCCATAAATAGATGGTCATTCTTTGTCCCGGTGGGTTTGCGTGGTAAATTATTGCCGTGCCTGTGACTAATAGCAAAGTCGGTTATGTGTTATGCATGATAATTAATTATGTTACTTCTTTGTTGCACTTCAGTGAAGTTCCAAGAATTAATAATAAATATGGATTTTTATTTTTTTCTTCCGGTACTTCGTCGTTCGGTTTGTATCGAGAATTGTTTGCTAATCAGCATAGACATGTTTTAATCGATCTACCTTTCTTCCTATTGCGTAATTCCTTGCATAGCAGTTTACAAGCTCGAATCCGTGAATGTTTATTTAGCTGACTAGGCGTAGTGTTGCGCTATTCTCCTTTCATTGGTATCTCAGGCAGTTCATTGACTGTCCTCGGGCACCTGCCATAAATTTTTTCTTAAGCGAGTCCCACTAAGAAAAGACCTTGAGGTGTTACACCCGAGTTGGAGTATTCTCAACAACTATTTCGTGAGTTGGATTCATTCTGATCAGGACAAACCCTCAGATTGCTGAGTTTACGTTATTTTAAATTCAAAATTATCGGAAGAAACGTAGCAGGCACGCCTATTTTAAATTATTGTTATCAGTATTTGGTCTTATCTTTATTGTATTTCTAAAAACGTAGTGTTTTTTTTATTTGAGTTACCTGTTTATGTAAACTTTAGCATGTTCAAGGTCAAAATACACCGTTTAAGGAAGTTTAGGTTCAAATAAACAGCCTACATCCAATATTTATTTAATATCCCTTTCTTGCCATATGGAAATACGGGTTAGAACAACATTAATATGTGACACAAGATGCGTACATAATATTCCCCCCCCCACTTTATAGAGGCTGGGTGAACCTCAGGAGAATCTTCAAATCCCATAGGGTTTATCCTCGGCTGTTAACAAATTAAATAATTTATCTGCCACAGACGGATTTGAAACCGGAACCTTCGGTATGGCTATTCAGTTCTCCTTTAGCAACTCCTAATTTATTATTTATGAAATAATTTATTACATTAATTTATAATTATACATTTTTTCATATTGCTTAATAATGTAAATGGAAAGATAATCGAATTATCGCTCAGAATTAGGTAAAGGCTGTTACATTTGTTCTAATAAAAGCAGAAAGAGGAAAGATGTTGAGGCTTGACAGTTGGAATGGCCCTACGCCAAGTTCTAAAATCTTATAACCTCAGAGACATTTAATGGCCAGAAGTAGTTGCCAAACAACGCGTAAACATTCTTCCTTCATCCCCCAACACCACGAAACATCCCCATTTGGTACTATAAAACATTCGGAAATGGTTATGACGATAGTCATATGTATTGACTAAACAATTAAGTTTGGTAAAAATACAAACAATAATTATGTATAATAATTATTAATTTTATACGCGTTGTTATTCTTGTCTATATAATTTTTCTTCCAGTAATCCTTTAGGTCCTCTTTCTTTTTCCAGCCCATTTTGGTTTTTAGGCTGTTGGCGCTGTCTTCTCTGATTCTTGTGTCTAAAGACGTTTTTTCAGTTATTTCTTACTTCGTCTTTTTCCAGATCAATTTTGACTTGTTTCGTCCAGGATATAGTGTTCTTGAGCCGTTCTATTTGTCTAAGAATTATTAATATATGCGTATAAGAAAAACGCATATATGCGCTCATAGTGCCCGGTTGCTTTCGCAGGACACATATACGCGTTCATTCCATTTATAGGGTTAAATAAGCCAACTGAATGAATGTGCACGTTATCGATTTATTGATAATTTTAGATTTCATAGGAATTTGAAATGTCACGTATCATTAAAATTAACTAACACCAGTCATGGTATATGCTAATATTTCACAACAGTAACGTAAGATAATCTCAATCGATTACCTGGAATCGTAGTTGACTCGATTCTCTTGAATGAACTCGTACCGTGATGCGAATGGCCGTTAATTATTTACACCGCCATTCATAACTAGGCACGCTTAGGGCTTCTGTTAAATTAACGAGTTCTCAAAACTCGTAACACTCATCCCATGAATGTTATGTTTTATCCATGACGAATGAGTCATCGCGGTCGTAGGCAAAAAGATTTGCTGTTATTGCGAAAATGTATGGAATATTTCGTAACATTGATTATTAAAAAAATATGTATATATATATATATATATATATATATATATATATATATATATATATATATATATATATATATATTGATGAGATATATTGGAAATACATTGCGTGAGTAGCACAACTGAGGAAATAAATGTTGTCTTATTTTTAATAGTAAAAATAAATAAAATTAGTATAATAAATAAATATAAGGGAGAGGAATAGTTCAGAGTGTAGAGTGCTTAGCTGCTATGCTGAAGGTTCAGAGTTCAAATTTGGCTTTATAGAGAGATCTACTTACCTTCCTGAGACAACGGTTGTACAAGGATGTGATTAATTCGAGATCAAGCTCAACCGCCAGTTTTTCCTCCAAGGGCACTCAATCAACAATGGCTAGGTGAGCTCCTAAGGTCTGTAGATCCCACAGGGTCCATCCGTGACTGGTGAAAGATTAGAAAAAATTATCTGTAACTGCTGGATTCGAATCCGGAACCTTTATGGCAAATCAGCACTGAGCTACCCCGCTCCATTATTTTTATAACAACGGAATGAAATAATCGGAAGTAAATGGAATGTTTAGTGTGGTTTAGATTATCCTGGGGCATATCCTGTATCTATGAAAAGTGGGCTCGACGGATTGGAAGGAAATCATGGTTGTTAACCGTGGATGCTGACCACGCCCTCTCCTTTATAATCATTTATCAAGAAATAGTACCTACTTATTAAGAACTAAACTCATGATCCTTCAAAATATAGATATTTTATTTTACCAGGAGTTCGTTAATCGGGTGGCGAAGGCCAATGGAATATAAACTCTTAAGTCAACCGAAATAAAAATACAAGGCACAATTGAAAATACTAATATATATATATATATATATATATATATATATATATATATATATATTAACACTAAAGGAATGTCCGAAGTATAAGAAACCTTAAGACGGTAATGTGGCGAAATGCATATTAGTCTTCCTCCCACACTTTAGATGATTCAAGCGACCTTCGTGTTCGAGTTTCGTAACATTGAAGTAAATACAGTTAATAAATAAAAAATATTTATTTTATTTTATGACTTATAATGCAATTTGGAAAAACCACAATGCAAAGCCTTATGTTTCAAAAATACACCTACTTACCAGTCGATGTTTCGCCTATTCAGGCTTCAGGCATTATCAAGACACCAAAATCAAAAAGAGGGTTATGTGAATCGCATCTCGAAGAAAAAGGTACAATACATCCCAACGATCAACAGCCCAAACAGGCTCCAAACATGAGACAGCACCCCACCAACAAGACGTTCAACATACAACTGAGACAAGCTTAATAAAGTAAATTGTCTGAAAAGTAAATAAATAATTTTTTTATTGTAAAACTAGAATACTGTTTCAATTTTTATGCTTCTCTGAAGTTCTCTAGACGGCGAAGTGACAACAGACATGAGACTGGTTTGGGCCTTACGCAGACTCTACGTGCTCTATCTTGACAGAAGGATTTTCGCATATTTCACACCCTGCCTTCGTATTAGTTGAAAAATTTCATGCTGTGTTAGGTAATTTATTACTAGACCTCCTTAGGTTTGGCGCTATTAATATGATAAGCTAATTACCGTATATTTATTTGTACCAAAGGATCACAATTCAACTACAAATATAAATACGTTAATAATTATTATAATCAATTCTTTATATATTCCGGGACAAGTCTTTTTAGAATAATAATAAAAGACACGAATGGACTATGGGTTAATATAGTAAAATACAATTAGAATTAAAATGGGTTTAATATATGCTAATCTACATGTAAAAACAAAAAGTGCCAGTACGTAACAATTAGAAATAGATAGCATTAGGCGCGTGAAGTATACTATACCGCGTAATCAAGAGATACTCATGCTACACACACACACACATACGTATATATATATATATATATATATATATATATATATATATATATATATATATATAGAGAGAGAGAGAGAGAGAGAGAGAGAGAGAGAGAGAGTACTTGATAGTACTTATATATAGACTGGTACTTGAGTAGCCTATCATTTAAAACTCTAACCTTCTAAACAACAACAGTTCACTATTGTATAATTGTTCAATGTTATTAGACTTTACTATTCCTCCTAATCACTAAATTAAAACAAATATTATATTGCTAAAATCTAATTTATGAAGGGTATGAAAAAAAGTATGGTACTGTCCATGAACGTTTTATATACACTTCACTATTATACATATATTATATACATCTTACCTAAGGAGCAAGAGCAAGAGCAAGCGATTTTAATTATAATATATGATTATAAAGTATAAATACATCATATATTAACATAAAATACTTATTTGCTATTCTAAAAATATGTTGTACACATCACAAAACGTTCGTAAAAAATTACCATTTTAATAGTATTTTTTCCTAAGTTATTAAACAAACCTTAAATAAACCTAATTATGCTCTCCTTAAATAAGAAACACAAAAAAAGTCTCATATTCTATACAACCTTCTTTTCTTTTACATTTGTATGAATTATAATTTTTTTTAGGGGGGCTTAGAAAACATATTCGATTGTACACACTGCCTCTCATGCGTTTTCCTGTTTTATTACTTATAATTTTAGATATTCCTTAAGTCCACAATAATTACCCTATCTCTACCGAGGCTAGAATGATTGACTTGTGTAATCTCAACACGACCAACTGACCTATTAAACTGCCGCCCTTCCGAGAAGCTTCCTAAAACTTCCCAGCGATCTGTTAATGGCTTATCTAAACCTTTTTAAACGATAGTCAAACGCTGTACAATCTATTAGACCGGAACAATCGAACGGTTACTTGGAAATTAGTAATAAATGTAAAATACGCCTATTAAGTTCTCCCTTACACGCCACTGAAGTAATAAAGGGGTTGGATAAGATAATTTAATGAACTATGTATTTTTTTTTTTATTATTATCTAGATACAACCATGAATTGATTAATTAGAATACATATACAATAACTTAATATATACACATATACAATCCATAGCAGAATATTTGGCCCGTGTACTAGCCATACAGCTGGTGGGTTTACAATACCAAATTTGGAAACGACCTATCCAAGGTTGATTACGTTCATAGCTGAGATATATCAGCATTCATAGCTGAGATATATCAGCATCCTTATATAACTAGTAAGTATATACACATAAAATATCTATTTAATCTTTTAAAAAATCTGCGAATACATTATTTTATGTTTAAAATTATTTATTGAAATTTGCAACTGTTTTTATAGTGGTACGAATCAATGCACAAATTAATGTAATGCGTAATGTAAAAAGCTAAAGACAAGTAGAGAAAGTAACCACTGGTAGTACTCGTATAACAAAAACAACTTAAAAGGTCGCGAAGTCATCTTCTTTTCTGGCGCTAGGGTATATTATCGAGAGCTAGTGGTTTTGAACGAGAATATTTTTTTTTTTTTGAATGGATAGATTTGGATGTAGGGCCAAATCAGCTAAAAATCGGACATTAAGGTCATTATGGATGTATTTATTCTTAACAATGCAAGGAAAATTGAGGATTTTGAATGGTAAAGATTCGATACAAGAGTAATTCTGACTTGGTGGAGCACCAAAGGTCTACTCCGTAAGTCTATACAGCAAAACCTCTACTAACGGACACCCCTAAATAGCGGTCACTCCCTATTACCGGACGATTTTTTTTGCACCAACGTTTTAATACAATTTTTAAGGCATTTTAACCTCTATTTAACGAAACCTCTCATTAACGGTCACGGACAGGCTGTGTTGGTTAGAAATCGATTAAAAAAACCTCTAAAAGACGGACAGTATGACTTTATCCCTTTCCCGTTTCTCGGAAACAATTAGTTGTTTCCGGTCTAAGGAAACAGGGACAGTTGTGTTTACTTTTGAGTAAAGGTTTTCCACATAAATACTTTTTTTTTATTCTCGGACTTGCTTTATTAAAATTTAGTTCTGTTCTAACCCTCGTGGCAGGGGCTGAAAATGTCTCCCTCATGTAAGAGACTCACTTTAGAACAAAAAATAAATGTAATCGACTTTTATGACCTTGAAAAGTTAAAGGTACGTGCGCTAGCGGAAAGACTCAATATCGGTAGGACACAAGTTTCGGGAACACTCAAAAACCGTGCGATGTTTTTTTTTATTCTACTTACCTTTTAAACACATGGGAAATTGAATAAGAGAGAATTAATTTGTACAAATACATATTTATAAAAAAATAAAACCTCCCTTTAAAGGACACCTCTAAATAACGGACAAAAATATTTGCACCAGGGCTGTCCGTTAATTCGAGGTTTTACTGTATAGGTATTATAATAGTCATGTGTGTGAGTCTTTTGTAATTAATTGGAAACTTAGGTCAATAAATTAAAAACAATTATGATGAGTACATTTATATGAATTATATTCATTTTTAAAAGGCTTTTTTATGATTATATATAGTAAAAAATGTATTAAATACAGTAAATGATTCTTGTAACATGATATTATTGTATTCATTACTGTGCAATATATTTATGTCGTATATCGATGAAATTAATTACATATTTCACATTTCCGGAGTATTTACTTGGGCCGGAAATGTAGTTTAGTTTATGTATATTAATCACAGAAAGATTAAAGAATCATAGAAAAATCATATAAATTCATTATGTGGCCAATTTACGTTGAACAAATAATCGATTGGGCTTGTTCAACGCATTTAAAAAACAATCTGTTATGTTTGAATATGGATTATATTTTATGTCGTGTTTCCTCATTGTTTTTTTGTTTATTTTTTCCTGTGAACAATTCGTTCTTTTAGTGTTAGAAATAAGCCCTCTTTTATTATAGCATAACCATGATGAGGCGTAATATTTTAGTATTTTATTCTAAACGATTTTACTATCAGTCGAAAGTCAACATATCCATTTTTTGAAAAATTGCATTTGAAAAGTTTGTTAAAGGCATTTTGTGGAAGTAAAGCAATTTGTTTTATTGAAAATGTATTGATTTTAACATATCTATGAACAAGAAAAAAAAGAAGTCTTGAAATAAATTGAATAATTTTTAGATCTAGACTTTAATCCGTCAAAAAATCTTAAGGTTTTTCAAAGCACCGTTTATTTATTGGCACGTTCCATACCAGTCTATACGATGTGCCTTATAATTACTTATTTACAAAACAAAATCATAACATTATGATAACCAAAATGTATATAAAAACAATATAACTTACTTCTTATTACATTTTTTTAAAGTATAGTTATAAAAAAAATTTGTTTATCTTTCTTTTAAACTGAATACATTTTTTAATAGAAAACTCTACATGTATATCTACATATTTATTCCTACATAACAGGATTTTTTTATTTAAAAAAATATTTTCCTGTGTTTTCCTTGCACGCGCGGAAAACTATTCGTAGTGCATTCCTACCTGACACCAAACAACGAAGATTTAAAATCGAACACAAACAGTTATAAATCAGTGTTCTCATTCATTCAACTGCCTGCAGAATTAGCAATAATCTCCCGGTTTTTCTATTTTGTGTTCGATCGTTTAATTAGAAATGGCATATTGAGGATGCTGTGTTTGAGTAGTATAAATGAAATAGGCAAAATCTATTAGAGAACTACTATTTTTCTAAAATAAAAATCGATAAATATTGTTATAAAATTTAATTTGGACGGTATGGGATATAAATATACATACACATATATATAAGTGGTTGGCAATTTAATGATTCTAGAACAACTATAGTGCATGGGGATTTGTTCTGGACCACGCTCAACCGCTAGATTTTTTCCCCAAATGTAGGGTATCCACTTTATTGATGCCAAGTGAGCCCCGAGAGGGTCTCCAGATCCCATAGGGTCCATTTCCAGTTCTTAAATTATCTTCCACAGCCCGATTTGTACCTGGGATCGGGAGATATAATATTAATTATATTATAAATAATTAATATAAATGTGTTTGTGTGTGTTATATGTATATATTGTAACAACCTATGTAAATGTGAACATATACAACGATTTATTATTTCCGTGCCTTCTTCAGCAGATCTTCCTGATGTTCCATTCCGAGGAATGGGAACATCTGGCAATTTGAGACAAACGACATAAGGACGAGTCTAAATATATTCCAAGTCCGGACTGTTTTTTCCCCCAATCCCGTTCCTGAATTGGGTAATTTTGATGGGAAATCGTGTCACATGTTTTGGCGCCTCCGTAGCGTTCTTCATACATGATTCATCCATACTTTGAGGATATTTTTTTAAAAAATACAGCATAAAAGTAAATTTTTACTTATTTTTTTTTCCAAAAAATAATTTTGAAAGGAATTAATTCGGTGAAATATTAATATATATATATATTCCTTGAATCTTATTTTTATTTTTACTTTAACCATTCTTTTAATCTTAAACTTTCTCTTAACTCTGTCTTCTTATGTATAAAAGATAACATGTCAGGAGTAATATTGGTAACTATATATTTTTTGTGATATATCTCTGATTAGGGAACGAAGCAGCTCAGTGTGTAGAGTGCTGAGTTACTATAGCTAAAATCCCGGGTTTAAATCCGGCTTTGACAGGTAAATTATTTAAGCTATTTAGTGATAAGCCCTGTGAGATCCAAAGACTTTCTGGGGCTCATCTAGCCACTAAAAAGTACGTACCCTAACTTCTGAAAAATCTGATGGTTGAGCGCGATCTCGGACTAATCACCTTGCGAAACCGTAGTCCTAGAAACTCTACCGTGTACTGAACCGAAGACTTAATGGGTTGTAGTGTTACAGTTTTTTTATCATTCTTAACTGTAAAATTTTTATTAATAAGTATATGATGCATATACTTATTATATAAATAAGTACATATATGATAAAATAAGACTGATAACTATATTTTTGTTATAATTTTTTCTACACATTGTATTTCGGTGTATTAATTTATTATTTAATGTAAGATCTATATACATAAATTTAAACAGTTACACTTCAAAATAACTCACTTTCTCCTAAATTAAATAAAAATTCCTTTCTAAATAAAATAATAAATAATAATGAAATACTAAATTAATGCTTCCCTGTAAAATAACCGCATTTTTTTACAAAAAGTACAAATACAATATATGCCAAACGGCATTTATATAATTTCTCAATAAATATTTATTATTATTCCATACAAAAACTATCACGATTGATATTTTTTATTTAAACCTGAACCCGCATACAACTGTTGTACAAAATGGTATATAATACTTCCTGCTCATGATCCTACATTTACCATTAGCTCTGTCTTCGTACGTGTGACCACTCTACGATCGATAAGGCCGATAAAAAATCTCTAATTAGGCCACAGTAAAGTAGCAATTTCTGTTGAAATTTCGCACCGTCGGATTTGTTGTTGTTTCCACTAAAATACTCAATCTCTTCAGATCAGATCCCTAAATACCGACAACATTCCATTATACTAACAACCACTGAGCAAAGTAAAAACAGTTTACACCATTCCTGAAGCCTGGGAAATATTTAACATCTGAATGAAGTTTTAAATATACCGCGTTACACGTTATCTAATTATATGTTGTGTGACATCGACTTTGTTTTTCGTCTTATATTACATTTGAGTATCTTCTTTTCCGTGTTTCCTCATAAATCAATTCTTCCGGTAAAACTATCAATGTAAACCAGTATAAATTCGCACTATTAAGGAAAGCAACTCAACGCTTCTGTTTTTTTTCGGGTGGAAATTCATGAAATCGAAAAAAAAAAAAAATGAAACAGATGTAGGTTTCTAGGTACGTCCAGTGAAATTGAAAATGAATGATTAATGCATATTAATGACTTTTTTTAAAATTTATCCGACCGAATATTTTACAATGGTATATGGCGTTTTCTATTTCGAAACTTCAGACTATATCAGTGTTGGCGAGTCACCCATTTGATAATTTCAATTGACCCTTTTAAGTTCCAAAAATAAATTATAATATATAAAAATAAATTATACAACATAACAATTGATATCGAAGACGGCATTAAGACATAAAGTTCATTCCACTATGTTAGTAATAATTTTCTTAATAAAATATTTCTGATTACTTACTTTCTTACTTCTCGGCGCTACAGGTCTGGGTGACAATGACCTCCATGTATAAATCTGTTCTAATTTGAAAATACCTCTGACCCAAACGTGTCTTTGATGTTCGCATTTTGGTTGATTTCAACCCGAGGCCGAAAAAGGTTGCCGACCCCATGGACTGTATTACAGTGATAATATTTACTACGAAACGAAAGTTGAACCCAAACCTCCTACCATTATCTTTCCATGTCTGACTATCGACGAAAAGAAATTGTTCGCTTTTGTAACGTATTGCCCAACCATTTCGTTTGCCTATTCCTTCAAGGATTCTCCGGGATTTCCTTGTTCTAAAGATATATTGTGCCAGCAGAGTCGTGGCTCCCCCAGCGCGATTCAGTTCCGCTAACGGCGTACCACGGATTCTTCAAAATCCGAGTTGCTCATTGTTCTGAGAATCTATTAGAGAAGTGAAAGTAGGAATCAGAAACCCGGAATCTGTCGGCGAGGCAAGAGAACTTTTGTGGACCTTTTCCGATTGGCCTTGAAGGATTTGTTGAACTTGAGCCGGATCATGAAAGTTCCCGAATCATTGCCCTTTGTCCAGGAATCCTTTTTGAATCACTAATCATGTTAATTGTTGATGATAACGCTAGCGGAGGTCGGGGAAACCCCTCGAGGTAGCCCAGTTGATACTTCATTATTGATTTATTATTCCAATGGAAATCGTTTCGGAACTAGATAACATCTTTGCATTAACAACTGTCTGAGTTCGGAGTCCTTGGTATATTGGAAATTTGTCGGTTCCTACTGTACGGAATAAAAAACATATATTGCGTCATTCAAATAGCCACAGTTGCTAACTTATCTTAATTATTGAACCTGGAGTAGGGCTCGACGTTATTCGGATTAGACGAAGTATATGGTCAGTTGAAGAAAACATGGTGGCGGTTATTTTGGTGATGTGTGGATGTTTAAACGTGTTAAACTTATTTCTTTTTACAAGGAACAGCTATATAAAGTCAAGGTCGAAAACACACAATACTCGTTTCTTTCGGTCTTTTTTCGTTTGTTCTTTTCGAAAAATATAAATTTTCAATCATGAAAATATCATCATTCCAACTGTTCTAACCTCAACTACAAACCATGAAGGGTTTTCGGTTCGGTTCATGGTAGAGACTGTACCGTTTCTAGAACAACGGCGTGACCGGGATCCGTTTCCCGTTCAATTAGGAAATAATTGAGGCTGGGTGAGCCCCAGGAGGGTCTGTAGATCCCAGTTAGCCGATTTAACAGGTTAAATCATTTATTTGTCACAGCCGAATTAAACAGCATAGCTACACAGCACTTTATCCACTTAGCTCCATTTCTACCTGTTCTGTATGTATTGACCTCTTAAGGTATTGATGTTTTGAAAATAAGGTATCGTGTAGAATATTCGTCCCGAAAAAGGATAAAAATTTAGGAAATTACGTAACTGGGAATCGCATGGTATGCACTCGGTAAAAATAATTGTTGATGGCACCGTGAAGGTTGAGATGGGCTTGTAAAGTTGTCGGGTTCATTAACGAACAGATCAATAAAATGTTAATAACCGCTGAGTTCAGTCGTAAGCGTTTGAGAGTTAATCGTATTATTAAGTTAATCGAGGCGTATGTTAGAGGATTCCATTAAGTTTGATCTTACGGATTGGGTGTGAGGACGGAATCTAGTAAAATACACACACTAAAGAGTTATATTCCAAATTGTATAGTATATTTAATATTACATTTTCTGGTTCTATATAGAATCATATGCAGTATCCTATGAATAAGAAATAAAGTTTAATAAATTGCAGCATCTATCAATGTAATATCCAGACCTGACAGGCGTGTAACTGAACTAGCCTCTGTTGCCTACCGGTGTTGCATAACATCTCGGGGAGATTCACTCACGACATACCCCAACATGACGAAACTTTCGTAAGCACTACGTCAAGATAATTACGGAAATTATAGGATCGTTATTTGATAACTGTTCGAAATCCTTTTTCCTTGACCTTGTTGGCACCGATTTTTTGGTAGTTGCGGTGTATGCTCACGATGTGTTGTAGGAAATAATTAATGTATATATATATATATATATATATATATATATATATATATATATACATATTTACATACATATATTTAGGTGAATAAAGACTCAAAAATGAGCATAAAGTATAGAATATAGGGTGCAGCAGGAAAAATCCCAAAACTAAAGCTTCAAGTCTCCAAAATACTGGAACAAAAACAACCAGCAGTCAACGTTTCGCCTATTCCGAGGCATCTCATGATGTCATGATCATCAAACTGCAACATCTCACACCAGCAGTCCATACAGACTCGTCGCCTGTAGACAACAACCTTGTTCCAAGACGCTCAACAAACAACTAACAAATAAGTTATTTAATATTCATTTTATTTATCACAAACAGATTAAGATGCTCTTGAATTATTAATTTTTTTATGACCACGTGAGTGTGGATTTTTTGTCCAAGTCATATGTCCAGATACTGACAGCCACAATGCACTTAGAGCCGATAGCCAAACTGCTACTGATAATGCGACCAATAATCATCTTATGGTGTAATAATTTATACGACTAAATATCTAAATTCTAATATTGATTCGGTGCAATTATTTTTTTCTGCCTTTAGAATTAGTTGAAGGCAATCAACTATTATATGTTTCTATGGAATCATATGAACTTGCGTGTTGGAAGCTAAAAGATAAAACGTGAACGAGGTAAAGTAAACTCGTCATTTCTTAATTTATAATGAATGCATAGAAATTCCTAGCCTTTATGTTGTGACCCTGAAGGAATAAAGGAAACTAAGTATTCAACCAAAGAATCCTTTCCTTCGTTTTATTTTTTTTTTTAAACATGAAAACAATTCGTTTAACTCAACTGTGTTTACTACACATTTTCCTCATTCTACCGAACGATTTTACTAGTCAGTGTTTACGAATTATTTTTACCGACTACTACATCGGTACCGTGACATTTCAAACATATTATTTTTAAGCTGCAAATTTTAAGTAGATTACTTCAGTAAAAAATTTTAAAATTTAAAAATATTTGAGGAAATCGGTAAGGCAACCAGAATCATGTAAAAAGGTCCACCATTTGGTTGCGGAGTCAAATCAGAGTTGGGTTTAGGATCTAACAAAAAAAAAAATTATATATGCATATAATGCATATATATATATATATATATATATATATATATATATATATATATATATACATACACACCGACACAGCCCATGAAGGGTCATTGGGTTCAGTACATGGTAGAGACTGTACCGTTCCTGAGCCAACGGTTGTGCAAGGAGGTGATTTGTCTGAGATCAGCCAGGTTTTTCCCTCAATTAAGCGTACCTACTTTAAATAAGGGGGAACAATCTGAAGTTTGAGCGTGATCTCTAGTTTGTTATTCTAACAAATCACATCCCTGTACAACCGTTGTCCAAGAAACAGTAAAATCTACTATGTACTGAACCCCATACCCTTCACGGGTTGTAGTGGTACATGTTTTTAAGTGTACCCACTTTATTGAAGCTAATTAAGATCCAGGATGGTCTACCGATCCCACCGGGTCTATCTATGGCTGTTAACAGATAGGCAAGATACAAAAACATTAAAATGGTAAATAAAACATGTATTGATAAAAAAAAATTATATATCATTTTAATATATTTGTATCTTCTCTATCCAGCCCTAAAGAAGGCCTGCACTGTGGACCGAAACTTTGGTTTGAAATAAATAGTTCAACCCTACTTAAAAAGTTCTTTCTCTGACCTCCATGCAGACCATTTTCTTGCACACACAAATGTATATATAAGGCCAACTAATATTATCCAAGATAAATGTTATAAAGTTGGAAAAGAAATATTCATTAAATTTCTGAACCGTGGCTGTTCACATTCACGCTCCCAGTTATTTATATTTAAAGACTCTTCTAATATATCTGAGTATAAAAAAATGTTGGGGAATATGAATTATTCCTAATAGATGAGGGACTGAAGTTCGTAGTAGGGTTTTCGTTCGTTTGATTACATCCATCAGTACTTTTCTGTTTTGGACTTGGTCATAATTTGGAATAGTTACCGCCCAGCACGGAGCGTTATATCTCTACGTCAGAATCGCTTGGCCTCGTTTCAAACATCTAAATCGATTTTGGAAATCCACTCTATTCTTTGAATAGTTTGCTTTCCGTAGGTTATTTTCGGATCAATTATTCACCAAAGGATGGTCTCGATCGTCATAGCTATTTCGTGTTGACCAATAGTAGGCATGCCTTTCTGCAAGGGTGCATTTTTGGTGATTTATCGGATCTCTTGTTATGGAATTTATACTTTGCCAGTGGGTGCAGGTATCATTAGGGCCGGATGGAGTGCAGGTGGTTGCAGGGAGTGTTGACACGATATATAATTTATTGAGATAGAGCGCAGGTGCGCCCCTCCCTCCCAGGTACAGCCAGCGTCCCGTGACTATAGCAACCTCAGCCATCCGTCTCCACCCTACTCCCAATCGTCTGTCAATACCGAGTTAAAGGTTTTCGGCCGACAAGTTTCTCTGTCCTACCGATCAGGGTAATTTAATCAATATATGTATATGTTATATATAATATAATCATAATATTATAGCTCATTAAATAAAAAAAAAGAGAAACTATAATTATATCGAATCTTTAACTGTTTTTAAAGTTAAAAAAATATCAATGAAAATGAGCAAACGCTAAATCATAATTTATTACTCCGGAGGTAAAGAACGCCGTGTCCACAAAATAGGTAATATTTTAGGTAAATTGCCATAAATAAATACGATGACCATAACTTCCACTTACTCATCTATGCCAATAACAATGCGAATAATTTTCTTTAAACTGTTTCTATAATTAATGAAGAAAGAAATTTTAATAGAACTAAGCTAAGGAAAATTGGTTCTCCTGAACAAATATAAAAATGTCACATAGATGCCCTTTACTTCCGGGGTATAGGTATAAAACAATTATTAAAATTAAGTTGGAAATTAAAAAAAAAATTAATTCTCTAAAAAAAACAACC
The DNA here is from genome assembly GCA_037127475.1 of Arma custos. Classification (NCBI taxonomy): domain Eukaryota; kingdom Metazoa; phylum Arthropoda; class Insecta; order Hemiptera; family Pentatomidae; genus Arma; species Arma custos. The sequence goes on from CM073761.1 coordinate 40,482,737, forward strand.
GGTCAACGTTTCGCCAATTCAGGGATCATCAGAACACACAAAAATATTCATTAATTAAATTAATATTCTCATTAATGATAGCGCACCTGTTTGGTGTATGTTCTGATGATGCCTATTGGAGGAATGTTAATTTATTTTCCATTATTTTAGAGATTTGAGGTTTTCTTTTTTTTTTTCAATAACATTCTAATAGTTAAAAAATAACAGTATATAGGACATAATTATGGATGCAAAATAAGGATTTTAGAAAAGTACGAATGCATTTTTTTTCAATTCGTTAGATTATTGCTGGATTTTTTGTAACATATTATTAATATATGTGTAAAATATTTGTGATATTTTATTTTTTTTTAATTAACTAACAACGTTAGACTAATAAAGAAAAAAAGGTTGTTCGTGTTGCTATTTTTAGTAGCATTATGCATCTTCTTAACGGTTTTTAGTTAGGGAAATAAGTACCAAACAAAAATTTCGAGAGTTTACTTCACTATATCGATATGCTTGTATAACTTCTCAATATAGTATTTAGATATTTGAAATAAAAATATCGGCTTTCCTTTGAAAGCAGAAGATAAGAGGGTTTAGCTAAAAGTTTAATTGAACCAGAGGGTATTGTAAATAAACCTGTCTTGGATTGTAATAACTTTAATAGCAAGAAATAAATATTAATAATTTTATTTGTAAATAAAGTTTACATTTTTTAAAACATTTTGAAAAATTCTTTATTCCGGGAATAAATGAATTATAACAACTTGTTATTAAATCAATATTTATTTTTAAAATTCAGAGAATGAAGTATCATCGCAAGTATATGCTTGTAAGCAATACTTGCCTTAGCACAGTTTACATAAAAATACATTTTTTTGATACTGTACAATAAAGAACTTATTACATAATGTTCTTCATTTGACGATAACTTCAAAATCGATTTTTTTTTTAAATTATTACATTATAAAATCACTTCATTTGGAGCATAATTTTTAAATATAATTTAATTAATTTGGTAATGATAGGCTTTATAGAAAAAAAGTTCTTTATGCCCGTATCGTGTAGAGTCAAAGATGAACCATCCAGTCCCTTGTATAATATGTACATATTAATTATCCCAGTATTTATGTATTTAAACAATAATATATATTATCATTTATAAAAATTCTGTATTACATATAAAATAAAAAATATTCCCCAAATACTGCATTTATAAATTTCCGTTGGACCGTGCTCATAAACATTGTAATGACAAAACACATCGATTAAGTATTTTTAAATAAAAATGTATCTGATGTTTTAGAAGAACACATATAAAAAATGGCTTTCTCATCTTTACATATAATACTTTTCATCTTAATCGATTTATTACCTTAATTTATTTCAATTGCGATTCTCGTTTAAGGTTTTTTTTATGCGCATTAAAAAGCCGTTCATTATTTTTATATATGTTTTAATTTTTATATAAATATGTAATTTATTTGTGTGTAAAAATTTCTACACTTATGAGGAAAATGCTAAGCGATACATTATAATGTTTCAATTTGAAATCGATGAATTGTAATTATCAGAGATAAAGATCGCGCATATTTAAGGTTTTATTTAAATGTTCGCATCGTATTATAAATTCAAAGCGATTTCATATTAATATCCAGATGACAGGTGTTTATTTAATATATTTATTTTATTTTTATTTTTTATACTAAATATATATTAATGGTACCCCCTGTCCGCCAAACGGCAGAACAATATCTATTTTAAAATTTATACATCTGTTCATTTAATTTTACTACAGTAGATACTTAATGTTTTAGTAAAGCTACCCCGATGTTATTCTAGAAATTGAAATTCAGTTTAGTATTTAGCATTTATTTAATTATTACCCCTAATGAACCTATTAAAGTAGGAGTACTCATTATTGTTTTGAGATATTCAGTATTTTAAATTAAATAAAATAATGTTTTTTTCTTTTATCTTTTAGGTTTATTTTATATATAAATAAGATATTTATAGTTTCTATGAAAAATATCTTGTATCACTTAATTGAAATTACAGTCCTAAAATAGAAATTTTGAAATAAGATGTAGCTTGATTTATTTTTTAAATCGATGGATTCCATTCAAGTTTAAAAAACGCTGCTATATTTTTTGAAAGTAGCTCTGTGATTTGGCATTTTTAAAAAAAATATTTATCTTAAAATATCTTAATCTTAAATAACTGTATTGAAATAACAGACCTGAAATAGAAATTTTGAAATAAGATGTATTATTTTTTATATCGATGGATTCCATTCAAGCTTAAAAATCATTTATTCCGGGAATAAATGAATTATAACAACTACTTGTTAATGAATTAATATTTATTTTTAAAATTCAGAGAGTGAAGTATTGGAAGTTTATATGCTTGTAAGCGAATTTACATAAAAATACATTTTTCTGATACTGTACAATAAATAACTTAATAATTTAATATTCTTGAACTGACGATAATTTCAAAATCGAATTATTTTTTAAAAATTATTACATTATAAAATCACTTCGTTTGGAGCATAATTTTTAAATATAATTTAATTAATTTGGTAATGATAGGATTTATAGAAAAAAAGGTGTACATTCCAAATACTTTGTGATATGGCTTTTTTTTAATATTTAAAGTTTATTAGAAAATATCTTAATCTTATATAACTGTATTGAAATGACAGTCCTAAAATCGAATTATTGATATAAGATCTTTTTGTTTTAATTTTTTTAAATCGATGTATTCCATTTAAGCTAAAAAACAACGCTATACTTTTTTTAACGGCTTAAAGTACTCAGGAACAGCGAATTTTCTATTTGCTAATTTTTAAAAATATTTATAATTTAATCAACCACGATAACACTAAACGAAAAGTGTCCGTTGCTAGGCAACACCGATAAAACATCACTAAAAAAATTGTATATAATAGAGAGATGACCGTAATTATTTCAATAAAATTATTAACTTTCTGGTTCTGTAATATTAATAATATTTTTATCTTTTCTGTACGGACAGAATTATTTAAGTGTACCTACAACTCCAGAAATCGCTTATATAACTTCAGAAACCTTATATAGCTGAGCTGAAACTTATCTAAGATTGTTTACTTTTTGCGATTACTTTCTCTCTGTGAACTAACAAATAAGATCTAATAAAACTCTCAATGACAAAAACTTTTTTTTTTGAAGAATGGAAAAAAATGAAAAGAACGCCGTTACGTCATATTGCGTATGTATCTCGTGGGTGATACCGTTAAATCAGGATTCCCCCCCCCCTATGAAATAAAGAAAATAAGGCGGTTGTATGTTAGGCTTGATATACAGTTTTTAATTCTAAGCACCTTGTTGACAGGCAATCCTGACACTAACGCGGGCAATATAGAAGCTCTGAAAACAAACAAGAGAGACCTATATCGAGCGATACTAAACATGACAAAGATATTATTAGATACAAATATTCACGTGTTTTGAATTTCTGGAAGATAAGTAGTTTAGTATAGGAATGCCTGTAAGTTGCTCCAGAATGGCCATCGTGTGGGAGATGTGTTTCTGTGTGGGTGATTTGTCCTGGCAGGCTTCGAATTCTTCATTTTTTTTTTAAATAGTTTTATTTATTTTTAAATCTTTTTATGTCTTCCTCTTTGTTCGGGGCGAGGGGGATTCTCACTTTTATCTTATAAACAAGGCCATTTGCTTTGTTTATTGTTTTATGATACAAACAGGATCTTTCGTTCGTTCGGTTGCTCATTTGAGCAAAAACTAACTCGTTAAGTGATATTGTGCCCCGGACAATAAGGGCATATTGTTCACAAAATAGGTAATATTTTAGGTAAATTGTCATAAATACCATGATAAATACTTCCGCTTAGTCATCAATGCCATTAACAATGCGAACAATTTTCTCTAAATTGTTTCTATAATTAATGAAGAAAATAAATTTAATAGTGATTTCGGTAAAGTTAAAAATCTCAGAACTGTCCGTTTATGAATTAGTAACAGAGGAACGATGTTGATTGTTGTTTTTATTTCGTTAATTGTTTTATAATTTCAAAGACCTAGAAATCTCATGCAAAATGGTCTTGTCATCCTCATTGTAGGATAAATAATATTGTTTAATTACTGTTAAATATTTACAATTATTAAATTTGTAATTAATAAAAATAAAATAATAATTTTAGATGGGAAAGAAGATATTCTTGCTTGTATTTTATGATTCTCCTAATGTCTATTATTCAATGAACATTCTACATTGTACCATAACAACCCATGAAGGGACTCGAGTTCAGTTAATACCAAATGCAATTAGTGCAGGTAGGTACTTTTGCCGAGATCAGCCCTAATTGCTCCTTTCTTTACTTTAGTTTCTCCCCCGATTAAGGGTATCCACTTTAAAGAGTCTGGGTGTAAACCAGGATTTTATTCAATGAACATTCGATTATTTAAAATTTAAAAATTTCTCTATCACTGGGTACGGTATAATAATAAAAAATATTTTTCTTTTTGTAATATACATTGTTATAGCATATAACGGAACTAGAAGTGCTAACACAAACTTGTATTCCCTACTTCGCGCTATGCTTGATGAGTAATAAAACAACAAAACAATAGTACTACATTCTAGGATTCAGTACATAGTAGGGACTGTTTCAAATCCAACGGTTGTGAAGGGAGGTGATTTGGCGGACAATCAATCGCTCGGTTTTCACCTAGGTATGTTCAAGTAGGGGTCTGCCGATCCCAAAGGGTCCAAATACGGTTATTAACTGACTATTATCAGATTAAGTTTATCTGTAACAGCCGATTCGAACCCTGGACCTTCAGCACGGCAATTCACTGTTCTACACGTTAGTTTCATTGAGAATTTTCATCATGAGAATGACATATAATTTTATAAAAATGCAAATATTATCTATAATTTGAATAAACTGTCATTTGTTTTGTTAAATTTTATATTTTTTAAGGAAGTTATGTTGACTTTCGTGATGTGATGTCCGCTAGATGTAAACTTCGGGACAAGATCTTAGAATGAAAGTTATTTTCGATTGATTATTTTTCTTTTCTTGTTGATTATTACCTTGAGGCTGTTGTTTGTTGATATCTGTATCCTCAAACACAGATTATTTTCATTCTACAATTCAACTGAGCTATGTGTACATTACCTGCTCTGAACTCGATTTTTCCTCCTTTTTTCGAAACGAATAAACTATAAAACAATTTAATTTTTTTAATTTATCATCATTCTTTTTTATATAATAATTTTTGTCTACTTTAAATATTGTATTACATCTTCCCATTTACAAAGACCTCCATGCCACACCAAGGATGTTAAAATAATAAAAGAATATGCGGATCTAATATTTATACGTTACCTAGTACCCTAAACTTGATTGTTTTTCAGAATTAGGAAATATTATTGAAACAAATAAGGTTTAAAACAATTACTATTTTGTTTATTTATCATTTCTCTTTTTCTTAATATTATATTAAATTTTGCCATTTACTAAGACATGCATGGCGCAGCAAGGATATGTAAAATATAAAAAGAATATTTGGATCTAAAATAAAGTGCACACTTACTCTTTTATGGCGTAATCTGAATTATTATCGTACCTTACATTTTTAAATTGAGGAATCTTTAAAGGGAGCATATAGAAGATGAGATAGTGAAACAAATTTTACAATTTTTATACTTTTTAAATAATTATTTTGTTGCATGTAATAGAACTAAAAGTGTAAACACAAAAGTTTTTAGTACTTTGTCCTCTATCTATTGGAAATGTTATACACATTTCTATTTCTTCTTTTTGGAATTAGTACCTTAAAACTTATATACTTCCAGGAACAGCATATAAAAAAAAGGAAAATTGAGGATAAATGACTCGTATGATAACTGGGCTAACACTGACTTTATTGCCATCTTGAACCTCCATTTATAGAATCTAACAGCTGTTTACAATATATTAGTGACTATGCGATCATCGTCTTTTCTTAACTTATATGCATATACATATCGGTCGGTCTGGATGATAAATAAATAAATAATAATAATAAATACACAGTTAAATACATCTCTCCAATACAATACTTTCAGAAATAAATAAAAAATAGTGTCATTTAAGACTATAGCATTAAGAAAATATCAGAAATTTATTTCATTCCATACTTTAAAAGCAATAAACTCCCTAATCGAATGGGTTACGGTATCGTTAAATTTCTTATAAAATTATATTCAACAAAAAATTTACTAGCCCTAAAAAAATATTTTCAGGGATGTTATATTTTGTAGGATCGAAGAATTAAATAGATTATTTGAATACAAAATAATAAAGTATAAAGTAAAAAAAAAAAAAAAATCATCTTACTTTTAATCAACATAAAAAATCACTAATTATTAATACCTATTTTATCCATTTATCTTGTATTTTGTGTTACTAAGTTAAATTATACTATAATAAGTAAAGGACTTATGAGATATATAAGATTTTTCAGTCATATTTTCATAAAGTTCAATTTAAAGTTGGTCGCGTCTCATAATTTGAACTTTTTTTTTTCCAGATGAACGTGAGCCAAGAGGAATATACCAAGACCTTCAACGTTTACGTAAAGAGAATGAGAGAGAAAGACTATTCCAGTTCCTATGAAAAAAACTATTTCCTCACCTTCACACATTCCGGTAAGAATATTTATTATATTTAATCAATATAGTAATAGATACATAAAAATGTTTCCACTAATTAGAAAATAAGTTTCAGTCTCAAAATTCAAACAGAGAGTGAGGTAGCATGAATACACCCGGCTCAAATCCAGACTTGGCAGACTAAATTTTTCATATACATAATAAAACATATTCATAAACTATAAAGCTTTACGAATGTGAAACGTTGTTGTTAACGCTGAAGGATGAACAACGTCTTGAAGTATTCGAAAATATGGTATTGCGCAGAAAGTTCGGTCCGAAAAAGGATGAGACAACTGAATTTGGGAAATCACACAATGCAGAATTGTTGAGCATGCACCCGTTTAATAAAATTGAAGTGAAATTGTCACGAATATGGGGATAGGCATGTCAAGTTCATCTAATTATAACTTTTGATTTTTATATTTTGGGCATTGGAGTGCTATCAATGGATAGTTTCTCCACAAGTGATTTTTTGTTCATGTCCTTTGTCCATACAGCAGATTTACTTGATGTAATATAATTACAGTTGTAAATATCAATAAAAAAAAAATATTTTGGGAAAAAAATTGTAACTTTTTAGGAAATCGTTAAGCTAAGTAAGGAACGAATTTCTAAAAAGTTAATAATTGCTGTGGCGACTGGTAAACTTCTGAGTGGTAAACCGAGGAGTAGGTGGGAGGATCACATTAGGAGTGACCGCGTAATCGAATTTGGGTTCGAGAATAGTCCGTGGACGGAACTTTGTAAGGAGAGATTTAATGTATCGGCATCGATGCTATGGGTTTGTTAAGACTTATTATTATGAAATTTTAAAACGCGGTTAGACTCGTTTTGACACATTCACTCATCCCTAAAATAAACGCACGGTATTTGCCAGGAGATAAAAATGACAGATTGAACTTTGACCATATATTAAGACAGTATCTATTTCAAGCAGAGGCGATGCTGATAGGCGAAGAACCCCAAAACATGGGAAATTCGAGATTTGAGAACCTACTTTACAAAAATTGTGGTAGAACGCGTCCACTCTAATGTTCACTCAAATTTAAAACTTAAAACGATATCTTTTAAGTTAAGGAATTTGAATTTTATTGATACAGTGTTACTTTAATTTTGAAACAAAAAATTTTGTTAGGGAATTTTTCCCCTTCCCACTACTAATAAATTGTTGTATCATAGTTACTAATTAAAAAAATTATAATGAAGCAACTTTGTGCGTAGTAGCTCTTATTCAAAAGTTGTTCCAGGGCAGACATGTTAAGCTACGTCCACACTATGAGAAATTTGCTAGATAATAGACGAGACAAACCTTAGTTCGTATCAGCAACGGCCTAAGAGCAGTAGGATTAGTCTCGTCTAGCGTCCACACTACGATGTATTTCAGTTTCTAGACCAATCTTAGTTAATACACCTTGAAGAGCATTGCTTGGTGCAGAATGAGTTCTTGCTTTATGCTTATTAAATATGAAAGAACGCGAAAACGTAAACGTTATTAATAAAATATGGCAATACGTTATTAATCCACAAGTACTGAAATAGTTTTCCTTACACTATTACACTGACATCTGATTATACGGTTTACCTGATTTAAAAATTCATTTATAAATACAAAATAAAATATTTATACTTGTTAGTTATTACTTTTATCAACCTTCTTGCATTTCCCAAAATCAACGAATATATGATATTTTTTCAAATTTCAGTAAAAAAATAACAAATGCGATAAATGAAGGAAATAGTGAAAATAAAAAACAACCTATTTTAAATCTTGTATTCATGAAGAATTCACAAAAAAAAATTAAATTATTAAATAATTAAATAAATAATTAAAATAAATAAATATTAAAATTCAAGGAATCCCGGTTTATTTGGAACAATATCATAATCGGTATCACAGATAATTGCATTTAGCGCAGCTTCTCACGTCCAAAGCATTGTTCAGATTAAAAAAAAAAAATGTCGCCTATTATGACATAAAATAAGATAGCACACTGAAATAAAATAAATATGTTCAAGAAAGGATATAAAAGTAAAAATAGATGCAATGATTAAAGATCGCGCTTATCTGGCATATAAAAAAAAATCTAATAGTAATAGAATGGTCTGTAATAGTTTGGGTCAAGACAAAATTCAATATATTTGCTTGTTTAAATGATCAATGAAATAAAAATTTTACATTGAATAATTAAAAATAAGATAAAAAAGTACTTGAATTTACGTATTCCTCAGATATACAACACTTTAACCTAACTATTTATTGTAGGAATTTTCGGCCAAGACTTTGGTTGCGTTGTGTCATGAGAAGAGGGAAATATCACAAGGACATTTATCAAGGATCGATAGAACAAGGAAAGTTAAATGAACATATCCACTGCATATCTGACAGATACGAGCGCCTATCGTAATGTTAAATAAATTAAGACCGGTCATTTTAATTAAATTATAATTAACATAATTGAATTATTATTATAATTTTAAGTATGCACATGATAGTTACGATCCACAATTACAATAATCATTATTAAAATGTATAATCGCAATTTATAATGACAATAATAATGTTGAATACTGCTCAGGTTTGGCCGTGTCTCAGCCCGCTGGTCTAAGGTCTCCCATTCGGATCGGGAGACCTTAGACCAGCGATTTTGGTGTCAGACATAGATTCAGCAACGGGGATTAGTCTCAGCAGCGATTCCGCAACCGCCTACCTAACCAGCTAGACCAACCACGTCTCTGAGACCAGATCTAAGGAATGATCTAGTAGTGTGGACGTAGTTTTATTATGTTACTTGCTCCTTCCCTTCTCTTAGAGTCCAATTACAATAGTTCAAAATTTATTTTAAGTCTTCTGACTATAGTTTTACTTCCAAGAGTAATAATTGTCATAATAGAAAATGAAAAACACTCGTGTATTTATAAAACTTGTGCACCATTTCTTAACAGTATCATAATAATTCTTATAGTTCATACTTTTATAATACCAAATTAAAATACGTGCAGTCCGAAGTATCTTGAAGCTATAATCCATTTTCCATTGCATGTAATTATTGCCCGAGGATTTTAGGCATGCAGCAATAATACCATCATACACCACATGTAGCATTATCTTAATACTTATGTGAGTATGTTATAATAATATGGTCTATACTTCCATATACCAAATTAAATAAAATTGTCAATAATTCATTGATGTATTAAAGAATTTCATCATAACATTCGCACTTTAATTACTAATTATTGTACTTTAATTACTAGTTATTGTAATTATATGACAAGCAATAACAGACAATTCGTTTGACAGCCCATGACCGTTATGACAGAAGGAGGTACCAGCATATAACTGGTACCGTACTGCCCTATTTTTTTTAATGAGCATTTTATGTTTTACTCCATACTGTTGTGATAAAATTTTAAATTGAGTTTAAAATGGTCTGATTTGTGTTGCAAACACTATTCATACAAAAAATAATTTTAGGTTTTGTTTTTTTCTTTAAAACCTGTATCGCTATAACTCATGAAGGGTCTTGGTTTCAGTACTTGTTAGAGACTTTACTGAGGCAACAGTTGTGTAGGGTGGTGTTTTGTTCGAGAACAGGCTTTAACGCCCCCGTTTTCCCTCCAATTAAGGGCACCCTTAATATAGAATGGGTGAGCCCTAGAGGGATCTGAATATGCTAAGATAAATAATTGAACTAAGAATTAATTTTTGTGGAATATGCTGATAATTTCACTATTTAAAGAGCAAATATACCTAAGAAATATGAAATATTAAGTATGATACTTCTGAAATCATAGCAGTAATACGATAATTTTCTTATGTGAGAAATTGGTACCTAAAAAGGTCCCTATTAAGACTGTTTCATCCGCGCTTAGGTACTAAAATTTAGAGAACCTCTTACCTGGAAGGGATCTAAAACTGATTACACCGCCATACAACCCCCCTCCCCCCATTTCCACAGAACAGCTGGGGAAATACACCAATAAATGCTAAATTATATAATTATTGTTAATTTAAAATAAATTAACCGCATTTGTGAAAATTTACCACCGTGGAAATCGTTTTCCAATTAACACCAACCCCTTCTGGGAAAATTCCCCAGTAATATTCAGGAACACTTTCTGAAATACTTGTCCCAACGTGTGTCTTTTTTTTAACTTTTATTTTTACTATTTATTTAAAATTACAAAATAAAATAGAATTAATAAGCATTTTTGAAGGATAGTATTATTTACTCTAAATTCGAATAACTTTTTCCTCACTTCTGAATTATTTTTATAAAATGATTCCGGTATTCCTACAGCAGAAAAAACACCCTGGAACTTCATAATGGTAGTAAAAACAAAAACCTGAGTTATTGATATCAAGTTGCCGAATAAAAAGTTCAACTCGATTTAATTGAGTGAAATATTTCAGAGAGTATAATTACAATTACTGTACACTTAAGAAAGTTGATAAAGGATGAGAATAAAACATTCCAAGAGAAACCTAAGGTTAGAAGAAAAATAATAACTCGGAAGAGAGGAACTAATGGATAAAGAATGAATGAAGAAATATTTGAGAATCAAGGTATATTAGATAAAGCACAAAGAAGTGTCTTCACATCCATATAAAAATAATTGATTTAACTTACTCCAAAGTAGGCGATTAAAAAAAAAAATGTAAACTGGTGTACTGGCTAGCATAGCAACCTACAGTGGCCAAGAGCGTAGGTTTGCACCCCGGCAAGTGGCCTTAGGATTTTTAAAAGGAAGTAAAATATCATTAGTTATGCCGTCTTTTGGAGGGAACATACAATAGCAGTTGCGGTTTCTATCCTATTTATATCAGTATAGACAAAATATATGGCTCCCTCTTCAGTATCGTCCTATGAAATATAGCAGCATAATATGACATTAAATGAAACAAACAAAGAAGAAAAGTTTTTTAAAATGAAAATTAGTTGTAGTCGACTTAACAGTACTATTGAATTGGTACTTCATTTACTATTTTTACTACGGTTTTAGATACCTTCATTTAGAAATCGAGTGTTTATAACTCCAGTTGACGTTTAATTGATTTAACTTCTTTTCCTATTAGCATCGTATCAACAGATTTACAAGATTCCCATTTCCAATCTACTAATATTTTTTTTATTGTTTACATTCTCGCCTTGCTTCTTTGCATATTGCACAGCGCTTTGCTTACAGACATTGGACACTTTGTTACAAATATTATACGTTTTTCTAATTAATGATTCAGCCTTCAATGTTATTTATAACTTTCTGCGAAGTAGTTTTATCGCGCTTTTGTTGAATTTGTTTCAGAATACAATAAATCGTAATTCATATCTGAATAGGCATTTCGACCTTCGAATTTCAAACTTATTTAAACTTTCCGTTTCATGAATTGATTGATATGCTATTATTTAAACATTAGGGATTTAAATACCTATAATGAAACAAAAGCACTATTCTATATTAGTCCAATAAAATCTTATAAAAATATAAATAGCATTTTAATACAGATTAATTTAGCACAATTGTGCAGAATTCTAAGCTGTTTCGGTTACGAGTTTATAAACAAAATTACGAATTGTTAAAAAACATTTATTTTAGTTTTATATTTTATGACGTACTTTGATTCATCATATATAAATAACGTAAAGATACTATGTCAGACAAACGTTAATAATATATATAAAATAATAAAACGAATAAATCTATATATACACTAGAGCATTTTCGGTCGTATAAAATAATGAATAGTGTTTACTATGTTTGGGAAGCTGAGTGGCACTGTGGTAGAGCGCTGAGTTACCGTGCCTAAGGTCCCGGGTTCAAATCCGATTGTTTTGGCAGATTGTTGTTGTGGCAGATTTTATTTATCTTTTAACAGCCGGAGATGGAACCTGGGAACTTTCTCAGGCTCACCCAGCCTCTATAAAGTGGATCCCCGAAATAGGGGTAAAATATGGCGGCTGGGCGTTATTTAGGACAAATCCCCTCCCTGCACAAACGTGTTGTAAGAAAGAGTACAGCCTCTACCACGTACTGAACCCCTAGACATAGGTTGTAGTGTTACCGGTTTTAGAGTTACATAAAACACGTAAGTAGTGCACGTACAAATACTTTGATTAAAACAATCAATTTTAATAACCTATATGGATGCTCCAAACTTGCCTTTTTTATTCGTTATCTGAACATTAAATATTTGGTTGAGCCTAAAAATATTATTTCATTCATATTTTGCCGTTTTCTAAAAACTGAAAAGTGCCTAGGAATCGTATTTTTGCAATTTTCTTTCTTCTGTGACAATATATTTTAGAATTCATCGTCTTAAATTCATTAAAATCCAACCATTTTTACGATTATTTGTATAATGCCTTGTATTTCTATATTTGGAAGACAACAGATTCGGCACAGTGTAGCTCATGTTTTGCTTCACATATACATGGCTGGTGGGCACTTATGTGACAAAAAAAAGTAAACAAGTGTGTAGAGAAGGAGCCTTGGGTTCTTTATGAATGAGGGGTGACCGATTGCGTAGGCGCTTAAGAATTTCTTAAAATATACTTTGCCTCTAAAATTAGGACTGAAAAGTTGCTAAATGTAGTCGTGGACAAGAAGGTATGTATTGCGTAGGAGGTTGTCTGCCTTTAATATAAACATATCGGTCGCTTGGGCGCCTTGGGATTAACAGCATTTATAATTAATAACTATTTCGTCATGTAAGGGACTGTGGAAAATCGTGATGTTTCTCTCCAGCCAAACAGTTCCAGCAAACACAGTCTGGAGAAAAATTTCAAACTGAGTTCAGTCGTATCAATCTTATGACGGCTCTTAAGTCGGTTATAAATATTAATTAGATAGCTTGGAAGTATTCATTTGGCAACACATGATGCAATGCCTTTCCGCCATGTTTACTTTAATATACCCCGCCACGAGCAGTAGCACGTCCTTACAACCGAATAGGAAGAGCATTACTGTTCTGTTATGAATTTTCTAATGTGACTAAAGTTTTCCTTTAAAATTTTTTCTAATATTTTTTAATTAAATTACTGGACGCGTATAATGAACAACCAGAATATTGTTGAATAACAGTTGGGGAAATTTCTATGCATCGTATTATGGTTCACTACTCGAAATTTTAATTCATACACATGCACCGATACATTCACTTTCATGGATTTAGAATACGATATTTCTTTAATTTATTGTTATTAACTGGAAATACATTAAACATTGAGAATCAGTTCTCGGTTAGGGAGGTATTTTATATTGGGTCGTTTCGTTAGAAATTTTAAATAAATTGGAATGTAAGAGCTGTTCATGAGCCCATTGATTTTTTTCTTATTGATACTTTATTTTATATTTATATTTATATTGATACTTTATTTTATATTTATATTTTTATAATAGTATTAATGGCCCTTTGTTCCGTACTAGAAAATATTTTAAACTATTTCTTGATCAACTTTGATTTTCGGAAGTGATATGGTAATAACTAGTAACCATTATAATCATTTGGTTCTCCCGCCATCTAACTGAAGGGTCATATACCCTTGTATTCTATGGTGCTACTTCGGATGGTAAAATAAAGTTTATTTGGCACCTCACTCGATTGAAACTTAATAAAAAATCTTATAGTAAATGAAAAAATGAATGTTGTTTAATATGGTATTAAATATTTAATTTAATAAAAATATTCATAGTTATTATTTTAAATAAGACAACGTTTTCATGTATTTATTTTATTTCAGGTGACTCTGATGTATTCATACATTCCACGAGGCAACTGGACTTCCGGATGCGAATAGGCAACCGAGCGAAAGTCGAACGAGCGACCCTAAGGTTCTTGTTATCAGGAGGGGAATGCTCACGTCTTCAATTTTACCAGCTACGGGGAGCAAAGAAGATTTATTTAGAAACGATAAAGCCACATCAAGAGCTACTACCGCAGTGGACGAGCATCGAATTAATGCCTGATCACAATCGGTTAAGCATATTAATTGATGCACCGAAATGTCGAATCTTTAGTCCTGCAGTTCACGTCCTTCTTAAAAGAGGACCAAAAAGAACTCCTCGTTCTGTACACCAAAGGACTGACTGTCCAACAGACATGTATTATGCCCCAGCTAAGAAGCAACGTTGTTGTCGCCACAAGATGGAAGTTGTGTTCAAGGAACTGCCTGGATACGAATTCATCGTCCAACCCTATAGGTTTGATGCAGGTTACTGCAAAGGTGGTTGCCCCTATAGATACAACCCTGCTAACCACCATGCGAGTCTCCAAAGCCTAATATGGAGGCAGAAAAAAGGAGGAGCCCCCAAACCTTGCTGTGCCCCGAGCAAGTTAGAACAGTTAGAAATAATTCATATTGATGAAGATGATCCTAACAAACTTAAAGTGACGACATGGAGTAATATGAAAGTTTTAGAATGTGCCTGTTTTTAATGTTCCTCATGAAATATATAAGTTGAGAAGAGGTTTTTACCAAATAATATTTATTTATTTATTTATTTGTATATAACTGTTCTGTTTATTGGAGATTGCACTATGTTCTTTGAGTGCCTCTCTTTAAGTGAAGAATGTTGTAAATTATGGCTGAGTAAGGCCAAAAACATATGCAATGTTTGAAAAATTCCTTTATAACTGCATTATGAATGTTTTATGTGTCATATTGATTATTAATAATGTTATAGCTGAGTTGGTATGAATGTGTTTGTGTGTCTGTATATATGTTACCATAGTTTAGTTCGATAATCAACTCGAATAATTTCGTTCAGAAGCTTTCCATTTTAAATGTTCAGGAAATGGTCGATTTGATCATTTTTTCTTCAGATTGGTCAGATTGATTGTAGGGCTATTAATTTTTAAATCAGTTAGTAGTTCACTTCTTTTTTTTTAAAGAATCATTTAATGAAATATTTTGGCAACCTTAATTTTTTTAAAGTATTATTATCCCTTTTACTTTCCACATTAAAAACTTCTTTTTAAAAATATGGTAAATAATTTAGTGAGTAATTTGATCTGATATTTTATGTTTTTTCTTTTTTTATTTTCCCGAGAAATGTAAATTCTCTAGCAAATTTTAAGAAAAATCTATTTTGGATTTGTTATAACTTCTGATTTATGATAGAACTTGGATCTATGTTTTATATTTTTGTTTATTTTTTGAGAGTTAGAAAATACATATATTTATTTTATAAAATTATTTCAGTAAATTAAGAACTTATTCATTATAAACCTGGATAATTGAATATAAATACTCATTTAACGATAACTACCTCTTTTGTTTTTTCCTTTTGTATTTTTGAAATTGTATATTTAAAACTTATTGTACTTTAGTTTATTTTTTTAGCAATGATTTTTCTATTTATTTTTATTTTTAATTCGAATTTGACGAGATGAATATTTAGTGTATTAAAAGATGTACCTGATGATGAGAAGTGTTTATAATAAAACTGTTATTTTATAATATTGTTGTCTTTATTTGTAATCCTATGTGTTAATTCACTTGCTGGGAAATTTCGATATATATATATATATATATATATATATATATATATATATATATATATATAAAAGTAAAAATCTGCCAATTGAAATTACATCTTATGATGGATAGCATTATATGAATAGCCAACTAAAAATCACCACTGCAACCTCTGAAGGGTCTATACTTATAAAAATTTAGATATGAAAGGACTATGCTGGGCTCAAAGGAGACAGTAGTGGAGAAAAGTGATTTGATCAAGATCACACTCTGTAGAGGTTGGGTCAGTCCCAGGTTGGTTGATCTACCAAAAATTGATAACCAATAAGAGAATAAATAATTTATCATTCCCTTTACAGACTGGCCTCCTCTGGCCATATAACTGTAAAAGTTGTTTATCTATACTTAGATGAGTAATGAAGTAAGAACATTAACCCTTTAGGGAGGTTTATGATCATGATTGTTTTCCCTTTCAGTGGGTAGATCTGCCTCAGGAAGGAAGACATAACCAAATAACGTCATAAACTCTGCTCTAAATCATAGGAATCAATAACTTAATAACTCAATAGCTTACACACATTTTTATTTTAATGGACTTTATTTATAAATATAACACAAAATGTAGATATTTTACTATAAAACAGGTACGGTAAAACCACAGAACATAGAACCAACTACCATAGAAGCGGCATGCCAGGTACGGCGAGTGAAGCCAACCTCCCACTGGCCCCCCCACTCTTCCCGCCCCAACCAAGTGGTGCAGCGCTCAATTTACTTCTCTTACTTAGCTCGTGTACTGCTGTTTACTTAAATATTATTCAACATTGTGTTATCTCGTGGTGTCTTTGAGTTTTGTATACTTTTTGATCTGATCACTGAACGTGTATTTAGCAAAATGCCTTGTTGTGTTGCATTTGGATGCAGTACAAATAATGCCGACAAGTCTTTCAATCCTCCTCTCACCTTTCACCTGTAAGTCCCAAACCTAACTGTTAACTATATATAATAATTAAATGTACCACAAAATGTAATATTTTCGTAGTTCACTTAACCCTCCAAGTACCATGGTGTCAATTTAGGTCCCACATGTTTCTAATTTTTGAAACTTCGTTTGAAGAAATCGATTGATCTCTCACATTCAATGAATTTTTACGCAAAACTCTGGAATAATTAGGAACTGAAACGAAAGTATTAGAGAGCCTTTTCGAATTTTCACAAATTTTCCTTCTCTCAAAAATGTGGCTGGGGTCCTTCCGGGACTCCCGTGGTATCCGACGCCACTTTTTTATGTTTTCTCCTTAGTTATTTAAAAAATCCATAGCCATAATTAAACTAATTTTTACTAGGAACTGTTTCTAAAAATAGATAAATTTTACTGGAATGTTTCTTATTTGAAGGATTCAATTCACTAGAAACAAAGCCCAACATTGCATAAGCACTTCCTGGAATTTTTTTTGTTGAGAATTATGTTACTTGATTTGTGTGTTTCATCAGGCCTTGGTACACTGAGGGTAAAAATATTTCTATATTATGTGTAGCTCAAACACGTCACAAGATGTAGAATATATTGTAGAATATATTAAGTCCATTATTTATTGATTTGTTTATTTTACAAAGAATTTCGAATAAGAATAACAATTTTTATTAATAATAAACGCATTACCTCATTTATAATAAGTACATTATTTTAATCATACCGTTACCTAATGTTTCATTCAGACTTTCACGCGACGATTTATTTCTATTACAGGATTTATAGTGAGAAGACTGAATTTGACATTAAAATGTGAAGAGTGTTTGAGAACTGTAGAATCAAACCCGAATGCCATTGAAAATTGACGACTTATTGTAATAAAGGGCCGAAGGAGGTTGATCCTACCAAGTGATGATGTCACTGAAATTTGTAAAATAAGTGAAAAATTGTTTAGGTGCATGCCCAAGCATAAAAGACTCACCCAAGTCGGGGGCTTTCGCATCACTCCTAATAAAGCATTGCATTGGCAGAAACTTTTTTCCTAATGTAACACATTTTCTAGAGGACGAGTCTCACTACTCATCAATCATCTCTGCAGTGGGAATATTATATTTAAAAACTAGAATTTACCACGAATTGAAACGTTTCTATGACAATCTGAATCTGGAAAAGATACGTGTGAAGAATAATACACTTGTTTTATTTAAAGGACAATAATATTAAAAGTAATGTAGTTTACAATTAAAATACTCTATAAACCGAATGAGCTTCATTTTTCCTGCTTTGTCACCCATTATTTTTTACTATACATACAAAGTTAGCACATAAAGACGAACAGTAGTAGGTAGTGCAGGTGCTGGAAGTATTAAAGTAACTAGAGCGGTGTGGAGATGAAATGTACTATATTGGCTGCCGGCAAGATAAGATTGGTTATTGTTTGGGGTATCAGGTCTACAGCTGCTCCCCAGTAATAGTATTACTAAGGAAATAACCAATTGGAACATTCCACGGTGTATTTACCCCGACAAGATAAAACACGAGGAATTCTTGGGCTAAATAAACTGAGCGCTGCAACACTTTCTCAGCTGTAAGGGGGCGGGAGGAGTGGGGGGACGGCTTGGGAGCTGGCTTCACTTGCCTCCCTCCAAACGGGCCCTGATGCCGCTTCTGGTTAGTTCTATGTTCTGTGGGTAAAACACACAAATGAAATGTAATATACAATTTTCTTTTCCTTTTTTTTCAGTCTTACTGAGAAATATCTATTATATTATGTTGAAGTAATTCCTCTTTTGTTTATAATCTACATTGTTTATAAAGTATTGTATTATAAACAGACAACACTGTAAAGTGACAGTTGAGATGTTCAAGGGCGGATCCAGGATTTTTTTCTGGGGGGGGCACAACGATGGGGGAGGGGCAAAAAAATCAACAATAACTTAGAAGTACACTTGTAGTATTTATGAAAGGTTTCTAAGGTCTATTAAAATATCTAAACAATAGTTTCACTCATTTTATTTCTGTTATAACATCACATGATTTGCCTATAAGTATATACTGTGTGATACGTACACCAAAGACCGTCTGGGGGGGCATGTGCCCCCCCTGGATCCGCCTATTGGGGGGCACGTGCTCCCGTGTGAAGGGGGAATAAAGAAGAGTTATCTGTAAACTCACCTACCTTCGTCCGGTAGGTCTACAGAGGGTCTTAATCTCTAAAGTCTTATGCCATCTATGTCTTATAGTTTTCCTGTATGCTCAAGTCTTATGCCTTCGATACCTTATAGTTTTCCTGTGTGCCCAAGTCTCTCCATATAAAAATACACAATCTTATATATATATTTTATTCTTTCTTCCACATACCTTTGAGTGTTGGGGGGTCTTAGTTTTTTCTTATTGGCTTGAAATACCTGCCTTCTGTCTTTTTTCCTAAAAATCACTTTATTAACATGTAAAATAAAAGCCAACTCTATATTTTTTTTTTAAATTATGGTGCAGATACGAATTTTAACTTGAATAAAGATCTTTTTAAGGGAAGTTTATAGTTTTCCTCCTTAATGTATTACCTTGAACCTTTATTATTTATTAGGCAGGTTTCTATAATAAAAATATTTAAATATTCACCATGAAAAGAACAATTAATAAAAAATAAAAAAAAATTTAAAATATTTACAGTACTTTCTTTAGATATTATGCTTAGAACCGATTTTCATTTCTCATTTTTTTTTTCCGTGGTAGGAATTCATGTGATACAAAGCACTAGTGAGCATAGGCGTAACGAGGGGGGGGGGGGTTATTGGGGATATAACTCCCCAATTGATTAGAAGAAATTTAAAAAAAAATTGTAAGTAACAATTTAAAAGAAATAAAGATTTGAAGGATTTTACTTTTTCAAAGTTATTATTGTGGGATTACAGAAGTAAGGGTCAATAATGTCAAAAACACAACAAAGAAAGTGCAAACACAGTTATTTTAATGAATAAAAGGTACAATAAAATGACAAACCAAAAAGTAATACTGTTTATTTACAATTACTTATATTATTATAGCGCTAGTATCTAGCGGCAACAACAAGATCGAAAATGTGAGAAGAACAGTTTAGACAATTCTTAGAAACTAGAAGTAAATTCTGGATCATATGCGGATCCAGGAGGGGGGGGGCACGAGGCCACGTGCTTACGGTTTTTTGTGTACCGTGGAGAATCCATTACAGTACATACTTATAGGCAAATCATGTGATGATAGTTGTTAAAATAACAGAAATAACATGAGTGAAACTATTGTTTAGATATTTTAATAAACCTTTCTATAAATACTACAAGTTTATTTCTAAGTTATTGTTGATTTTTTGCCCGTCTGCCTGTTGTGCCTCCCCCCAGAAAAAAATCCTGGATCCGCCCTTGGTCTGGATGGGTCTAGGAAGTTCCCTATGCAACTAACTATAGTAAGTTATTGTAACCAATAAATAGGGTTACTTGTATTTAAAAGCTATTTCTTGATTGCCCTTCCAAAAATAACATTTATAACTTCCAAAATAACATTTATAAAAAATTATAATCTATTTATTTAATTTGAAGCTACATGATTATAATATAATATAAATTATACCTATATTACGAGGCATCTTTTTTGAAGGGAGTAATATGTCGGAGTGGTTGACTGGTGGGTTAACCCTCCCCCCATGAGTCATCTCTAGTTACGTTAATGCTAGTGAATAAGATAAAACACATTTTTATTTTAATGGACTTTATTTATAAATATAAATTAAAATGTAGATATTTTACTATGTAACAGGTACAGTAAAACACACAAATGAAATGTAATATGCAATTTTCTTTTCCTTTTTTTTCAGTCTAGTTTTCAGTCTTACTGAGAAATATCTCTTATATTATGTTGAAGCAATTCCTCTTTTGTTTATAATCTACATTGTTTATAAAGTATTGTATTATAGACAGAAAACACTGTAAAGTGACTGTTGAGATGTTCAAGGGCGGATCCAGGATTTTTTTCTGGGGGGGCACAGCGGGCAGACGGGCAAAAAAAATCAACAATAACTTAGAAATAAACTTGTAGTATTTGTAGAAAGGTTTCCAAGGTTTATTAAAATATCTAAACAATAGTTTCACTCATGTTCTTTCTGTTATTTCAACAACTATTATCATGTGATTTGCCTATTATTATGTACTATAATGGATTCTCCACAGTACACAAAAACCGTCTGGGGGGTATAAGGGCGGATCCAGGATTTTTTTCAGGGGGGGGCACAACGATGGGGGAGGCAAAAAAATCAACAATAACTTAGAAATACACTTGTAGTATTTATAGAAAGGTTTATAAGGTTTATTAAAATATCTAAACAATAGTTTCACTCATGTTATTTCTGTTATAACATCACATGATTTGCCTATAAGTATGTACTGTAATGGATTCTCCACAGTACACAAAAGACCGTCTGGGGGGGCACGAGCCCCCGTGCCCCCCCTGGATCCGCCTATGAAGGTGTTGGCTGTGCACTAGGGCATCCATGTATGTGCTCAGCCATTGTGAGTGAGCTGGCGTCCTTCTGTAATTGTGACTGGATCTGTTGTGTGAAGTATCCGTCTGTCTGTATATAACTTTATGTTGTGTATATATATGTGCTCGTGTCATTTTAACTTATACTGTTATACTGTTGTGTTCCCTGCACTTTTTCCCCTTTTTACTCTCTATGTGAAAATATTACCAAGTGCTGATCCCTTTTTAGGTAGAAATGATGGTGGTATCTGTGGTTTGTTGCTTTCCACAGTCCCAACAACAGTCCAATCATTTTTCCATAATATTTGTGCAACTTCAAGGAGCGTGAAATAATTGTCTCCATCCATCATATTGTCGTCTTCTTTTCTCCTTTCAAAATATTTTGTATTTAACAGGACAGTTGATTGATACTGACTTGATTGACTGTTGAAGACCGATTCATTTGGACAGCATATTCTATTTCACCAAGACAATTATTAACATCCAATTCAGAATCAGTATCATGATCAGATGAAAATAATTCTGTTAAACCCGGCGTATGGGATCCACCAAAAAACAGTCTTTGTCGGTTTCATTGAAGGAGGAAGTTGCTAGATCAACGATTCTCTGAATTCGGCTAAAAATATTTGTTGTGTTTTACCAGCCATATTTACTAGAAAATATAAAAAAATATATTTAAAACATACATAGAGAAGAAGTTAAGAAAATGTGATAAACAAGTAAAGATAAGTAAAAACAAAAATAGAAAGCATGGCCAAAGGAATACTATTCACACATACTATGTTCAAAATAGTAGTATACTTGAGTTTAAATAATAAAACTATAAAATGAGTATTCAGTGCGTAGAAAAGTTGATATAAAAACGTACGTCTGCCTGTGAGGGCGACCTGTGGTCTAGCGGTTAGCGTAACAAACTACTAAGCCGAAGATCGCGAGGGCAGGGGGCCCTAGGATTTTTTAAAGGGAGTAAAAAATCCTTAGTTACCTGTGGTGTAATGGTTAGCGTTACAGCCCTCTATGCTCAAGGTCGCGGGTTCGCAGCTCGGCAGGTGGCTTAGGATTTTTTAACAGGAATTAAACAATTCTTGGTGGGTGACCTGTGGTCTAGTGGTTAGCGTAACAAACTACTAGGCCCAAGATCACGGGTTCGGAGCTCGGCAGGTGGCCCTAGGATTTTTTAAGGCAATAAAAAATCCTTAGTTACGCCATCCTTCGGAAGGGACATTAAACGGGAGTACCGAGTCTGTACGATGTCAGGTACTCGTTAAAAATCCCTATCCTAATTAAACCTGGATAGGCAAAATTTAGAGCTCCCAATGTAGTATCATCCAATTAGCCACAGCAGCAAAAAGTGATGTTAAATGAATAAACAGACAAATATCTGCCTGTGAGTCATCAATGGTTTTATAAAAAAAAAGACTTACGTTAAACGGGGAGCATCACAGCTATTGGCCCTCTCTCTTTGAAGATATTTATATATCATGGCCTTAACAGACATATTTATTTCGCATTTCTGTTTTTATCGTTTATTTTCATAGTAAATAATAATAATAATAAGGCTTAGCGAACCCGAAAGCTCGATACCGATACCACCAATCTCTGCTTGCAAACTTCCGTCCATGGGCCACTACCCAAATCCAAATCCGCCAGATCCCTCTTGACGCAATGCTCCCAACTACGTCTTGGTCCACCCCTCAGACCAAACGGAAATACTCTTATTAACTTTTCAGTGAATTCGTTGGTTACCGAGCTCAATTAAAGAAAAATAACTAAAATTAATAAATGATTTATCTCCCCAATTGCAACAAGTGTTGAAGAGATGTGTCGCCCTTTTAAAAATGTAAATTAGATAGTTCTAATTAGGATTGGGTTGTAATTATAAAGCTATAATTTTGCATCAGTTTGAAGTTAAGAAAAATAGATGCTCTAATAAAATGGTGATGTTACATTAGGATTGACAAAAAAAAAAGTGGAGGCAGAATCATAGAATGAATATTAACCCTCCTATTACGGTTACATTAGGAACCATAATAGGAGATTTAACCTGTATAAATAACGCAATCTGCCTTAAATGGAGTTAAAAAGACCGTTAAAGGTAAATATAAACTAAAATTAAAAATACAAAACAACAACCATTGTCATAAGTCAAAAAATAAAAAGTTATAAAATCACTTGAATTTTTAGGGATTTAAAACTTACATAATGCATACTTAGTATACTTTATATAGTGTAATGCTATAAAGGCACTACCCATATTCTGCTACAATTGGTCATTGAAGGTATTGAATTCCATAAATTCATAAAAAGCCATAAAATTTTATGAATGTACTTTGTAATTTGAATGTGTGTTTGAAGCAATAGTATTTTATTGTAAATCCGGAAGGATAATGTCAAGCATTCTCTGATAATGGATTCTGTGTTAAAAATAATGGATTCAAGATTTCAGAAATAAAAATCAAATGACAACTGGTGCGGTTGGAATCAATGTATAACAATTATGGCCTTGATTAGAATTCCATTTATAAGAGTTCGGCAACTTAACCTTAAGTTTAAAAGTAATAATTATTATTATTAATAATAATTATTATTATTATTTTACTTAAATTAATAAAATTTTCAATAAAAACTATTCGTATGTGAAATTGATTTCTGACAAGGTGGGCCATAGTTAATTTTGCCATTACCAAATGAATAATTTATCAGTTACTACGTAAATTACCTGTAGTTTATTTTTGTTATATTTTTTTCTTTCTTAACTTGAGCATCCGTCAAAGTCTAATACGATTGCTTTATTATATATTATATTTATTTAGGATTAACTTTCTCATACGACATATCACAACTGTGGTAAAATACAACTCAATATTATAAAATGATAGAATATTCTATCTATTTAAAGTTTGTTACTTTTTTCTCCATTATTTTTTTATTATTATTTTTTTAAAATTTATTTATTGATATTTACAACTGTATTACAATTATATAACAAGTAAATAGAATGCATGTTACATAATGACATGAGAATGACAAGTAGAGAAACTACCCACTGGTAGTACTCAAATCCATTATTTAAATGCGTTTTCTTTAAAACAAACGATCATAAAAATGTATTTATATATATATATATATATATATGTATATGTATATGTATATATATATATATATATATATATATATATATATATATATATATATATGTGTATATATATATTTATCATTTATCATTAAATTATTTATCATTTAGAAATACATTTTACAGAAATACACCTACGTTGCTTAAAACTTCGGTGATCGGGCGGGAACCGGTGTGATCAACGTGGTATGACCGTTGGCATTTATTATATAAACATGTCCGATTTCCACTTCTAATCCTATTGCGACTGATCCTTAGAAATTTATGGGCTTAGTCCTTCAAGTCCTAAAAATGTTTTCCTAAGTCATTGAAGTAACGACTGCCCACCGGTGCTGACTTCGATACTTGTGGTAAATTAACATTACAATATTATAATCACTTAACGCTTATACAATTTTATTTAGATTTGTTTTCTTATAATTACAGAAATTCATACAATTGTTTAACGTCGCTAAATAATTTTTTAATATATATTTCTGCCCATAACTTTTTAATCACGTTTATAGAATTGCCGTTGAACTGCAATGATTTGTGTAAGTTTTAACATATTGTGTGAATGACTCCGTTAAAAATTTTTTTAGAAATTAATAATTGTCTTTATTATTTAATATATGAACGCATACAAAAAAAAAAAAAAAAAAAAACAGAACAAAATTTGGGTTTCAATTCCGCAGCTTGACGCTTCGAGTTAAATCACATCCAGTTTTAACTTTTCATTCGTTTTATTTTTAAAATTATAGAAAATAGAAATAATCGTGAGTTTTAATTTGAAAAAAATAATGTAATCATGAGAAATGTGAATACATATTTCAATAATCATTTCATTAAGAAATGAAGGTAGTAAGATATGATGATATAATCAAAATAGTATGAGTCGTTTCTTTAATCTGTATACAGTCAGTAATAAAATTATTTGTATTTTCGAGAATATCAAAAAAGAAACGAATGAAAACTTGTTGTGACTTAACTCGAAGCGACTAACTGCGGAACTGGCACCAAAATGTATTTTGGCTGGTACGGAACGGAAATGACTGTTTCCGCTAGAGCTCGTTTTAAAATATACATTAATTAGTTGTTGAAACTAAAAAAAAATATATGTTAGCCTCCGCGATTCCATAGTAGATAACAGTGATTCTATGAAAATAACATAACAACTATAAACATATCTTTAATTGCAATTAAATAGTTGGTTATGACCAAAAAACGTTTTTATCTTTAAAAATTGCTCCAAAGTGGTTCTCTTGTTTTAATTGAGTTCTCCATATAAAATTCCCCAGGTATGAAGAAAGGATATCTCTTCCTTGTTCCTGGTTTTCTTTCATTGAGTCCCAAAACGTTTTAATCCTTGGTGTATTAGTCGAAGACTTGGGATCTACATAATTGGGTATGAGTTTCGTAGGCTTTTGGTTTCAGGTTCTCACAATAAGTTTTAAATTTTCGTTCGTTTCCTTTTTAATATTCATGAAATCAAAAAGAATCGAGAGTTTTAATACGAAAAAAATGATATAATTGTTATGTCCTTATTTAAATAATAAGTACTGACGTAATGGTATTGAAAATAATATAAGCGCACAAATAATGTTAACACTTCGTATATTCATATAGAACTGTAAGACAAACTTTTGGTGGGTTAGAATCATATGATAAGAGATCGATTCTCCTTTGCATAATCGATATATAACAATCTCCCGCACTATTTAAAGTATTTAAATAAATTTGAATTCGTGAATAATGAATTAAGAAAATAAATCATAATCCTGTAATCTGGTTGGCAATCTTCGCACTCTCGCTGATCTCCAAAGAATTGGCTGCAGTTCTCGGTGGTCGCTGATTTGTTCTTGAGGCTCCTCCAAGGTCTGTGATGGTTCTGGCCTGTGCTCATTTGATGGATCTCCTTCCTGTTGAGGTAGTATAATGGTGCTTGGATGCGAAAGGTCAAAACTTGATTTCTTCTTAGGTATGGATACCTTATATAATTGGTTAATATGTCTTTTAAGACAATAGCCATCGTCGTGTTCGACCATGTAGTGTCGCTTCCCGAGTTTCTTGATTAGTGTACCCAATTTCCATGTCGGTTTGTTTGAAGATGTATACCATCTAGACTGAATTCAGTCTCCCACGTTTAGTTGACGTGCGATGGTGGTGATGTCCAGGGAAGTTGTATGTTTTGGTGGCTTCAATAGATCTAATTTGATTCTTACTTTCCTCCCTAGGTATAATTCTGATGGAATTTTACCGCTTGCTAAGGGTGTTGATCTATATCGCATTAGAATTTCTTGTATTTTCCTGTGAAGAGGTAATGATGAAGTAGCCATCGCCTTCAATTTATTTTTCAGTGTTTGTACTTTTCGTTCCGCAATCCCATTTGTGGCTGGATGGCCAGGAGCTATAAACTTCTGGAAAATCCCATGTTCTAAACAAAAGTCTGAAAACGTTGCACTCTTAAATATTGTTGCATTGTCCGAAACAATTACTTTCGGTAAACCATGTGTGGAAAGGATATCTTGGAGATATTTAATGGTAGAGTCCGTTGAAGGGGGGCTTTTTGAAAAGCGGATTTCCAGCCATCTGGACTTTGCATCCACTAAGATTAGGAAATAATGGTCTTGGAATGGTCCGGCATAGTCTATGTGTACCCTTTCAAAACTCTCTGCTGGTTCTTCCCAATGGTGAATCGGTTCTTCCTTATTTGAGCGCACTCTTGGCATGATTTGACAAGATGTTCTATATCTTTATCAATGTTTTTCCATTTCGGAAATCTAAAGAAACGCTCTTCGTAGTTCCAGATAAATTATTTTTCTAATTCTGTTATGTCCTTATTATTTAAATAAGGACTGATAATAATGGATAATAATTTGATAATAAGGACTGACGTAATGGTATTGAAAATAATATAAGCGCACAAATATTGTTAACACTTCGTATATTCATATAGAACTGTAAGAACAAACTTTTGGTGGGTTACAATCATATGATAAGAGATCGATTCTCCTTTGCTACGGGCATAATCGATATATAACAGTAATTATGTGAAATTTGCATATTTCGGTAATCATTCCATCAAGAAATAAACGTTCCAAATAACATTTCGAAGTATAGATGATATATGTTCCTTGAAACGTTTATTTCTTGATGAAACGATTACCCAAATACAAAAATTTCTCTTAATTACACTCTTTTTTCCATATTAAAACTCATGATGAATTTTGTTTTCGAGAATATTAAAAAGGAAACTAATGAAAAGTTAAAATTTGTTGTGACTTAACCCGAAACCGATAACCTGCGGAAGTGATATCCAAAACAGAACTTATGACTGACAGTTTGATGGATGTATCTCTTTTTACCCGTTTTTATTATTATTTATGTGTGACTCTTGTTTATTACTATGCACTTCGGCCTAAAAAGGCCCATTGTGCTTGAGTTCTAAAGATCCCTAGCCTAGGTCTAGACTTCTGAGAAATTTTAGATAGTCTTTGAATCTCAGTTCTTGAAGTTCCTTGTGTCCTCCAGGGCCAAGGTCAAATGTCCTCTTTCGACTTAGTGATATACACTCAAAGAGAACGTGCCAGGAGGTTTCGTCCTCCTCTGTGCACCATCTGCACCGAAGTTCTTGTTCAATGCCCAAGCAATGCATGTGTTTCCTGAGTTTACAGTGTCCAGTGATGGTTTCAACTATACTTTTGAGGTCGGTTCTCGACATGTAAGCGGCTTCTTTCTTGATTTTCTCAGAAAGATTATCATTGAGATCCTTAATAAAAAGTTTAGTAGGCCTTATCTTGGCTCTATCCCAACGTGATTTTGTCTTCCTCTTGGCTAGTTTGTTAATTGTATCCTTAGCCAGGGGAAGGGGAACCCCGCACCATGGTTCTGGTCCAATTGGAGCGATAACTGCTCCTTTCTTCACCAATTTGTCGGCCCTTTCATTTCATGGTATATTACTGTGCCCAGGGATCCAAAATATGTTAACTCTGTTATGTCCAGCTAATTTATCAAGCCTTAGACATCATTCCTCCACTAGTCTAGAGTTTGTTACTGCATTTTGTGATGCATTGCATGCTGCCTAGCTGTCAGTGAGAAAATTGATTACCTTATTCTTGTGGTCCTTCATAACGAAGGCACCTGCCCATATTTCCGCTTGGAATACAGTGGGTGTCGTGCCCAGAGCTAAGTAATAACCCGTGCCCCGACCACCCCTGAACCAGAATCCCGAGCCGGCACCATACTCCCCTTTTACCCGTTAAAAGCGCCAAGTGAGCCTATGCACTTAGCTCTTTTATGGGCCAGACATAATCTCACACAATTCTACAGTTAGCAGATTTAACATTACATCTTCATCTAATACAATCTAAATAATATATATAGTTATATTGCTGCATATAGAATGCCCATTATTGCCATTGGTGGATTTGAGGGGAGCATGGGGGCCATGCCCCCCCTAGAGTTTTCATTAGTTGATATTGACCTGAATTTTAGTTGGTTTTCAACAACAAAAAAACACGTTTTACACACCAAAATTATTCATTGTATCAAATGTTTTCTCAATGGGTGCATCCAAAATCGGCGATTCCGAACTCTTTTATGTTTTTCATTCACATATAGATAGCTACCGCTTTGATCAAGGGAGATATTTTATCCATGTTATTGTTTTCTGGCCACAGTTGTCTTAAATTAAAAATTGATATTTTATGTATCTTCATTCATATATGGATCGTATGCAATGATAACAAATTCACATTGACCCATGGTCCACCCTGAAAATTCTCCTAGATCCGCCAGTGATTACTGCATACTTTTCCTTTCGAAATAAAACCCTTTTCCTGGAAAAATTTAACTGTACTTTCTTCATTGAAAATTGTACTAAAAAGCCACCTTAAATTGACAAATTAAACTAAATTGGGTATCAGTTCCGCAGATTGTCGTTTTAAGTCACATGTTTTAACTTTTCATTCGTTTCCTTTTTAATATTCTAATAAATAAAAATAATCGTAAGTTTTACTATGAAAAAAGTAATGTAATCATGAGAAATGTATATATTTCAGTAATCATTTCATTAAGATATGAAGGTTTGTTTGTTCATTTAACGTCACCTCACGCTGCCATGGCTATTCGGACGATGCTACAGTGGGAGCTCTAAATTTTGCCTATCCAGGTTTAATTAGGATAGGGATTTTTAACGAGTACCTGACATCGTACAGGCTCGGGACCCCCGTTTAACGTCCCTTCCGAAGGACGGCGTAACTAAGGATTTTTTACTCCCTTTAAAAAATCCTAGGACCACCTGCCGGGCTACGAACCCGCGATCTTGGGCTTAGTAGTTTGTTACGCTAACCACAAGACCACAGGTCGCCCCCGAAGATATGAAGGTTTCCACAGACATTTCGAAGAATAGATGATAATATAAAAAAAATAGGGTATGTAAGTCGATTATAGATATTCAGCCAGTAATAGTTGCTATATACTGTCAGTAATAAAATTATTTTTATTTTCGAGAATATTAAAAAATAAGCGAATGAAAAGTTATAACTAGTTGTGAATTGAATCGAAGCTACAACTAGCGGAACTGATACCCTATTTTAGTAGTCTCTATAGTTTTCGTATACGACAAATAAGGTTATTATATTTATAAAAGTAGTCAAAAGTATGATAATGAAAAGTAATGTTCGTAGAATCACTGTTATCTGGTATCAAATCATAGGGGCCACTATAGTACAAACGTACCACAATTATTATGAAAAAACCTATAATTATTTATATTGAATTTCTAAATAGCAGTATATAATTATATGAAGTTAATCGCTCTTTATGTTGATTATTAACAAGTAAACATAGTCAAAGAACAAACAATCGTACAATCGATTATGAGAATTGCAACTTCAGTAGACCTCGATGTATTTTCGTTTATTTTATGAAATTCTGTAGCGAGAGATTTTCATGTTGTGTTGAGGTGTGAAATGTGTTCCTGTGATAAAACTTCTAAAGTTTATTATCTGTATATTTTTCCTTCAAGGTAGCTGCGATGGAGGAAGTTAAAAACGAAGAGATTCAGAAACTTCTCATGTATTTTTCTCAAAATACATTTAAAGCAAATAATAATGAACCCACCGTAAGTTTTAAGTGTTGTTTTGTCTATTAAACTTGTGTATATTCATAGGTATGTTACCGCACTAATACATTTATCTATTTTTGAACATTATAAACGTTTGTTCGTTTAATTCTGATCCACTTTTATTGTCGTTTATATTGTGTTGATCACACGTGAGCTTAACGATTATTACTATGTTAAGATCAACTCTTACACGTGCTGTATTATTACATTGTTGAAGATTGCCTTTGTTTTGCTGTTTTTTAAAAGCTGTGAATCCACTTTTTCTGTACCTTAATTAACGTTTAGTATTTGTCTTCCTCAAGTTCATTTGTTAGTTCACATATATACATATTTTATAAGTTATTGATATTCATTGATAATTTTGATTATTTATGACTCAGAAATGTATTCTGAAGGTTTGCGAATGAAGTATTTAAACTCCTACTAATCTTAATAACTGTCATATTACTTAAAATTTGTAGGAGTTGATTCTTTTATACTTTATAGAATTGGTAAAATGATCCTTTATTGTTTCTGCCTTAATGTTTACCTGCATAAGTTTGATTTGCCATAAAATTTATATAGCTTATTTATATTCTGTTTTGTTTCTTTACCTGGAAGCATTGACATTTGGTTCCTTGGTTTTGTATCTTTCACAGCTTTGTCTTCTAATATACCGTTTTATCAATCATAATTAAGTTTCGTTAAGTATGCTATCAACTTATGCATATATTTATACACAAATTATAATATTATACATATTATAATAGATATTTCCAAAAATCCATAAATCTATATTAATATAGATCCATTGTGTATATAGTCCATTATATATATAGTTATATATTGCCCCATTCACTACCTACTCATTAGGTATAAAAAGATAGATAAATAAACTTCCTACTGTCACTTTACTATACTTTGAGTAGAAACTGTTACATTATTATTATGATTTATCTCTGTGTAGATTACTGTTTGTAGTATGTAGAGTTTTGAATTAAATTTTATAATTATTCTGCAAGTTTTCGCTGTAAGTTGAGTCACAACAAGTTGTAACTTTTCAATCGTTTCTCTTTTAATTTAAAAAAAAAATACAAGTTATAATTACCTTTAGTATGGAAAGGAGAATGTAATTATGGGAAATGTGTATACTTCGGTAATCATTTCATTTATAAATGAGTGTTTTAACAAACATGTATCTTCTAGATGAGGAAGAAAATGGTCTGGGTGGAGGTAAAAAAAAAAAAAAAAAAAAAAAAAATATATATATATATATATATGGTCAACTATTATTATTCAAGATATATCATCTAGATTTCGAAATGTTAGTTTAAACTTTTCTTTCTTGATTCAATGATTACCAAAATATTCTCGTTACCCCTAATTACATTCTCTTTCCCACACTAAACATCACAACAACTTGTATTTTTGAAAATATTTATAAGTATAGGAATAAACAGTTAAAACTTGTAAATCAACTCAAAGCGACAACTTGCAGAACAGATATCTTAAATTTGATTAAAAAATGTATTGTTTATTTTACCTCTTATACTTGATTGGTACAACGAATGCCATGCTAAGAAAATTGAAATACATTGTGAATATTTTTTATAATCTTAGTTCATTAAAAACTATTTTCAATTATTATTTTTGTTTTCAGGCTCTGGCTACTATGCAAAGATGCATAGATTTGGTGTCTTTGGATTACAGCTATATTGTGAGTATTAGTTTACCTAATGAAATAATCTTATTTGACTATCAGCTTCATTTGATAAAAATTAAATACTTATTTCGGTATCTATTTCACAGGTTGTTGCTTTGAGTTGAGCTACAATGTTTTAATTTTTTAATCATTTCATTTTTAATATTTTCGAAAAATACAAATTATTGTGAGCTTTAATAGGGAAAAGAGAATGTAATTATGGGTAAGAGTAGATTTCAGTAATCATTTCGTCAAGAAATAAGAGTTTCAACTAATATTACGAAGTATATATGATATATGTTCGTATAAACGTTCATTTCTTGATTAAATGATTACCGGAGTACACACATTTCCCAAAATTACATTCTCTTTTCCATACCAAAGCTAATTATAACTTCTATTTTTGAAAAATATTGAATTGGAAACAAATTTTACTTGGTTTTAAATTTAATATTTATCTGATAATTTCTGTCCAAGCGAATTATTGCATTGTTATACTCTCTTAAATTGCCATGGTCAATATTTTTAATCCATTCATCACATATTTTTCTGGTTTCAATCGTGTTGTCAATTTCCTTGCCAACGTTTCGCTGGCCATACCTCTAGCTTCCTCAGAGGTTAATCTGAGAGTCTCATATACGTAATACTGAGTTTTTAAAAGGAGAGGTGTGTGTATTTGTATACCAAATTTATTAGTGTGAATTATTGGGAAGGGAAGAAGTTCCTTAATGTTGAAGACAGTGATACATCTTGCTCCATGCATATTATTTGTAGACAGATTCATGTAGGTTTTTAATCATCATTAAAATAATATTTTGTTACATTTTTTTTTTTTTTTGAACTTTTGTTACGTGAAGATCCTATTGTAATATTTTTATCTGTTCTCATTTTTATTGGTGGCAGTAAACAAAAAATAATCTCAAATAGTTAAAATTATTGATTAAAATCCAAAATTTTGACTTGTGCTTCATCAGAATTGATAGTCTACTAAATCATAAATGCTAATAAAACATGTATATAGTTTGTATACAACTACTTAAAATAAAACCTGAGTGCTGGATTAGGCTGTTAGAATCTATAAGATTTGCAAGACTACCAGGAATGAAACAATTTATTAAACATAAAGGAAAGTTATTTTTGTTTAGTAGAATGAAATCTAAAATGCTTCATTTATAATGTTTTAAATTTAATATTCAATATATTTATTTGTTATAAAACATTTTTTACTCTAATCTTATTAGTGAAATATTATTTTTTTATTTATGTATTTACTATTTAATTAAACTTTTTAGGCTGTATTTATTTATTTTAATTCAAGTCATATCTGATTTCAGCTGGTTGGTAATTCCAACGGCGAAATATGCGGTCACTATCCTAGCCAGTTGATAATCATGGAGTATGAAAAAATTAACCATTCACTTCAAAATAGTGATCCAGACACCCCACCTAAGACAACTAACAATGGCACTCTTTATGAAAGTGTCTATGACAGTTCCAAATTGAAAGACTTGTTTCTGAAATCCAGATATGCTCGTTGTCGTGCAAGATTCCCTTTGCCCGTGATACTTTTTAATGGAAAGAATATATGCAGGTAATCTAAAATTAGTATGAATTTAAATATAATGGTGGTTCTCAAATAAAGTTTTATTTAGGTGACCAGTATTTAGAAAAGGTAACTCACCCATCTTTTTTATACCCTGAATTTGTATCTGGGTTCTTGTGTTCTCTTTGAACAATATAAAGAAAACAAAATGAAGCTTCTATCACTTTTTTTTTTACTCAAAATTTCAATTGTTCTTCATTTTGTTAATATGGTGGTTATGAAGAATGGTTTGTGGTTAGAGTGTCAGTTTAGAGAATTGATGACAATTGATAACTATGTGAAAAGAATGGGCCTTGACAGTTGTAGAGGTGCTCATAATTGGAAAAGCATTCATAAAAGACTATATTTGTCCAGAGCTTATCTAATACAGCAGGTAAGAAATAAGAGAAGTTCTTTGGGGTCTATTATTCATATGCATTGAAAAAAGTATTCTCAGGGAAAAAAAAAATGCCATCATCCCAATTCATAAAAAAGTAGTCGTAATGAGTGCAACAATTTGGGGACTATTAGCTTGTTCCAGGTTGTACACAAATTATACTAATCTATTCTGTAAAGGAAACTTAAAGCTATAGATATTATTGTTTTACCTAATTCTATCCACAACTCCCAATCCAATTTTTCTGCTGATGATTTACAAATTTATCTTTCTTTCCACTCGGCTTTTCTTATTCAGATATCTCATAACCTGAAGGATAAATTAATAATATTAGTCACTGGACTGATAAAAAATATTGAAGCTAAATGCAGATTGAACTAAAGATATACTAATAAGTTTTAAACCTCCCTTTTATATCTTTTGTCATCCTTTTCTTCAACAATATTGCTGCTCCACTTGATAAATTTATTTAAAACCTCAGGGTTACCTCAATCAACACTTTGTCCTGATGCAATCGTGCCTCTGAAATATCCTTAAAATTCATTATTATCTTTTAACGGTTTCATAAATTTCCCTAATCCTTAGACTTAAAACTCTGCTCTTTTTTTTCTCCCGATTTCACTATAGTTGCCTTTATCATTTTCTTGAACACCAGAATCCAATCAATAAATATTAATACTCTCATGTATTTAACATTTTAAAGAGGAACGCAGTCTTTGATTTATGGCCAACACTTTTGCTTCCAAATTATGCCTGATTCCTTGCAGGATTCTTCTTCTCTATTTTATTCTGTTTATTGTTGATTACAGAGCCAAGGTATTGGAAACTGCACCATCTCGAGCTATATGTGCCCACTATATAGAGCCGCTGATGTTGGTTCGCTGAATTTGCCTACCTCTTCTTAGTACTTTACAGATCAGCTTTGATTAGTTTTTTAGTTTCATTCAGTTTTTTCCTCATTTATTTTTAATATAGCCTGTCTGATTCTGTATCAAGCCTTTGCATATTGTCCTTGACACTAGGTAATGATCTTCCAATAATTACCATGTCATCTGCATAGACGAATATCTGCGTTAACTGATTAAAGGACTGTACACTGCATAGGGACTTCAAGAGGACAGAATATGATGATTATATTTATGGATTTTTTATTATAAGGCGCTGTGGACTACATCTGTTTCAACTGTTGTTTTATTTTCTTCCGTATCTCTTTCATTCTTTCCCTGTGTTTGCTCTACATTGCTTCTGTTATTTTATTTGGTCTTTCTTGAAAAACCTATGCATTCTAAAGTTCCTTCCTAAGTGAAGAATGCCCTTCAATACCATTTAGAGAGACCTCCATCTCTTGAATGTCCTAAGTGTTCATCATTTTCACCTTTTGAGAATGACATGAATACCTGTTTGAATGCCCATTGAACTGAATTCTTTGTTTTCTTATTGCATCCGTAATTTTGTCTTTGTGCACGTGGAGTTCCTGGTTATGGCGTTGTCTATAATGGTCTCCTTGAATGAGTCCCAAAATTGTTCCAAAGGCACAAAGATATCAAAATAGGAGCGATCTTCTACTAATACATATTGCTCTTTTGGTTGTTTTGCTGGCTTGTCGCACAAGGCTCTTCCAAAGATTCGTGAGATGAAACTTTTGAAACTTATTCCTCAATAATTGGCGCATTTGGTTTTGTCTCCTTTTTTATAAATTGTCCATCAGAAATTATTGGGCTTTGAAAGTAAAGATTCTAGAAGGTCATTTCTTGCTTTTTTTGCTACCGAAAATGGAAAAATGTAACCTATGCCCATCGAAAATTGTGTGATGTTTATGGCGATGGGTGCTTCAGTGAAAACCAGAATCAAAATGATTTACTCACTTCCAATGTTAAAGATGAACCTTGCCATTGGGGTCTATTGTAGAAATAATTGAGGTAGATCGACATATTTCATCCCATAGCATTGCTGCAGAACTAAACTTTGACCTTAAAACAGTTTTGAACCATTTACATAAGACTGGATACCAAAAGTAGCTGAATACTTGGGTTCCACATGAATTAATAGTGAAAAATTTATTAATGAACTGAGTTTCCTTTTGTGAATCTCACAGCAACAATATGTGAAAAAGGTTGTTGTCAAAGCCCATAGAAACTTCACAAACATTGAGAAAGCCTGTTTTGACAACTAAAAAGGTAATGCTGTGTGTTTGGTGCGATTGGAAAGAAATTGTTTATCATGAGCTGCTCGAACTTGGCCTAACCTCTTTATCTCCCCTCTCTCTGCTGCTCAGCATAGAGGAGCTTCTATCTACGATCCTTCTTAGTCTCAACACATCCTTTTCATTTGCACCAGGGTTTTTCCCTTCTTGCTCCTATTCTTTGCATGTGTTCTAGATACAAGATCCTTGGGCGACCTTAAGGCAGTGTAACAGAATGCCTGAACCACTTCGATTTTCTGTATTCAATGGAAGTCATTAGTTTGGACACTTGAAGCTTGTCTCTTTTGTCGCATTCTGAACTCATTCCGTCCTGTTTTCGGGTGTTTTACAGACCACTCTGTGATTGTTCTTTATTTCTACACTTGTAATACAGTTTGTGAACCATGACCCAACTTTCACTCCCATACATAAGTGTTGGGAAGCAGACTGCTTTGTATATATGGAGCTTTGTCTCTTCCCCAATGTTTCGGTGTTCAACTTTACTGTTATAGATCTGGTAATCTAATGCTTTTACTTTAATAATTCTGTTTTAGATTTCTTCATCTGCTTTACCAGACCTACTGATTCCTAGGTGGTTCCTAGGTAGGGAAAGTGGTACACTGCTTCAAGAGTCTCCCCATCGCAAAACAGAGACACATTTTCATGGCCATGCCTAGACGTAATGAGCACTTTACTTTTAGGGATGTTTATTGTCATTCCCTTACGTTGTAGCTCTTCTTTCCATTCTACAAGGGCTTGCCGCATCTTTTTCCTGGAATCTGCCAAAAAAACAATGTCTTCAGCATAGAGAAGGTTCTGGACTACGATAGGATGCATATTCATCTACCAGTTAATGTTGGTGATGTTCTTCTCTTGCACATTTTATGGATTTCACCCATAAAATATATAAATAGTAAAGGGCTAAGGCTATCATCCTGCCTGACTCCTTTATTCATCTTAAATGCGTTAGTCTCTCCTATTAATCTGTACTACTCCTTTTCCATTTTTATAAATAGATTTTATTGCATTTATTAGAACTCTGGGGCAATGCCATCTCTTCCTGGGGCTTTTCCAGTCTTCCTTTTCTCAATAGCCTGATTTATCTCCTCTTCTGCTGTTGCCTGTTGACCAGAATTGACATTAGTAACAATTGGAGGAATTGTACATTCCTCTTTCTCAAAGCGTTTTTTCAAAATGGGTTATCCATCTCTTCAGGATTTCTTTTGTCTCTGAGAGTATGCTACCATTCTGGTCCTTGAGGTTCCTTAGAGGTTTTTTATTGATTCCTTTTAGGAACTTAACTATTCTTCAAAACCTCTTGATATTATCCCGATAATCGTTCTCTAGTCTTTTACCAAACTCATCACATGTCCTCTTTTTGGCTTCTTGATTCAAAAGAGGCTTGTGATAATCACTTGGTTTAGTTTTTACCCAAAAACTTCAGAATTTATACAGTGAAGGACTTGTGGTTTTACCCGGAAAGTGGAAAAAGGTCATCATTTAAAAATCTATCATTGATTAGTGTTTGATTATTATTTTTCCCTAACCCAATAAACTATACATAGAGTTCAACTTCATTATAATGCTCTTGTCAATAACAATGTTCCAGTTCTAATCCTATTTTTCTTTGATCGCTTTCCCAATTGATTGTTATCTAATAAGCTTTGTTATTGCTTATAAGGGTTAATTTTCTTGGTCATAATGCTTTGAAGAAGTATAAATAATTTTTTCTTATTATGTTTTCTACATTTATAATGTAGAAAACATAACAAGATTGCTAAAAAGATTTCTGCTCATTATTTCTTAGATAATGAAGTTTGTAATATTGTATCGTAAGAAAAAGTAAAGCTATAAAAGGAAAAGTCGATTCCAGTAACTTAGTTTATATATAAATATATATATTTTTATTTCTTGAGTTTCAGTCCTTCTTTATTTAAAATTCTTTAGGCGATGTTTCGAGACCAGTTTTGTCTCATGCTCTTGCCCTAACAGTGAAAAATGAGATTTTTTAAAATAAAAAAACTAAACAGCACACCAAAACAAATATAAAATGATATGTGTTAGATGTAATTAGATAGTGTGTACTTATAAGTTCCAAAAAATAGATCAGCCCATCACCGTCCAGCTACCTCTCACTACATCATAAAATGTTTACACTGTGCAGTGTGCGAGGTGGCTGGTCTATTTTTTGGAACTTCTAAGTACACATTATCTAATTACTTCTTACACTTGTCATTTTATATTTGTTTTGGTGTGCTGTTTAGTGTTTTTCTTTTTTAAAATATCATTTTTCACTGTTAAGGCATTAGTATGAGACAAACCTGGTCTCAAAACGTTGCCTAAAGAATTTTAAATAAAGAAGGACTGAGAAACTCATGAAATAAAAACATATAATTTACATAACAGTCGAGAGAAGTAGAAACCAATACATATAGTTTGTATATTGACACACACAGCCTTAGTGTCAAGACTATTTACTAAAACCAAAGATTTGGATTAATTAGAGATAAAATCAATTGTCATGTACAAAATACAGTGTGAACATAAGTGCGGTAAATCCTATTTCAGAACAATGCTTAAAACGTAGAGTGTACCAACAATATAGTTGTAGTTCGATAATAAAAAACCCTTACAATCCAGATCAAACAGCTCTCACTAAACATTTCAAAAAACAAATCATGCATTTAAATTAGATAAACTCTCTAAAATTAAAAAAATTATTGGAATGGCAATGTGATTTTGTTATTGGTATTATTGAGAAGGAGAAAAGGGAGTCCATATAAAACATTTGAAAGAAAACAATTTTGAAACAAATGAAATAGTTGAATAATTAAACAATACAGACTAAACTGTGCCTACCAGCCCGTGACGTCTCGTAGATCTCAAAGTCTACAATGGCATATAAAATGAATGTCTCTCAGACCCCAAGGTCTGTTATTGTTATTTTTACTGTTATTAAAAAGTAATTAATTTTTTTTTGATTACTCAATATTTATACCAACTAGGGTTTAATGTTTCAAATTTAATTTTTAATGTATCATAATTAATCATAATAAAATTTGGATATTATTATTAATTATTTTATTCTAGTGTAAGCCTTAGCTTGGTAATTTTTAATATGTCAATGAAAATCATTCAATTCAATTCAAGTTCTTAAAAATTTGTTAATTTTTTTCCATCTATGATGTGATATTTATATTTGCAGGTCTTCGACATTATCGGGAGGCCCAGAAATGTATGGAAGATCTGGATATGATTACCTGTTTAATTGTGAAGACACTGGATACGAAGAGGAAGAAGTTGAATCGAACACACAGTCCACTCAAACTGGAGAAAATTGGCAGTTGTTCGACAAGGTGCGAAGCCAAGATATAAGACTACTCAAAACATTGAATGTTGGTACGATCATTGATTTTATGGTTGAAAAGAAGAAAGTTAAATTTGGATTGAAGTAAGTATTTCTGAGATTATTATTACTATTTCAGTTAAAAGTTCTCATATAATTTTGTTCAGATATTTTAATTGAAAGTGTTTTTTAGATCCCTATAATTATAATTATTATAAATTTATGTGAAGTAAATTTAAAAAATAAACTGTTTGTGAATACATATAATAATACATAAAATTTTATTTCATTAATAATTTAAGCCTAAGTAATACTAATGGAATTGCTCATTCTTTCTTTGATTGTGCTATAGGTCAGCAATGTAAGATTAAAAATATTTATAAATTTGATATTAGTTACTATTTAACATAAAAAAGTTCAAATTGTAATACTAATTTCATTATTTTAGTAATAAAAATTCTCTATAAACTTGTGCCTTTGTAGTTAAAATTCAATTTCTAATGTCTATCTTATTACAATGGATTAGAAAACTGATATTGCTGAAACCATGCTCTGACATTGTCAATTATTCATGTTTATTCTTATTTTTCATATCTGTATTTAATATACTCAGTAAATATATTCCTGGTGCTTAAAATTTCATATTAATGTATATATTTCGTGCTTTGTCGTCAAGCTCAGATGACTTAGTGGTTTTGTTTTTTTTCCTTGTATCAGTGGCATTATTTATCTCAATTTATTATCTTAAGAAGTTTCTAAATATTAATATTTTTTTTTCTTATTGAGGCTACTGTGTTTCTTTTATTCTCCAATTAATTCTTCTTCTCATCTGTCATCCTTAAATTCCCTTGAGATTTTATTTCTTGATTTTATGTACCGTTTCTTCCTTTATTTCTTTTTTTCCCTTTTCTTTGGATCCCCCCCCAAGCCATTGCAGTTTTCAGTTTATGTATTGTTTGTTCTTATTTATTTTGTTATAATTAGTTCAAGTAATTTTTTTAAGTTATTTTTCTTTTTAATTTTCCTTGATTTAAACATTCTGTTAATTTATGTTAAATTTTTATGTAGAAGAAAATTATTAAATTAGTGGTGGTATGTTTGTCCGTTCCTTCTCCAGTTTATAGCATTTCCATTGAACAAGGGCACACTCATAGTAGAATATGAATGAATTTTAGTATAGGAGTCCTTTGTGGTGTTTTTGAAAACTATTAAATTTTTAAAATTATTAAAATCTAATTTATTATGTGATGGAACTACATATCCATGTTTAAGTAATAATAAAAATAAAATATACCTGCTTAGATATTCAGCAATTCATTTTTTATAAGTATAAATTATGAACAACTATGTTTCTTTATAATTATAGCATTAATAGAAATTAATTTTTATCATCTATTTTACTTTAGTGTGAGTTCTTCTGAAAAAGTTGATAAAGAGAATAGATATAGTGATTTCACTATAATATCCCTTCCCTATCCTGGATGTGAATTTTTCAAGGAATATCGTGACAATAATTATACTGCCCAGGGACTAGTTTTTGACTGGTCTCAAGGCCATGTAGATGCGGCTATTGGTATTCCTAATGACAATATAGCCTCCCAACTGAAAATCGATTGGGAAAACTATAAGGTGACAATTTTTATTTAAATATTGTCTAATAGTAAGTTTTCATGATTTTTTTCAGAATCTAGAGAAAATATATATAATATTCTTTTGTACAATATATATTTATTTTCTATAGGAAAATTACTTGTATCTTATTAATAATTTAAAGAAACTCTAGCCAATAATATTTTAAGTTATGTTTTGAAATATTAATCACTCATCAATTGATAAACTTAACCTGCTTCTATGATTGTTGTCATAATAAGTTACAATCATTGATTAGTTATTTATAAAACATTAAACTTAAAGGTGTTAAAGTTAAATGTCACATCTTACAAAGTTTAGTAACTTTAGTAGTGTATTTAATTGTTATTTATACAAAATAGTTTTCCTTTTACATATATATATATATATATATATATATATATATATATGTATGTATGTATGTGTGTGTGTGTGTGTGTGTGTGTGTGTGTGTGTGTGTGTGTGTGTGTGTGTGTGTATATATCTTTTTTTTCTGAATTATTCCATTATTCATTTTATTAATTGTGGTTATTTATTTTTTAGATATGGGATTTGATTACTTTGACACAAAATTACATGCAGTTGGCTATTCAATATTTAATTGAAAAACCTGTTGGTACTCTAATTCATTGCATTAGTGGATGGGATCGCACTCCACTATTTATTTCACTGTTAAGACTATCATTGTGGGCTGATGGAGCTATTCATCAGTCTCTTTCTCCAGCCCAAATTTTGTACTTTACAATAGCTTATGATTGGATGTTATTTGGCCATAATTTGGCGGACAGAATAAGTAAAGGAGAAGAAATTTTTTTTTTCTGCTTTTACTTCTTGAAGTTTATTGTTGATGAAGAATTCAGTGTCAGGTAATACAAAGACTTTTATTTCACAAAAACATTAATGTATGATAAAACATTTTATGATGTTAAAAATGGTTAACTTTTTTTTCATTTTTGTGATAACGTGTTAGGCTAACTCTCAACGTTTTTTGATACTAAAATTATCATTATTTTTATTATATAGCATTATATAACCATCTAGTCACTATGCAACATAAACATTTCTCCACACCCAATGTATATTGTTGTCTTGGTTTGAGACTATTTATTAGTTTTAGTTTTACCCCTTATTGACAGCTGCCCACCATATTGTGATTACAATTAAGATTTTAATCATTCTGATTTGTAGAAGTTTGGACTCTGAGATTCTTCTACATAGACCTGACTTATCACCTAGTTACCAATGTGTCTCTCCTCTTTTTTATATTATCTTTGAAGTTATATTTGTCCTACGATAATAGATGTTTAAAAAATTTGTAGACCCAAAATCTAGATTAGTGTGGGACAGAGTGAATTTCAGGTTTTTTTTAAATATTTATGGCGTTGGATACTGTTCCATACAGCCAGTTATAGTTATTTGATTAATTGGTAAGTTTGATGCCAACAGCATGCGGTTTTTCCCAGATAGTCACCGCCTGTTATTCCCAGGCGATCACCCATCCAAGTACTAACCTCGCCCGACGTTGCTTAACTTTGGTGATCTGACGGGAACCGGTGTGTTCAATGTGGTATGGCCGTTAGCAGGAATTTCAT
This sequence comes from Arma custos, assembly GCA_037127475.1. NCBI lineage: Eukaryota > Metazoa > Arthropoda > Insecta > Hemiptera > Pentatomidae > Arma > Arma custos. The sequence goes on from CM073761.1 coordinate 40,526,030, forward strand.
GTTAGACAAGAAATACTCTGTAGGAGCATTATCTATTATACGTTCTCTTGTACAAATTCATATATTGACTAATAACATTTTTTAAATATTTTGATGAGGATTTAAAAATATTTTTAATTAATTATAGTTTTGCTTTTAGCAGATTGGAGGATAAACAAAATAATGGGTCTGTCAAGTCCGCTGATACAGAAGTACAGTTTGATGGGCTTCTGTTCGAACCAGAACCACCTGCAAGTTCGCATGATTCAAACATCAGTCTTAATTCTTCGTGGAGTTCTATAAGTAGTAAATGTCAGGAAGCTCCACCAGTTTATTTTCATCCTGACGAATTAAGGTATGTTTATCATTTAATTGTTCTAAAAATAACTCTAATAATAAAAATATAATCCTAATTATAATAAAAATATCTTTAAAGAAAAATCCTTAATTGAATTTACACCATAATTCTGAACAGCTTTTACAGTTTTATTTTTTAAATAATTATAATAATTTTAAATGTAGAAAGTAAAATAATCCTAGTTGCACCTATTACGGTGTAATTTTCCCAATTTTAAATCTAAATTGTCATTACCAATTTTCAACTATTAAGATTAAATATTGTACAGGAACTATTTAATTCAATATAAGATAAAGAGTGTCCCCCAAGACTACAAAACTTAATAATTAGGCCTACCTCAGTGGTAGTAATCTGGCAAGTCTGGTGTGTTGGTCCTTTTCACCAATCCCAATCAGCTGGCCTGTTCAAACACAATAAAGAATTGGGTGTATAAAAATAAAAAAAATTATCATTTTTTAACAAAATATTTCATTATTATTTTTCCTTTGATATAAAATACAAGTAATACTCAAAGTATAGTCAATTGCTATTTACCGCTATTAGCCATTCGTTATCCAATTACACGATCCCACACCTGATACCATTCCTTGGAAGGCTGTCAAAGAACTCTTGGACCTCATTTCAACTTCTGTAAAATTATCAAATGGGCCATGGATTGAAACAAGTAGTAATTCAATGGTGCAAGGTCTGGACTGTATGGTGGATGAGGCGGGAGTTCGAACCCATGAAGTTTTTTAAACTTTTCTTTGGTTCAATGATAACTGTAAGGACAAGCATTATCTTTTTGGAATAAAACTCCTTTTTGGTTAGGAAAAGCAGGATAACGCTCTTGCAACTTCGTGTACAATCTCTGCAGTTGTTCACAGTAGAGTTCAGAATTCATAGAGCATTCCTCAGGAACAAATTCGTAAAGAATAACATCTTCAAAATTCCAAAAAATGCATAGCATGGATTTTTTTCCAAATTGCCCCCTTGCAGCAACTGGAAAAGCAGTTTGACTGTGGTCTAGCCATTGGTCATGTGTATTCGGATTTTGCCGGAAAACCCACTTTTATTAGGGGCAGAGTTTTATTGATGAGAAGCATTTCTGTAATAGGGTAAGAGAAAATCCACTGGCTGATTTAAATTGTGCAAATTAATGTTAATAATAACCCATTCTGTTGGGTTGTTCTGGAAAATAATGCAGGATTTTATGTTTTCTTTAAAATACCCCTCTGAATAGTAAATTGTTTATGTTTGTGGACTTTTGACTTTTATAAACCTAAACCCTTATTAATCCTCTTTCAAACAGATGTTTATTTACGTCTGTAACATTTTGCTACTTATTAATAATTCAGTCTACTAAGATGTAAAAGTGTGATTTTCCCATAATTTTGTTGTACGAGTTCAAACTCGGGCGGAATGGGACCCAAATAGCCAGAAATATCAATGAAGTCTGGGGTGAAGGAAGTTAAAGTGACTGTAAGAAATTTCGACCTTTCCAGAAATTTGGAAAAGCAGTTGTGAGCCTTGAAGACTAAGATAGCCGAGGAAGAAATTCTGCCCTTTATGATGTTCTCCAAGCTTTGGTGACGAAAATCCCAGAATAACTGTTCGAGAACTAGTTGGGAAATTCAAATTCAGCAAATCCACCGTCATCGACCATCTCAAGGTGAAACAGATTGAAAGTTGAATTCCTCACGCATTAAACAATCTTAGTATTACACTTCTTTGCCGAAATATTAGTGATCCTTTTCTGTTCAGAATTATGTCTTGCGATGAAAAGTGGATCCTCTACAACAACAGTGGCTTGACAAAGGAGAAGCAGCACAGCATTTTTCAATGTCCTCAAATTATCAGAAAAAGGTGATGATTACTGTTTGGTGGGCTTCATTTGGTCTGATTCATTACGACTTCTTGAATCATTGCAAAACCATCAATGCTGAATCCTATTGTAACCAAATTGAAGTAATGCATCAGAAATTGGCATCTTTAGTCAATCAATTTTGACTTCCTGAAAATTTATGGAGCTTGGCTATAAGACTGCCATACCCGGCCTACTCACTGGATCTCTCGCCTACTTATTACGTTCTTTTTAGACACCTGGAGCACTATTTACAAAATAAAAAAATTATTTATCGCAGAACATTAGAAATTGTATTTTCTGAATTTATAAATTCTGAGGATTCCAAATTCTATTCAGATGGTATGGAAAAGTTAGCCACAGCCAGAAATCTACAGAAAGTAATGGAGATTTTTTTGATTAACAAAAACAGTAATAAATCATTAATGTTTATTTTTTTTAATTTTAAAACCAGAATCCTGCATTATTTTCTGTACAACCCAATATTTTCTCAAAATTAACGATAATATTAGTCTACCTACCCATTTATTTTAACTGCTTGTGTAATTGTCCATAATGATTTTTATAGTGATTCCATCCAATAGTTCGCAGCCAGTAATGTGTGTTCGTGATTACTAAAATACTCCTAATGGTCTAAAGCTAAAAAAGTTCTGGAAATTTCTTATATTATACTTCCCACATCCTCTAGCAGTACAGAGGCAGACATGGGGTATAATACTAACGTTAATACCCCATATCACTGGATCTCTCGCCTACTTATTACGTTCTTTTTTGACACCTGGAGCACTATTTACAAAATAAAAAAATTATTTATCGCAGAACATTATATCTACTAAACAGATTATATCTTGAATTTTTTTGTCACACCTTAGTTCTGTTTCAAAATTTATTTATTAGGTATTCATTTTGTATATATTTTTAGACATATGATAGGTATAATAAACATTAAAATATTAATATTAATTGTTTTAATTCTTTCTTTTTTATTCCTAATATTTTTTTCAGCTTATCAACCTCTAATAATTCCACGATAAGTAATATGAGTTATTGTGACAACTTAAAAGCTGACTATGTACATTCTGCTGGTTTAAATGAACTTTCTGATAATTCATCACCTAATAGTCACACTTTCATGAATGGAAATATTGACAGTAGCATTGATACCTCCTCATCTTCAAGCTCTGACCAAAGAAGCTCTAATTCGAGTCAGGACATGAAATCAAGTAACTCTTATTCGAAAAGTGTGGGCAGTCGCACCAGTCCAGTTGCTGTTCCAACTAAAACAACAAATGGTAGGACCAGGAATGAATCTACAAGCTCATTAAGCACTGGCAGGTAAGAAAAATTATATTTATCAAATTAACTAACTCATAAACTGTGGTAGTGACAAGCACTTTTACCGGTCCTACATTTTTTAGTCTCAAAATTATTATTATATACTTTATTTTGATAGGAGCATTTTATAAAGTTTTTAATATTTTACTGTATGATTTCAATTAATTAAACAATTTGAAAGTTATTTGACATCAGCATCTGAATAGACATTGACTATACTGTCCTGAAACACATATTAATAGTAATGTATTATTAAATCCATATATTATCCTTTTATATAGTGATATTCTAACATAAAATTGTTAATTTGTAATTAATTGATCTTGAGATTGATCAGGTGTACAATTTCAAGAAATGTATGGTCGGTTATTACTTTTTTTGAAAGAGGTGGGTAAAATTCGATATGTCTGGTTCGCCATGGGCAGGATACAATTTCGGAAGGAAGGCGGACATCAGGTAGTCTTCATTGACAAGGCTCTGGATCTAGTCATCTTTGGTGGACTACTGGAGTCTTGTATACCCTCAAGCTGCACGGTAAACTTTTGCAACCACGGAAGTCTTGTTTTGTTTTACACTTTCATTTTATTTGGTTTATTCATTTTTCAATATATTTATTTCTACTTAGCTATCTAGCCATATGGTGTTACAACCCTGGAGATGGGCTTAGGGTTTTGACCTCCTCTAGAAGCTGCCGCCATCCAGCCTCTTTTACTTATCAATAGGGCCCTAAAATTACTGTTATTTTTCTGCATGCTTATATGTTTGTTTTATTTTATTTGTTGATAGTACTACCATTTTCCTCATACCATAGTACCACTCTTCTCTCAGACACATGGTTAAACTTGTTTTTCATTGATTCACCATAGAAACTTCTTTCCTCCTCTCAATTGCCTGTTTCCATTTCTTTCCTCTCACAACTTTTTTACATTTATTTATTGAATTTTACAACTGTATAATCGAAAACATCAAGTAAATATAATGAAAGATATATAATGGCATGAGATAAAGGCAAGTAGAGAAACTACCCAACGGTAATACTCAATAAGAAATTCAACATAATAGGTCACAAGGTCATCTTTTTTTCAGACGCCTCGGAGGATTATCAGGAATTAAGAGGTTGCCAGGTTTGTAACTAGTGGGTTTGAGTGGGATTAAAGTTTGTCTTAAGAAGATTGATATCGGATTTGGGTCAATTCAGTAATAAGTGGGACATTAAGGTCACTATGGATTACTTTTTTCGTAACAAAGTAAGGAGTATTGAGGATTTTGGATTGTAAGGATTGAATACGAGAGGAATTCAATGGCTTCGTGGAGTTCCAAAGCTCTATTCCGTAAGTCCAGATGGATCTTATGATTGTCATTTATATGAGTCTTTTGCAATTAATTGGGAGTTTAGAGCGTTTGTCTAATAAATGTTGAAGAAACTTAAAATGGTGGGCTGTTTTTTGTCGTTTCAGTCTACTATGAGGATTCCAAGTTAAATGTTTTTCAAGGTGTAGTCCTAAGTACCGGACCTTTTCTACAGTGGGATGCTATTAAACGATGCAGGAGGACAGGAAGTCATTGGTTTATGACAGAGGGTAAAGATGATTTGACGGAATTTGTGAAAATTTATTTTAATCCTCCAGTTTTGACAACATTTCTCAAGGTCAGTGATATGGGATGCTATAACTGAATGGGTTGGGATATCAGCTGTATAAACTGTGTAGATTGGGCTAAGGATAAAGGGATGAAATTGCATTATTGTGGTTTACTTTGAATGACTTGTTGGAGACATATGATTGGTGGATAATGAGAAAGTATGTAGGAGGTAGGAATCTGCCGAGTTAGTAAAGCAACCCGGGTTGCCAGACTTGATCAAAATCGAGGTAGACTACTGAACAATATAATCCACCTACCGAAGCAGAGAAAACAATGTCCCCCACATTAGGCATTGCTGGAGAGTCGAGTGGGATGTTCTAAATCCAAATTGGTGATCTGGGATAATGTGGTTTGCATCCAAGATGGGGTACAATTGTTTTAGGATGAGCTTTTCTAGGATTTTACCCATACACGGTAAAAGTGCGTGAGGTAGGTAGAACTAATCTTCCTCTGCATTTTTTCTCAATAAGATACGAATATGCCGTGGCAAATCGGTTTTACGATAATTTTATGATCTAAGGTGTTATCATGTAAACTGGTTCTTATTTATGTTGTATATTTTTCCATGGCTGAATAAGTGTCTTGTTTTGTCTTAAGTGAAATTTTTAAGTCCAGTTTGTTCTCCAAGTCATAACAGAAGTTGTCCCTGTAATCAAAGTAGGAAGAGGAGGCTTGGGAGCGAAAATTGAATGTAATAAAATGAGAACTAGGCTATCTGATGTAAGGTCGTCCAAGGATCTGATATTGACTTGATGTTCGTCAACCCCATCTCTGGTGTTCAGCATTGTAGTCTCCTATAGAAATAGTACAATGAGTGAAGTGAGTTTCAGTTAGCAAAGCAATGTCCATGTGGTTGTCATGGAGAAATCTGTCAAGCTCGTCACAGTGATTATGCAAGCCATTTGCATTCCAAAGAACAATAGGGTTTGAGGCTGCTGCTGTTTGCTTGAGGTTCTTCATGTTCTGTTGTTCAGAAGTCTATCTGTGGGGTTATGGTGGAATATTGTTGTGATGCGTGTGGTGTAGGCAGTTCTGGAAAGATAGCATTATTATCAACTTCAGGTGCCTGACTTGTGCTCTTCTCTTGGATTCTTAGTTGATTGTTATTTGTTCTAAGTTGTTGAAAGTTTTTGTGGACTGAACAGCCTCTATGCTGGGTGGTCTTCACCACAAAGAGCACATTTTGCATGTTCATCTCTTGATGTCTGACAAGTGTCAGATGGATGTTGATTGCTAGCTTGTTGGTGGCAAAAGGTCTTGGCGTGACCTAAATTTTTGCAGTTAGTTCTCTGTATTGTGTTTTTTTCACTTAAGTTCTTCAAATTTGACAGTGGAATATACAATTCTTAAAACTTAAAACATTTTCTTATTATTTCAGGCTGGTTCTTTTTTTTTTCTTTGGCGTTACTGCCCTTGAAGGGCATGAACCTCATCAAAGATTGCACGCCAGGCTGTTCTATCAGCCGCAGCCGCTCTCCATCTTCTCACTCCAAGTTGTCGCAGATCCGCTTCAACATCGTCTAACCACCTCATTCTAGGACGTCCACGTCTTCGAGTACCACCTGGCTTTTCAAAAAGCAGCTTCCTTGGTAGACTATTTCCTTCCATGCGCTCCACATGCCCGAGCCACCTTTTCCCTGCCCCTTTTTTATTACGCTTTAAAAGAATTGCCGATAGAGGATCTCCTTGCCTAAGTTCATTATTGACTGGAAACTCCTTTCCTTAATGTACCCTTTGATCCGAAATTTAGAATTGGTCATCGTCAAACGAACCAGATGTACTAACTTCTTGTAGACTCCAAAACTTCGTAAATCTCGGGCTGGTTCTAGTTCCATAAAAAATAATGGCTGAGGATACTTTTTGGTGGGGTGCAACACCGACAAAATATTTCTAACATTGTGCACTATTTTTTCTAGGCCACTTTTAATTGCTGATACGGGCGTGGATGAGTGTAGGCCTCTTAAAACCATTCTGTATGATTTTTCCTGATTTAATTGATAACAATGGAAGATTTATAACAGTTAAATGGATAATTAAATTTTTGTAACATTCTTTATTTTAAGTGTTTATTTTAATGCCTTTCACTCTAGAAAAACACTAGAAATTTGATTGTCCTATGAGTTCTGATATTTTCTGACAAAGTTATTAAAATTCGTAATATGCGTGGTAGATCAGGGTCAGTGAACCCTCAGTTTTTCATGTGTGTTATCACTAGGTCCAGAGTTGCTGCTGGTTGAGGGAATTGGAGATTTACTGGCTAGTAATTTTACTGCGGGTTTTAGGAGGCTCTGTTGTGTGGTTCGGTGCTGAGCCAGGGGCAGACTTTCTCTGATGTTTTTGGAGTGTATGTCTTTTCAAATATTGTGAGCCTGTCTCACTTATTTCTGAAAATGTAATCTCTTCCTTCCACACTTTGGAAATAAATACTATAAGCCTCGTGGAGGGATTATTGGCCACGTTGCTACCTTTAACAGCTGGTCACTTATGTATTAACTGTATATTGTTTTATAATACACTCACTCACCTCACTTGAGGATTCTGCAGTGAGGGATTCAAAATCACCTTTGGGTTTGTAAGATGGTTCACTTTTGCAAGCTTGTTAAACTCTGTCGGACACACTGATATGGGTATATCAGCACATGACCATGCTCACAAACACATATCCAATTAATAAATAAGAATAAAGTTCATTATTCAAAAATTACTTTTAAAAAAAAAAGGAGCTAATATATAAAATGTGTCGGACTTATTGCAAATAAGACAAACTCACACTTTGTCAACAATAATTGATTGTGCGACAATTTAGAAATGCTTATTTTTGACCAATAAAACTCAATCAGTTGAACTCTTAATGCAATCAGTGTATTTGAGAATAGTTATTCAACGTTATGGTAATAAATATATTTCAAAACTATCTTTGGCGTTCAGGACTTTTTATATAAGATTTTAACCCATTTACTTGTTCTTCTAATTGACCATCTTCATTTTCTCATCAGTTAATTTATTTTCTAAGCATAATATTTTTCTTTCAATACATTATTAGCTATTTCATCTCATGTTTTGATGCTACATACAAATTTAAGCATCTTCAAGAAACTATTGAATAATTCAGAACTGTCAAACAATAAATTCTAAAATATGAGATATTGTGAACAACTTCTCAATTTGTGAAATATTGTGAAGAGATAACAGAATAGTGTTACGGGCAGAGAGAGACAGACGGGCGGAAGGGATTTTGTCTTAAATTGGATTAGAACCATCTCGAAGATACTAGAACAGCCTCCTGTACTTCCGCCCGTCTAGAACATTCTACCTTGATATAAATAGCACCCCCCTCGCCGGGAGTGAGTCAGTCAGTGAGTAAATCAGGCAGTGTGATAAACTAGTGTGAGTGAACTGTGACAGTCTTGTGAGTGTAATAAACCGTTTTCTGTTTATTACTGTGTGTTAGTTTGTTATATTTGGAGAATCTTACGGTCGGTGGACTTTAATTAGTGAACTGCAAGTGTTAATTTGAAGTTATAAGCTCCAGCGTTTTTTTAATGTATTTGTACAAATTTATGTAAATAGTTAAGCTATTTAATAGCAGTAATATCTAGGTATATTGTTAAGAGTTTTTATTTTATTACAAAATTTATTTATTATAAGAACAAAACAATATTTGATTGAACTGAGATCTTTAATCTCTGTGGGCCAATGATAATTACAGTTTGGGATCGGTTGTAACAATAATAACCACTCACATTTATCTCATCCAATTGTGTCTTAAAACTTCTTCGCCCATAACAGCGATGCCGAATGACACCGATGCTTCTCTTGAACACTGGGAACTCATTACAGCAGACTGTCAATGGTAGAAATGCTTGTAGAGATTCTTTCTTCAGGATATCCAATCTTCAAGTCATGTAACTTAAGTCCTCACTCAGGGCGTTCTTGAAGAGAGCTGAAAAAACTGGGAAGGTCCTATCCTCAGGACCCCACGCTGCAGAATGCTTGAAAGATGGCGGAGCTGTGCATTGTCCGTAGTGTGCGGCAATGCCATTTGTATGATTTGGAAATCAGTTTTACTTAAAAACATTGTGCTTTTCATTGAACAAACCAAATATTAATTTAATAAAAAAAATATGTTATAAGTTTTGAAATTATTTTTATTTACTTAAATAAACTAATCAGAAATCTATGTCAACTTTAGGGTAATCCAATTGATAAGCTAACCATCGATAGTTTTTTATTTATTTCTAACATATTTTGAACCTCAACAATATATAGGCCTAGGTTATAATAAATATTTAGAATATTGTTATCGTAAATTTATATTAGTTTATTAATTTAATTTTTTGTAACTTCATTGTATTCTTTTTGTCACTTTGTTTATAAATACTAGTATCTTGAATTTAGGAGTAGTTTAATTCATTTTAACACCCAGTAGCCCGTAATAAATTGGTGTCAGATGAGGGATATTGTGTAATTTCTATTATTTTGCTTGTCTTGCATTTTGTAATTATTGGGCTAATAATTGTAAAAGGGTTAAATTGATTGATTTAAAAGTTGCGGATTTGAAATGGGAGTTAGAAGAACGAGATCTGGATTCTTCCGGAACTGAAAGTGTACTGCAACATCGCTTTCGTCAATTTTTTGTAGAGTTTGGGGAAAATCCAGAACGTTTGAAACTGATTTAAGCAATGTAGATAATAAGCTAGGTAATGTACATAATGAATTAGGTACTGTTAAAAATGAGTAAAGAAATGTAGATAACCAAGTAGCTGATGTAGAATCTAGGTTAGGAGACTGAATTAAATTAGTAACGAACTTAGGCTATGAGTAGAAGCTCTCGAGGGACGTATGAGCAACCCATCGACGAACGACACCGACCGCTTCTTCGAGGGCAGCCTTCATAACAAAGTTATGCCCACCAATGCTGGGACGCCACAAATTCACAACACCATTCCAGTTTTCGACGAAAAGACACCATGGGAGGACTGCATGACTCTCTTTGAGGCAGCGGCTTTGATCCTTGGGTGTTCAAAGGAGACCCAAACTTCAGCGTTGTGCCTGCCCTTGGGAGTACTGCAGGGGATGCCCATGTCGGAGCGGTCTAACTACTGGGAGCTGATTAGAAGACTGAAGATGCGTTTCGGTCATCGCCACATGGACCAGCTTTATCGCTCTCAGCTGAGTAGCAGGATCCAGAAGACCAATGAGACGCTGCAGGAATTTGAAGCGGATATTGCCCGGCTGGTGAGGAATGCCTACCCATCGGTCACTGACGATGTCTACGAGAGCCTGGATGGACTTCGGGACTCCGAGATGCTACAAACAGTGAAGCTCGCCCGGCCAAAAACTTTGCGAGACGCATTATCTCAGGCCATGGAGTTCGAGGCTGTCAGACAGTCAGTACGGGGCCATGCGCGAGTTCGAGCAGCAGAAGCAGAGCCTATTGTGATCCCTAGCGTCGAAGACATAGTCACAAAAGTTTTGGAGGCTGTCAGGATCTGTAAAAAGGAGAGACGCTGTTGGAGCTGCGGCCAACTTGGACACCCTAGAAGCAAGTGTCCATCCAAGAAAGAAAAGCCACAGGAAAACTAAGGAGGGTTGATGGGAAGGGACAACTGTCAACCCGTAACGTCAAAGGTGCCGGGAAGACCATCAGAGTTGCGTCAATAGGGAGCAGAGCGAACAGTTTCTACGTTGACGGGATGGTGAACGGGCAGTTGTGAAGTCTTCTACTGGATACTGGCGCAACCATGACAATTTTGAACTCGAAGACACTTCCCGCTGAGAATATCCTACCAACCATTGGGCATTACGGACTGCCACGGCAAGGTCTACAGGGAGACAATTGCCACCTTCATCATTGGGGGTCAACATCTGAAGCACCACGCTCTCGTGGCAGAAATAGATGAAGATGTCATATTGGATATGGACTTGATGGTCACATACGGGATCAAGCTCGATATGGTGAGATGTGTGATGACGCTGGGAAACAAAGAAGTCATCCTTCGGCAGGGAAAGGAACTCTACGCATGAGTGCGCTTACTAGAAGACACCACTTTACCTGCACGGAGCCAAATCGTGACACATGGGACAGTCGAAGGACATCTACCTGAGGGTCAATGTGTGCTACTTGAACCTGGAAGGCAAGAAGAACAGGAGATCGGATGCAAGACTGGTTGCAAGGTCTCTCATCAAGGTCGGACGTACCACTCCTATTCGGCCTCATGAACCTGAACAGCTTCCTAGTAACGCTGTACAAAGGAACACCAGTCGGGGAATGCACAACCGCTACCTCAGTGGTTCGTCAGCTGCAACGTCATACCACCAAGCTGCAAGGACTGCCAGAAGAACTAAAAGGATTTGTGGACGAATCATGTCGTGGCCTTTCGCCTGAAGAGAGCAAGGAAGTGAAGAACATGATTACCTGATGGCATGACGTTTTCGAGATCAGCCCAGGACCACGGGGTAGAATGGATATCGTTCAGCACAGCATTGACTCCGGGGATGCAAAGCCCATCCGACAGGTCCCGCGGAGGCTGCCGTTAGCCAAACGGGAGGAGGCCGAGAAGATTATTAAGAAAATGGCGGCTGATGGTGTCATTGAGCCTTCAAGTAACCCCTGGATGTCCCCTGTTGTATTGGTGAAGAAGAAAGATGGCACAACAAGATTCTGCGTAGACTACCGCCTTCTGAACAACGTCACCAAGAAAGACAGTTATCTGCTTCCCAGGATTGACGATACGCTGGACACCCTAGAGGGTTGTGAACTTTTCTCTACCTTGGATCTCCGCAGTGGATATTGGCAGGTTGGATTGGCACCTGAGGATAAAGAGAAGACGGCGTTCTCGATCTGAACTGGACTTTGGTAATTTACAGTAATGCCAATCGGGCTTTGCAATGCTCCTGCATTTCAGAGGCTGATGGAAAGTGTGCTAAGAGGTCTCTCTAGGGAAATATTCTTGGTATACTTAGACGAGATCATTGTGCTGGGAAAGTCCTTCGCTCACCATCTGAAGAATCTGGAGGTCTTCGAACAACTGCGTGCAGCGAACCTAAAATTGAACCCGAAGAAGTGTAATCTCTTCCGAAGGCAAGTCAACTACCTGGAGCCAACGGAGTTGCTGTTGATTCAGGGAAGATTATGGCGATCACCGACTGTCCAGTACCTCGATATAAGCACCAAGTGAGAAGTTTCCTCGGGCTCTGCACCTACTACAGGAGGTACGTGAAAGGCTTTGCTAACATCGCAAAACCTCTTACCAGGCTTACCAAGGAAAAACGTATTTTCCATTGGGATCACGAGTGTCAGGCATCCTTCGAGGAGTTGAAAAACAAATTGAGTAGTGATCTTATTCTGACCCATCCACGTCCCGAGGGCAAGTTCATACTCGACACAAATGCCAGCAACATCGCTATTGGAAGCGTCCTCTCTCAGCTGCAAGACGGAAAAGAAAGGGTTATTGGATACTTCAGCAAAGCACTCTCAACTCCGGAACGCAACTACTGTGTCACAAGGAAGGAGCTTCTGGCAGTAGTGAAATCCATAGACCATTTCCATAAATATCTATAGAAAATAAATTTCCATAAATATGGACCAAACGGCTGTAATGTGGCTGCTGCGATTCAAGTCACCAGAGGGACAAGTGGTGAGGTAGATAGAGCGCCTTCAAGAATATGACTTTGAATGTCATGCTGGAATGAGTCACAGAAATGCGGATGCGCTCTCAAGGAGACCTTGTGTACAATAAAGTACTCAGTACAATAGACTGGTCCCGTACAAAGGAGACCATGGCCCGACAGAAGACCAGCAGGTCAGGTACCTAAACAACATGGAGACAAATAATGACTCAGTTGCACATACTAAGTTACCAGGTTCCCGTCCAGTCACTCAAACAATCTACTGGGATATCTTATGTTACCAGTGGACTATTCGAAGTGCAAATGGTCGCCGAAGATCTGAGGATGTCTTGAGGGATTGCAGTGGTCTTCAGGAAGAAGTTTGGCGAAACTGAGGAGCTAGAACCCCAAGGACCAAGTGTCGGGAAGGCACTCCACCACACACACGAAGGCCGACATCTGTTTTACTTGGTTACCAAGCGTGCCACTGATCAGAAGCCAACAAATGGTGCACTGCGGCGAAGCCTCGACGACCTGCGGAGTAAGCTTCTGAGACTGTGTGTCACAAAGCTCGCCATCCCTAAGTTAGGTTGTGGATACGATGGCCTGGAATGGAAGGTTGTCACGAACATGATTGATCAGACATTCACCAACTCTGGAGTTGCCATATTGGTGTGCATGTTCAACCCCTGGATAGAAAAAGTGTCTTTATCGGTAGAAGCTCATAACTGCCCGATTGCTCCAGACTATGCTCTGGGGCAGAGAACTTTTAAGGAGGGGGCAGTGTTACGGGCAGAGAGAGACAGACGGGCGGAAGGGATTAACGTCTTAAGCTCGTCGGCGGGAGAGGTTAAGATTGGATTAGAACCATCTCGAAGATACTAGAACGGCCTCCCGTTCTTCCGCCCGTCTAGAACATTCTACCTTGATATAAATAGCACCCCCCAGGCCACGAGTGAGTCAGTCAAAGAGTAAACCAGGCAGTGTGAATACTAGTGTGAGTGAACTGTGACAGTCTTGGGAGTGTAATAAACCGTTTTCTGTTTATTACTGTGTGTCAGTTTGTTATATTTGGAGAATCTTACGGTCGGTGGACTTTAATTAGTGAACTGTAAGTGTTAATTTGTAGTTATAAGCTCTAGTGTAATTTTAATGTATTTTTACAAATTTATGTAAATAGTTAAGCTATTTCGTAGTAGTAATATCTTATATTATTTTAGTAATTAAATAGGCCTAGGTTATAATAAATTTTTAGAATATTGTTATCGTAAATTTATATTAGTTTATTAATTTAATTGTTTGTAACTTCATTGTATTCTTTTTGTCACTCACAATTGCATTCTTTTTGTCTCACTTATTTCTGAAAATGTAGTCTCTTCCTTCCATACTTTGGAAATAAATACTATAAACCTCGTGGCAGGATTATTGCCCACGTTGCTACCTTTAACAGCTGGTCACTTATGTATTATTTATGTGTGACTCTTGTTTATTACTATGCACTTTGGCCTAAAAAGACCCGTTGTGCTTGAGTCCCAAAGATCCCTAACCTAGGTCTAGACTTCTGAAAAATTTTAGATAGTCTTTGAATCTCATTTCTTGAAGTTCTTTGTGTCCTCCAGGGCCAAGGTCAAATGTCCTCTTTCGACTTAGTGTGCTATACATTCAAAGAGAACGTGCCAGGTGGTTTCGTTTTCCTCTGTGCACCATTTGCACCGAGGTTCTTGTTCAATGCCCAAGCGATGCATGTGTTTCCTGAGTTTACAGTGCCCAGTGATGGTTTCAACTATACTTTTGAGGTCGGTTCTCGATATGTGAGCGACTTCTTTCTTGATTTCCTCAGAACGATTATCATTGGGATCCTTTATAAAAAGTTTAGTATGCCTTATCTTGGCTCTATCCCAACGTATTTTTATCTTCCTCTTGGCTAGTTTGTTAATTGTATCCTTAGCCAGGGGAAGGGGAACCCCGCACCATGGTTCTGGTCCAATTGGAGCGATAACTGCTCCTTTCTTTGCCAATTTGTTGGCCCTTCCATTTCCTGGAATATTACTGTGCCCAGGGATCCAAAATATGTTAACTTGTTATGTGCAGCTAGTTCATCAAGTCTTAGACAGCATTCCTCCACTAGTCTAGAGTTTGTTACTGCATTTTGTAATGCATTGTAATTATATTGTAATTATATATTACATGTAATGCATGCTGCCTAGCTGTCAGTGAGAAAATTTATTACCTTATTCTTGTGGTCCTTCATAACGAAGGCACCTGCATGTATTACCCATATTTCCGCTTGGAATACAGTGGGTGTCATGCCCAGAGCTAAGTAATGACCCGTACTCCGACAACCCCTGAACCAGAATCCCGAGCCGGCACCATACTCCCCTTTGGATCCATTCGTATACATAATTAGACCATTGGGTGGATTAAAGCAATCATTCTTGCTTTTACAAATCGCCTGTGTATTAACGTGAAATCGTTTGTCAAAGTTATACTTGTTCAGCATTAAATCTGAATGCTTTTTTAAATCTGCATTTCGCTTGATTATATCAAAGACACTTCTATGTCCAAAGTCTGAGGTGGATTTCTTAATCCTTCCTGTTTTCACTAGCCTGTAGGCTGTCTTCAATGCTTCTGCTTCAATTAGAATGTCAAGAGGTGATAAATCAAGTATAGTCTCCAGTGAAGCGGTAGGGGTGATTCTCATGGCCCCAGTGATCATGATGCACCCGAGCCGCTGCACCTTCTCCAGCCTTGATCTATTTTGTTGGATACCAGCTCTGTGCCACCAGGCTATTGAGCCATAGGTTAGCACAGGTCTGACTATTGCTATGTAGATCCAACGAGCCATCTTGGGGCTAATTCCCCACTTGTTGCCACAAAGGCTCTTACAAGTCCACAGAATTCTAGTGGCTTTCTTGGTAACATAATCGATATGTTCCAGTTTAGTTTACTGTCCATGATAACACCGAGGTATTTAACCTTCTTCCTAAATTGAATACTCATCCCTTTCATCCTAGGGGGGTTGAGCTCCCTCAATATCCTTTTGTTGGTAAAAGGTATAATTACCGTTTTATTAGGATTGATGTTCAATCCTACTTTCGTGCACCATCTCACCACCATTCTTAGTGCTATTGTCATCAACTCTGAGATAGTTTGCTGATCAAAGCCCTTGACGATAATTGCTATGTCATCTGCATAGCCTATCGCTTGGAAACCCGCCTCATTTAGGAGGTGTAGTAGTTCATCCACTACCAGGTTCCATAGGAGTGGGGAAAGAACACCTCCTTGGGGGCAGCCTGCGGCTGTCTTAACCTTTAGGTGATAATTGCCAATATTGGCTTGAATGACCCTGTTCTTTGGCATGGCAATAATCCAATTAGCAATGTTTGGTTTAGTGCCATGCTTTAGTAGGGCATTAATATATGAGTAGGGGTATTATCAAATGCCCCTTCTATATCTAAAAATGCTCCGAGCACAATTTGTTTCCACTGTAGAGCATCTTCTATTTGGTCCACCCCTGCATGCAGCGCAGTGTCGCAAGATTTCCCCTCTCTGTATGCATGTTGATGCAACATTACTGATCCATCTATGTTTATCCCATATAGCAACATTACAGAGATGTTTATCCCTGATATATCTATCAAGAATTTTCTCCATTGTCTTTAGCAAGAATGAGGAAAGACAAATGGGGCGATATGATTTGGGTTCATCATATGTTTTCTTCCCTGGTTTGGGAATAAATGTGACCTTAACTTCTCTCCAAGCTGTTGGGATATAATTATAGGCCAGACAGCCCTGGAATAGAGTGGAGAGCCTGCCTATGATGATTTCAAGACCTTCTTTTAGCATGGCAGGATAAATTTTGTCAAAACCTGGTGTTTTGTACGGCTTGAGGTTTTTAACTGCCCATTTTATGGCGCTGGTATTGAAGATTTCATGGACTGATGTCCAGTCCGGTTTGCACCTATCCTCAGAGAGATAGACCTTCCTGTCCGAGGTTGTAAGCTTGCTCCCCGGGAAGTGCGATTCCAGCATAGCAGTTATAGATTCTATAATGTTCATGGGATCTTCATATGATTTCGTTAGGGAGCCCACGGTATTACAGTAGTTGCTCTTAGAGAGTATTTTATTCATGCGGGCGCATGTACTCTTATTATTGATTTCCTGACAGAACTGTCTCCATGAGTTCCGTTTGGCTTTCCTAATGAGGTTATGATATTCAGTTAGAGCATTTCTATATTCGATCCATCCACCAGTCTTTTTTGCTTTATTGGAAAGTATTCGGGTTCTAGATCTTGACTTCTCTAACTGCATGTTCCACCAGGGTACATAGCAGTTTGACCCTTCAGTGGTTGTTCTATAGTTATCCTTAAATGCAGTGATAAGTGCTTTAGTCAGTAGTTAGTTTAAGAACTCCAGCTGATAGGTATTAGAAGCCAAACGGGGACATTCTTTAATTAAGTCTTTAAGATTTGTCCTAAAGCCTTTCCAATTTGTGTTTCTGCGGTTTCTATAGGTTGCAGGCCTTGAGGTTGTGGCCTCAAGTTCCCACCTAATATATTTATGATCAGAACTGGAAAACTCTTTAGAGACATGCCAGTTTGTGATATTTATCATTCTAGTTGATTTGAAACTCAGAGTTAGGTCTATGACCTCCTGTCTGTTAAAAATGTCAAAAGTTGGTGTATTACCTTTGTTAACTATATCTAGATTATTGACTAGCAAATATTCCAGAAGGGACTCACCTCTACTGTTAGTATTGCTACTGCCCTAGATGTTGTGATGGGCATTGGCATCCGCCCCAATAATTCCCATCGTTTCCTGTCTTTTGAGATAGTCAACTATACTCTCAAGGCAGGTCGTTGGGACTTGTTCCTCAAACGGTAGATACAATGAGGCCAGGATAACCTCCTGGCCCCCTAAATTAATCGTTACTGCTACAGAATCACTGGAACATAAGGACCCCATTGGAAAATAATTTAATTCTGTTTTAGCAAGGATGCAGGCTCTGGGCCTTGGGCAGTTTGCGTGGGTAAGTCTATATTCCTTCAGGTCCAGTCCTGCAATCCTGCTATTTTTATTAATCCACGAATCTTGTATAAGTATATTATCAATGCCATGACTTACCACATATTGCTGCAGAGTTCCACTGGCTGCCCTGCAGTGATGGAGATTTATCTGGAGCAGCTTGATCATCATAGTGATGAGGGGGGATCACCCTTGGGATGTGGTGGTAGAGTTTCCTCCTTCCCACTGCCCGGGGACGGTTTGCGGCATGCGGGTCCGGCCGCGCCCACATCTGACGTCCCACCCCACGATCCCTCCTGCCTCGGTGCTCCGTTAGCTGCCGCCTGGTACGAAGCTTGACAGTGACAGATGCACTTTGGCCTGAAGTGAACCCGGGCATGGTGACGCCAGCTGCCGACACAGCCGCACCCTCACCGCCCCCATTTTTTTCTCCACCTCTTCACCAGTTGTCTCCTCATCCACAGCTACTTCCGGTGTAGGTGCGTCCTTCCCTGGAAAAAATTTTACTTATAGGTTGTGGAACCCATGGTAGATTCTTCCATTCTTTTCTTCAATGGCTTTGGCCACAGATTCAGGTATGGATGCAACATTGTACATCCCACGTTTATGGGTCTTGTTGCCAAGGATCTTCCATCTCTCAGTCTGCAGGCCTGTATTCTTTACCTGCAGATTCTGTAGGTATTCCTTAATACCTTCTACTGGGTTTGGTATGAAAATGCCCATCTTCCTGAAACCCTCAAGTTCTTTGGGGTCGCAGGTTTTCAGCAGTGCTCCCTCCCACGGGGAGAGCTCCGCGATGTTGCTAACAAACCACTCCCTAGTAGACTCGTCTTTGCAGTTCACCATCAGTGCTCCATCTCTCAGGGAGTAGCCATTAAAGCCAACAGGGGCTTGTTCAGCCTTCCACTCTCTCATTCTTTTCAGGAGCTTGAACATAAGGCCCTGAAAATCTTCATCCTTCAGTTTCTGGTGAGGGTAATCTGTAGGGGCAACTGTAACCTTGATGCTTGCGGCTGATCCACTATAATCCATTTTATGTAAAGGAGATAGTTGGGGGGTGCAGTCGATAAGAACACAGAATAAGTAATAAACTTATATTATGTGCCGACGTTTCGACCTACAGTGTAGGTCGTAACGTCGGCACATAATATAAGTTTATTACTTATTCTTATTGACTGCACCCCCCAACTATCTCCTTTACGTTAGATCATCCAGTCAACTATTTTCATCTCATAATCCATTTTAGGTTTCTTCACTGTTTTGTAAGGTGAAGGAGTCCCCTGCCTCTCTTCCTCTCATCCTTGGAGGTTGAGGGTTGAGTTTCGGCGGGAGTCGCCTTCTTCTTTTGCCATAGAAAGTTCTTCCTTTGGCTATGCGTCATATTCTTCCAGACTTCGTCTGGAAGTTTGTTTATATTGATCTCAGAGGTGGTTGCCAGCTGCTGTGCAGGTGGTTCCCTTTCCTCTGCGGGGTCTGAGACCTCTTGTTTTAAGTTGGCCATCAGTTCAGAGACCGATTGGCTAATTCCTGACGAATCAGTCATATTGGATTCTATGGAGTCCTCATTTGTTTTTAGATAATTCGGCTTTATTTTGTTCCCACGAGTATCAAGGAAATAAACGGTCACCTATAGCAGAGCCTTGTTACTAAAGAAAGGCATTTATTGAACCCGGAGGTCGCCCAGGTGTCCTGAGTTCGCATAGTAGGACTGAATCACCCTCAGCCATTCATTCATTCAGCGTCTTGTTTTGATTATAGGATGCCTTGCCTTTAGTGTTCCAGGGCGATGAACGTTGTTGTGGTGTTTTGTTCTCTCTTTTCTGTGTAATTTTATTTATGTTGCTTCCTTCCATGCATGGGGAGCATGTTATGTGGTTGCGATTTGCAATTTCACGACTGTCAATTTTACATGCTTCGAGTGCCAGAGCTTTGTCTTTTATTTCCTCAAAGTTTGTCCTTTCCCCGTCTGTTTCTAAGAGTTTTTCCCTGATCGTGTAGTCTTGTATACCCCCTGATGAATTGTGCTCGCAGAAATAAGTCAGCAACACTTTTCCCGCAATCTGCTGCCGCACAATTAAATGTGCATTCAGTGAGTCCCCGATGTAAATCTGTGATGAACTCCGATATCCTTTGACTGTCTTTTTGGTATAGCGATAGGAATCGATGTTGTGCTACCAGTGTGTTTTGTTTGGGGCACAAATGTTTTTCTAATATATTGACCAGCTCCTCGTACGCCATCTCGCCCGGTCCTTTCAGAGCTACCAGTAACATTATTAGTTGGTAAGATTCCGTCCCCATCGAATTGAGAAGCATCTGTGTACAGAGCATTTTATTATCTATTACCCCTTCCATCTTGAGGTAATTTTCAAAGCATTTCCTATATATTTTAAATGTCTCCTTTGATGAATTGAATGATTCGAATGATCAAGATCGTCTGTGTTGTCACCGCTGGTGCTGTTGTCACTTGGGGTGTCAACAATGATTGTAACGATTGGATTAGTGTAGCCTGTTGTTGGTTAAATGCGGTTAGAAATTGTTGAAATTGCGTTGGATCCATTTTAATTTTATTTTAAATTATTCCTTCTGAAGTTGACTATAAATTAATCACTTTTAATTAATTAAATTTTCCCAACAATAAAATATAAATTTCTTATATAATAATATGTCTTTTATTATTTTTATAGAGTGTGTATAGATATTAATTGTAATCATTTTGTATTAGAAAGGTTAACTTGCGTTTAACTGGTATCGATGTTGGCCCTCAGTATTTTCGGCTATTGAATAATGTTGTTAATTTATTTCCTCTTTCCTTTTCACTTTGACTTCTTTTTATCCTCGTCGCCAATTCTGTTGTGTCGTCGGTTAGTTATCTATAATATTATGAAGCACAATGTGGCACAATATCTGTTTATTAAATTACATATATGGTTACACATCACATGATCACACTCGTACTGCCTCATCTCATGCGCGCGCAACTCGTGGGGATATAACAAAGTGCAAACAAAAATTTAAGTGAGAGGGATGAGAGAAATAAAACGTTCCGAGTACACCCTACAAAGTTCCTTTAAAGTATTAATAAAAGTTTATAAATTAATAGTACTACAAAGTTAAATAGAAGTAAGGTGTATCATTTTGACGGTGAGGCAAAATTATTGATTAATTTTTTATAAATAATCAAAGTTAAATATGTTTAATATTATTTGTTGTACATATTTTAATTGATTTTTAAATAATTGTTTTGAAGAGGGTCTAGATTTGGTTCTTCTAGCCATTTAAATTTTTCCTTTTCGTTAATACTTTTTACTGGGTGTATCAATTTAACTGTGACCCACTTGTATGTATGTATATATATATATATATATATATATATATATATATATATATATATATATATATATATATATGTTTGTCTGAGTATGTATGTTTTCTAATTATTTTTTTTCTTAAATATGCACACATAGGAATAATGTATGTTGCTCTTTATGCTAATAAACAAAATTTAGATACTTCACTATATTAAGTGTTTGTCTTTATCTTATGTCAATAAGAAATCCTTAAAATGAATTTTGTTAATGCTTAGTTGGCAGTTTGTAACGGGGACAGGAAGCTTTAGGGGATCTGGATCTAATTCCTCTTCTGGTTATCACATGAATACAAACCATTCCAGATCTACTGAGTGAGTCTGATTAATATTTTATTCATATTAATTAGTTTCATATTTTATTATTATTATTATTATTCATACCATATTATTCTTTTAACATATGTTTATGTGCCTATAAAAGTTTATATTATTATTTGTCCAGTTATAATAATACAATCTAAGTAATAAATTTAACTTCACCCCTGATGGATTATTATGTTTCAACTAGTAATCTTTAGATACATCTGTTAGTACTAATAATTGTAAAAATATTAACAAAAATTATGCAATTTAAATACATATTTATTCTCTCAATATTTTTTTCACTCATTGAAATGAGTTATATATATATATATATATATATATATATATATATATATATATATATAACTCATTTCAATGTTTATATATATCTATCTATATATATATATATATATATATATATATATATATATATATATATATATATATATATATATATATATATATATATATATAACTCATTTCAATGTTTATATATATCTATCTATATATATATATATATATATATATATATATATATATATATATATATATAGATAGATATATATAAACATTGAAATGAGTTATATATATATATATATATATATATATATATATATATATATAAACACACACACACACATATATATAAGTATGTATATGTGTGTATAAAATTACGATTAGGCTGAAATAAAGCTGTTCACTTTGATTGTATGTGTAAATTTTTTTAGTGACAGATGTTTTCAACTAATATTAATAATCTCTCGAACAAAATAATAAATAAATGAACATATGATTCTAAGTTACATTATGAATTAGATCTATGTTATATCTACAGCTAACATAGACATTTGTGTGTATGTATATATATATATATATATATATATATATATATATATATATATATATATATATATATATATATATGGCTTGTAGTATATATATATATATACTATATATATACATACTACAAGCCATTACTTTAATGGCGTAACTACGTTGGGATAAATATTAATATGTATAAACTTTTTATAGCATACCAACATAATTTAAAAGAAATACAAATTTATTATCATTATTTCTATGACTCCAATCTGATTATTATTATATTTGAAAGCAAGTAGACTAATTAATATATATATATATATATATATATATATATATATATATATATATATATATATATATATATATATATTTTATACTAAAAATTAAATCATTTCTTGTAAATTTTCTTCGTTCTTCCTATGGTTTATGTCTAAATGTCAATCTGAGTTTGACATAGTGTAGTTTAATGATATGGATTATTGAGGGCAGTTCATTGTTGAAACCATACTGGTATTTCTTACCTCCCTTTCGATGAACTATTTGTTTAGCCGAAAATCACAACATTTTATGTTATACACAGAAGTGCTGCATTAAAAAATTGAGCAGTCCCTTTCAGCTTCCTTTTTGTGTTTTGTGCTAATTCCTGCTATATGCTCCATTAATCACGCATTTCTTCAGTATTTCATATCAGCAGGATTAGAAAGTAGAGTTCATTCCTTCATATTGCCTAAATCGAAATGTTTAACACGGATATCATCAAATTTTGGAGACTTATTATTTTTCTAACAATTATTGTGTTCATGATTTTCTCCTTAGTTGCTGGTTCAGTGTTTAGTAGGTCTGCTAGGTTGATCTCATTTATACTAACAATATTCCGATTCAGTTGGAAGTAATTTGTTAAAATGTTGGTGATCTGATGGTTTGAACACCTGCTTTAATTTTTTACAAAGCAAATTGTATAAATATATATTTTTGGTGCATTGTTTTAGATAACTGGTTGGAAATGTAGAAATGAGCATCAATGGCTAGCGAAAATTGTAAATTCAGTTGTAATGAAAATGTTTATTAGTTCTTTTTTGTTTTATTGGTCCAAATTGTGAATAGTTAATCATTAGACTGTTAACGAAATTCACTTCCTTAAAATTTCTCTCTTGTATTTATTTTTTGTGTGTATGCTTATTATGGTATACATGGTGACAATTATTTAATTATAAAATGATATTTTAGGAATGATAACAATGGATTAGCTGATTCAACAACTACTATTATTGAGGACGACTGTTTCATTTATAATAGTTCTCCTGATTCAGCCATACAGTAAGTTTTTGTTTAATATCTTTCAGCAATCCAGTTTTAGATTCCAATTTTGAAATAATTACTTTTTTAATTTATGTTATCTTATGGGAACATGAGATAATCATTATTTGGTTGAGGTGTTTGTCATAGTGAGCAATACGTTTCTTATGTTATAGATTACATTATTAGTGCTAAGAGACTATGTGTAAGAGTTAGCTGTCAGTTTCACTTTTGAACGCTACAGCCTTGGTGCAGTATAAAGGAAGGTCCTTTTTTTAGTTTTCTCATATATCTCGGAAACTATCAACATATGGTCGCAGTTACCCATAGTACAAATTCATAAGATTGTAATAAATCTGGTAATGAAAGACACTTACCTTGATGAATTCAACTTCTAACTCCGCCCTATTGAAAAGAATCTTTCTTGTCAGAAATTGTATCTACTTTAAGTACATATAAAGTACCTTTTCTTAACTTAATAGTTTTTGAAAACTTAGTGTTAAAAAAAAAAAGAAAGAAAGAAAAAGAGGATCTTCAAACTGCAATCACAACCTGCTATTGTAGACTCAATTTCTTTCATTATGAATGGCTTTTATTGTTATTCCAATAATTTGGCTTTTTATTTATTTTTTAGGGTGATTACATCTCTGTTATAAATGGACAGATATATCATTTGATTATATTTCATTTTTTATTTACTATATGGTGATAACTAACCACCTTTACCTCTTAAAAAAGTTTGACTGGCTTCACAAAATTAAATCAATTCCCCCCGGTAGTAGCTGCCACAATTTTTTACAATAGTTTCAACTGATTATTTTTGAAAACTGTTTTTGATTTTATCTATTTACTATGTTTTGGCTGTTTTCTGGCGGATTTGGGTTTGGGTAGTGATCTGTGGACGGAAGTGTGTGTAAGCAGAGATTGGTGGTATTAGCATCGAGCCTTTGGGTTCGCTAAACCTTATTATTACAATTGCCTGACAATACTATATTTTTCTACAAATTGCTTGCTATCTTTTAAATGTTTATATACTGTAGATTGTAGATATATTTGGACTTCTATTGCAAAAAAAATTTTATTTGTGTGTGTGTGTGTGTGTGCATGCATGCGTGTGTGTGTGCATGCGTGTGCGTGTGTGTGTGTGTGTGTGTGTGTGTGTGTTTGTGTGCGTGTGTGTGTGTGAATGGAGGTATGCTTTACTGTTTGAATGGTTCAAAGTTATATGTTGACATGTTATATAAATTAAAATCATTGTTTCAGGAGACGGGAGCGCCTTAATTCAGTCCGTAATCTTTTTTACAACTGCTACTCTTCTTCAGTTGGGTTCAAAATGAAGCAGGAACCCAGTACCTTCGGCTTTTTTCTTGGTAATTTTGCTGAAAGAGTTGGTATTATATCAGCTCAGAGAAATACAGTTTGACAACTGCCATATGTAGTAAACTTAGAAGTCATATTGATACATGTCTGACCGAAAAAATTATTAAAAAGTATTTTTGTATATTGATATACCTATTTAGGATTAAAATGACTGCTCTTTAGTTCTTTACAAGTAAAGGTTCCTTATATTATTTTAGAAATAATGACATTGTAATAAGCCATCTTAAAATTTTACACCATTTTAAAACGTAATAGTTAATTTACTAATTACGTATTCTTGAAGTTATGTATATTGATGTCAGAAGTACTTAAAAGTTTTAACTGATTCATGATTAAATATGTAATGTCTATGTCTATTGATCATACATATTTATTCTAAACAATAAGGTTCATTTTACATATTTGTAGTTTTTTGACTGCAAATTAATTTTGAATGCATGCTTTACATTTTATGTAAAAGCTAAGCTGTGTTAACTGATGTATTAGTCTTTCGTGTAAAATTATTAAACACAAGTTAATAATACATGTTTGTATTGGAGTTTTTACTTTTATGGACATTGTATGTATGTATATATATACACACACATATATATATTATATATATTTTGAATATATATATTCATACATACAAATTTAAATTTATTCAATGTTTGTACTGAAGTCCAATACTAGAAAATCATTTGAGAACATTTCTCTTTCTGTGTTTTAAAATAGTGTGTTTTAACATTAAACAGTTTATTATTTTGTTTTTATATAAATTTATGTGTTTTAGATACCCTTCCCTTTAAATTATTTTGTTCCAACAAGTTTTAAAGGTTTGTGTTTTGTATTTTTTTTTAATCTGTCTTTGAAGAAAGTTTATCTTTCAATTAATTTTTTTATGTTTATTTTTGGATATACGTTAAACTTGTATAGGTTATTTTTAAATTCAGGGAAGTTATTTAATACTTCATTTTACTTTGAATTTCATCAGCCATTAAAAATGTCTAAATCTTGATTTTCATTTTACTTATTTTACACTTGATGTCACAGAATTAATACAACTCAACTTTTTTCTTAAAGTAATTTTAATTCTGTGTTGTAAAGTGTGGATTGTTAATAAAGCATATTTTTAATCATGATCAGTATGCTACAGTTTTATGAAGATTTAGTGTTTACTTAATGTCTTAATATTCCTAATTTATATTTCATCTTGTTTAATCATTTGTTTGATGTGGAAAGATTCTAAGATGATAACAATATAGAATTACTTTATTATTGTGTAAATTTTTTGGATTTTTAAAAATTGTTTTAACCTGATAACTTATTAATTTTTACCAATTTTTTAATGTTAAAATTAAGAAAGTAAAGTGAATTTAACTAACTTTAACTTTATCAGCTATTCTGTCTTTCTATTATTTTGCATTCTTAGTTCTGTATTTAAATATTCTTAGTATTTTTTGTTTATCTGTATTTATAGTTTGTTAATTAATCCAACATTTGTTATCATAATTTTAGTAAATGATGGTTTTGTTGCATTTTAAGCAATGTGTTTAATGAATATTTTATATACATTTGGGCTCTTTTAACTATGTTATATTGTGATACTTACTATATAATTTTAAAGAGGTGCTCAATGTTTGTCTTCAGTTAAATTGTTATTTTCTTTTTGTTTGTGAGCGAGTGAATGAGTGTGTGTTTGTACCAAAATGATTCTCACATAATATTATGTCATCAGTCTATTTTATAAAATATTAAGCAGTGTATTTGATCATTTTATGTGTAAATATATATATTTTATATTTTCACCACTTAATGTACAAATTTATTGTTTATAATTATGTATGCCTGTTTTACTAAGTATTTCATAAAATTGTTAACTATCTTATCGACTAAATATGTAAATGGTACATGTGTGTGTACCTATATGTATCTATATGTAGTTATATCAAAGATATATTTTTATACTTGTAAATTAGCCTAATTTGAATTGAACTTTAGAAGTAAAATAAAAAATGAAACTGAAATTGGATGTGTTCAATAAATCTAGGAAGATAATGTTCAATATGTCTGTTATATACAAACTATTTTCCAAACAATTCTTGTTCATATGTTTAGTAAGTCCACATTAGTTTGATAGGGTGTGGTGGCCTAGTGGCTGCATTTAATATGATTATTCGAATAGACAGTTTGTAAAAGAAAATACAGTAAAATTAATATTTTTTTAAAATGATAACAGGGTGTCAGCAGGTAATAGTCTTCCTTAAATCATTTCCTGATTTTTATCTAATTATCTAATATAAGATTAATTAAAAGCTTGCTACCACATTTAGATATTCAAAACAAAGTCAATTTGTTTTTGAAGCCAATATTATGATTTACAAGGTTAGAGGATCCTTTCTTAACCTTATTTATCGAATCATGTTTTTATCAATTTGTCTGAGACTATATTCTCTAAAAATTTATTTATAACTGTTTATTTTATATATATATATATATATTTTACTCTATCACCACCTTCTATTATATATATATATATATATATATATATATATATATATATATATATATATATATATATATATATATATATTTTACTCTATCACCACCTTCTATTGACAACATATATATTAATTTTATATTGAATATAAATTTCATTTTTCCACTTTTTTACTGCATCTTTTCCAAGTTTTTAATTGGAATAATGTTGATGTTTGATTGACTTTGTGAGCCAGGGAATGATGTAATTGATATTTCTCTGTTAATATTATGTTATCAGAGTATACTTTTTATTCATACCTGTCTGCTCAGTTAGTTGTATCCTTATTTACATTTTACATACTGAAACATATCTTATTTTATTGATTTTTTTATAACTGAGTATTTTAAGGTTTAAATACTTTTTATCACAATTTATCACTGATAAATACCTTGTGAATCCTGTGAAGGAAACGTAAAGAAGTAATTTAATCAGACTGTAATCTTATATTTAACGCACACCTTATAGGTTTTTAAAAGTATTCTGTCAAAATTTCATTTGGCCTGATAAATTTTTTAGCAGTTAAAGATGAGAATGATGTAATTAGTGAACATTCCATTCATTTTTTTTATATGAATTTTTGTTTTTGAAAATGAATGAAGTTATTTAAATGAAGAATCGTGTTTAAAACTTTTTTGTAAACTTATTTGTGCCTTTGACCTTTTATCAAATTTTATCAGCATTTAAATTGATTTTTAAAAAGTTATTGTCTCCTAATTGAGTTATTACTCATCCAAAAGCTCAAGTTAAATGTATAAACTTTTTCCCTTTCCTTTTTTCAAATAAATTATATATTATACTATAAGGATTAGATGGTGTTATAAACAGTTTATGTATGTATTATGATTGTGATATTAGTGCTTTATAGTGAATTGACCAAATGTAAAATTAAGTACAAAGTGTTTCATGAGTTCACTTAAATGGTACTTGCCACTTTGCTGGAAGAGATTGATCTTCTGCACTCCAAAAAAGATACCTGAATATGAAAAGTAAATATTTGTTGTATTATTTATTGACTAGTTTCTTGCATATAATCATAAAACATGTACTTTCAGACTATGAAACGATTCCGAGACAGCTATTACTTGTTTAAATGAAAAAATGTTTCTTATTGGAAGTACTGACAGCATTTATGTAACAACCCCTTCAGGTATTATAAGTTTGAGGTAGTGATTTTTATCAAAGCTTTGCAGTCTATAGAAAAAATGAAAGTTGCTTACAATATATTGAAAACTTAAAAAATATACTTAAGTATTTGCTAGCTGGAATGTCATATTTTTTTCAATATAGAATACTGTGCCTAAAGTATCCCTACTTATTTGGAATTAGAATGGAACATTTTATGATTCTTAGTTCTTAACTATTCTTAATTTTCATGAAGGCAGCAAACTTTGATTATTATTATCATTTTGTTGCGTAGTTTGTGGCTGAGAACAATTATACAACTTTTTTTCAATGAATTTTTTTCAAAACTTTAACAATTTCAGAGTGTTTTATTATTACAATTTAATAATAGTTGACTGAAAATTCTTAGCCC
Organism: Arma custos; assembly: GCA_037127475.1. NCBI lineage: Eukaryota > Metazoa > Arthropoda > Insecta > Hemiptera > Pentatomidae > Arma > Arma custos. The sequence continues at coordinate 40,555,048 of CM073761.1, forward strand.
AGAGACCTTAAGTTTTGGGTCAGAATAACTAATATTTTACTAAACTTTACACAACTCAAGTTTCATTGGAATGTTTTGTAAACAAGACAATACATTCTATTAATTGGTAAACCATTTTTAGTCAGCCCAAAAGAAAAACTCAAGCTTCAATATACCTACAAAATTATTAGTAAATTCATAGATTTCTCTTTTAAATATTCCTGGGGTTACATAGCTTAGCTAAATTTAAACCTTTTATGATTTATTTTTTCCCTGCTTGTTTCATCTACTTTATTTTTTGTTGTTTTATCCAGAAATTCTTTTTCATCTTATTTTCAAATCAGAGCTTGAATCTAGTTTCCGGATTAAATTTTATATTTGTGCTGGTGGATCTAGTCTTTTTTCAAAGTAAAAAATCCTTGGTTATGCCGTCGTTCGGAAGGGACGTTGAACAAGGGTCCCGAGCCTGTATGATGTCAGATACTTGTTAAAAAAATTCCCTATACTAATTAAACCTGGATTGGCAAAAGTTTAGAGCTGCCTCTATAGCTTCGTCCCATTAGCCATATCACCATAAAGTGATGTTAAATAAACAAGTTATATATTTTATGGATTTTTATTATTTTAGAGTTTATCTTAATAACTTAACACACACACACACACACACACACACACACATATATATATATATATATATTACATGTTTATTCTTATTGTTTTTATTTATTTTAATGTAACCCAATGAGAATAATTCAAAAATATTTGTATATCACTATTTAGTTAAAGGAAAAAGAAAAAGTTGAAAAAATACATACAAGTGTTCGATTTTTATTTTATAAGTAATTTCTGTTGAATAATTTGCTGAAACTAGTCATTGAATAATAAATATTTAATATAAGAAATAATTGTTGATTTTTGTACCTGATTTATTTTTATACTTCTTATAATTAAGGAAATATTATGATGTAAGTTAGTATAATACTAATATTTATGAAAACTAGCAATCCAATTAATAATATTTATATATCCCAAGCAGTAAAAAATATAGACATTAAAAAGTTATGTACTTTACTTTTATGTAAATAGTTGAAAAGTTTGTGAACGTATTGGCTATTTTGGAGGAGCTGGTGCCTTTTACAAAGTTTTGTTTTGGATTTCGAAATTGGTGGAATAATTAATGATATCCTTCTAATACAAGTTATCTAACATTCATTTTTTTTCTTTAACCTAGATTGCCAGAAATTCATATTCATTTTTATGTCCAATGTTCTTTTAACTGATTTAAAGCTATACAGAATTTTTGCATTATTTCATATTTTAGAATTTAACAGTTTTTTTTTTTTTTATTATATTAAAGCAAATTTACATTGGTGTGGAGATGTTTGGTTGGATATATTTTAGAAGAGTGAGAAATAGTCCGGGGTGGGAGTACAGTCAATAAATCTATTAACTGGACGTCCTTTCCCCACTCCCCAGGGCTATTTCACATTCTTCCAAAGTGTTCTTACTTTCATTAATTATATTTTGAATAACCCATTAGTATGGATGAGTGGGTCTCATATTTTCTTTGTTGACAGAATTCTGAATAACTTTAGGATTCATTTTATTACTCTGAATAAAATTTAATATTTTGTTTAGGATATCTGATTTGCTACTATTTTTTAATAGAACATATTGTATATTAAGGAATTATTAAATATTTTGTGAGATTAAAGTTGTTTCAAAACATCATATAATTTTAGTTGGTTAAATAGCATGTCAATATTTCCATGAGTGTTCTTTTGGTTTATTTACCAACTGGGCCTGCCTGCTTAAAGCCCATGTTTCCGTTTCATTCTTTCCAAATAACTTTATCTCATGTCTTTATCTATCTAACTGATTCTATTCTATGCCATTCAAAAATTCTTCTTCACTATCAGATTTATTAAAGTAAAAGTATAGGTCTGTCAGTTTATAGTATTAGTGACTTATTCCTTTTCAGGCTCATCAGTTGTTATCCCGTTCATGGAAGCAAAAAAAAAGTTTTATATGTATATTTAAAAAAAAAAGTAAGGTCTTGGGTTCAGTACATGGTAGAGTCCGTACTGTTTCTTGTACAACGGTTGTGCAGGGATATGGTTTGTCCTAGATCACTGTTTTTCTATTTTCCCCCCTTATTTTGGGGACCCAATACATAGAGGCTGGTGAGTCCCAGAGGGTCCTAGATTCCATAGGATCCGTCTCCGGTCACTAAAAGATTAAATGAAATTTTGCAGGGGTGGGATTTGAACCCGGATCCTTTGGCACGGCAAGTCAGTGCTCTACCATTGAGCCACTCTGCTCCTGATATATATATATATATATATATATATATATATATATATATATATATATATATATATATATATACACATATTTCATTAATTGTGAATATGAAAAAGTGACTTGAATCCATCCCTCTGGAATGGAAACACAATATTTATCATTTAATATATCATCATCATTTAAGTTTGTTTTAAATAAAATTAACTCTTTAAAATACCTAAAGGATTTGATGAATAACTAATTAAATATTATTAGTTCAAATATGGAATTATTTTTTGGGTATCTAACTACTGCAGAATTATAATTTTAAAACATAAGATGTAAATACACTTTCCAAAAATTATGTTAAATAATAAGCTCTTTAAGTGAAGATAAAAAAGCAAAGAGCTGTATTATGAATAAGTAAATAGAATCAGATAGATTAATTGCATTCCAATGAGTCCAGAACAGTTAAGTGCTAATAAAAAACTATGGATTGTAGAAACTAAAAAGAAGATTGGTTTATAAAGACTCCCCCATAATTTTCCATAAATAATCAATAACATAATTTTTTATTGAACCACAACAAACTTTATAATTTCCCTGAAATATTTAGTTTTGAGACAATTCTGAATAAAATATTTCTCTTCATATTGTGCCTACTGAGAACTAATATTAAGTGAAGATGAGCTTGATCAGAAACTTTTATCTGTGTCTGCCCTTATAAGTAATCAGCTACTGAAGTTCTAAGAAGCATTATTGATTTAGTATACATAATGTTGAGGAACTTGACAAATAAATATAATATTATTATTTGAAATTATATATTATTTAGTGTTTAAAATTAATAAACAACTCTATATTTAATTTAATAAAATTGTATCTTTTGTCTCTTAAAAGAGTTTCACTAGTTTAAAGAATTTTTTTACTTCAAAATATATAATTTGAGCAGTATATTTTATGAGCTCATAACTATCGGTTCAAAAATAAAAATTGATTTAGTTCGTTTCTCTTAACTCTATAACTTACATTTTTCTTTTCCCCTCAGACATTCACTACTAAATTATTAATTTACTTTAATTTTAAGAAAAAGAAGATGGCCTCGAGACCTTCTGCTATAGAACTTTATTGGAGTGCTATCAATGGATAGTTTCTCCACAAGTTTTTTTTTTTTTTCATGTCCTTTGTTCATACAGCAGATTTACTTGATGTAATATAATTACAGTTGTAAATATCGATAAATTATTCTATTCTAAAAAAAAAATTTTAAGAACAGTACATTGCCCATTATTGACAAAAAAAGGTTGATTATCAAAATAATCGACTGTATGCATGTGTCCATGTACAGATGTTGCCAGAAGAAGCTATTTAAGTTTTTCTTATGAAAAAAGTCATAGCTCACCCATTGAATTAAGTCGCTGTTCCCTCCTTAGCATCAGACTTCAGACCTATCTCCAGGATGTTAAACAGAAAGGAACATTAACTTATAAATGGTGATATCCTAACCACCTTTCTTAGAAATTATTGTATACCAATATGCTAGAGAGACCCTGAGAGCAGGGTGTCTAATTTAGGGAAGTAGTTATTACATATGAAAGTATACCATCTAATGGACCTGCTAGTTACAATTGATTCTGAGGTTTTTCAATTTTTCTCTTTGATAGATGCCCTCTCACAATGATCCATGTTAGGAGGATTTTTTAATGGTAGGAATTTTTTTAGGAGTGGATCTCCATTAAGTGATATTCAATAAATAAAGAAACAAAAGCATTCACAAATAAACTTCTTCTTTAGCTTCCTTCTTTAGTGCCTTCTCAGCGTAGAGGAGCATCCAGCCAGGAATTCCATTCTTCCCTATTTCTAGCTAGGTTCCTGGCCTGTAGGAGGTCCTTCCCCCTCGCCCTACATCGATGTAGTCTAGGTAGGACATTCTAGGGCGGCCCCTAGGTCATCTGCCATCTGGGACATATTCCGTGGTCTTTATAGGATCTCTGTGGTCGTTCATCCTTATGACATGGTCAAACCACTTCAGCTGGTGAGTTTCTAGGAGCTGTTTAGGAATTAAGAAAACCAACGCAAGAGTCCCTTCATCCGCGGTACCCTTCGTTGCAGTTCTGCTGGACATCACTGATTGCAAGTATCTAGCGAGAACTTCGAATACTCCATAGAAAAACTTAAATTTCTTTAATTATATAACTTTAGTTTATTGTATTTCATGTTATTTTAATTCAATTAAAACAAATATATCAATATGGACCCAGGTTTAAACCGTATAACTGAACAAATCGAACAATTTAAAAGGGTAGAAATGGCTTCATTCCAAAATGAAAGTGCAGATTACGACCACATTCGACAATTCGACGGAAATCCCCACAGTTTTTCAAAATTTGTAAGCGTTTTACGACAAGTAAAAAATATTGTATGTGCTCCCAACAATACTTTTAGGGAATTTAATGAAAAAAGCTTACTTAGTGAAGTGACTGCAGATGCTGACTATATAAATACAACATACGAATTCGAATCGGTAGATGAATTATTAAATTACCTTGAAAGAACTTTCCGCGACTCACGTTCTTTTGAACAATTGGCATTCCAGCTTTTTAATACAAATATTAAACATAAAGAACACCTGTTAGAGCTCTTACAAAGACTTGATATGAATGGAATTTTAATAATTTCGCGGCACCGCATTGATAAAACACACAATACAGAAACAGTTATCGCACACTTAAAGACTCAACTACTGTACCATTCCATTACAAATATGCCACTTCATTTAAGAGCTTATTTAATGGCCAAAAGAGAGATGTTAAAAAATTTAGGTGACTTAAGAAACTTGTTACAAAACAAAAATCATTTATGTAAAGGAGATGGTTGGGGGGTGCAGTCAATAAGAACACCGAATAAGTGAAATACTTATATTATGTGCCGACGTTTCGACCTACAGTGTAGGTCATCTTCAGGGCTAACAGAGAAACAAACAGAACAAAAATGTAAAAACATCAAAGTTGTACAGTAACAATACTAGTGACAAATAATGTAGAAAAATACAAAGTGGCAGATATGAAAATAGAAGATAAAGAATATTAAAAAGGAGTCAGATTATAATAAAATAAAGATATAGACAGATTTAAAAATTACTGATAATGAAAAGGCATTAAACTAGTGGTAGATATAATAAAAATCAGATAAAGACAAATATAACAAAATTATTGAAATAGTGACAGATATAATTATAGAAAATGTGATAGAATATGATAAAATTAAGATAAAGACAGATATAACAAAGATATTGATAATGGAAAGAAAATGAAAATAATGGCAGATATAATAAAGTAAGACAGATTTAATAAAATTAAAGAAAATGAGCAGAAATGATAAATAATAAATAACGCATATAAAATAAAAATAGAAAATAAATGTACAGAATGGATAGTACAGTACAATATAATAATATAAAGAAAAATCAAAAGGAGGAGTTAAACAAAAGAACAAAACGAGGATATTTACGTATAAAGAAAGGTTGGAATATGAATAATACAGAAAAACTAGTAAAATAAAGATGTAAAATGTATGATAACGGACTTAATGATGTTACCAAATTACAGAAAAGTATGGAAATATATGTACAATAACAACTGTGAGTAATAGAAAAACTATTGTACAATAACACCAGTGTACAATGACTGTTTTGAAAATATAGTAGATAGGAATAGAATATGAAAAGATAAAATAGGTGAAAACGCTAGTACAGTAACAATAGTTTACAATGTATGTATGAAAAAATTAGATGGGATTAATGAATTAGAAAAATAAAATAGGTGTATAAAAATATGAACACATGATTACCAACATATGATGGATGCCAAAATGATAAGGGGAAAAAATAAGAAAATTAAAAATGTAGAAAGGATAAAGAGAAAAGTTTAAAATAAATAAAAAGAAGAGATGAAGAGGAGACCTACCGAATGATGGGAAGCGTGACCGTTACAGATCGCGGCTAGAGTGTACTGTGCCAATTTGACCGTTGAGAACGAGGGGAGAGGTGGGGGCGGAATCTGGTGGCCGGAAAGTTAACTATAGAAGGTAACTATACTGGAGTATAGGAAAAAAGGATAAAAAATATAAATAAAATTAAAACAATGAAAGAAATGTCGATAGAGTGATAAAAAAGAAAACATCAAAGTCGGAGTGACAGGAAATTATCGGATTCCAGCAAAAGAACGTTAAGACCGGGGGAAGAGATAGGGGCGAAATCTAGTGGCCAAAAATTAACTATAGAAGGTAACCATGCTGGAGATTAGGAAAAGATGGGGAAAGGGAGTAGATGGATAAAAATTAATATGAATACATATTTTTATATAATATGAATACAATAAAAATAAAAAAATTGAAACAATGAAAGAGATGTAAACCGAGTGATAACAAAAGAAACATAAATGACGTAGAAACGGAATTTAAGGTCTTTTGAGTAAATTAAAAATTAAAAAATTAATTAAAAATCAATCTTAAGTCTGACTCTCATCACCTTTCCTCTACCTACTCCCAAATTTTTAATTTACTCAAAAGACCTTAAATTCCGTTTCTACGTCATTTATGTTTCTTTTGTTATCACTCGGTTTACATCTCTTTCATTGTTTCAATTTTTTTATTTTTATTGTATTCATATTATATAAAAATATGTATTCATATTAATTTTTATCCATCTACTCCCTTTCCCCATCTTTTCCTAATCTCCAGCATGGTTACCTTCTATAGTTAATTTTTGGCCACTAGATTTCGCCCCTATCTCTTCCCCCGGTCTTAACGTTCTTTTGCTGGAATCCGATAATTTCCTGTCACTCCGACTTTGATGTTTTCTTTTTTATCACTCTATCGACATTTCTTTCATTGTTTTAATTTTATTTATATTTTTTATCCTTTTTTCCTATACTCCAGTATAGTTACCTTCTATAGTTAACTTTCCGGCCACCAGATTCCGCCCCCACCTCTCCCCTCGTTCTCAACGGTCAAATTGGCACAGTACACTCTAGCCGCGATCTGTAACGGTCACGCTTCCCATCATTCGGTAGGTCTCCTCTTCATCTCTTCTTTTTATTTATTTTAAACTTTTCTCTTTATCCTTTCTACATTTTTAATTTTCTTATTTTTTCCCCTTATCATTTTGGCATCCATCATATGTTGGTAATCATGTGTTCATATTTTTATACACCTATTTTATTTTTCTAATTCATTAATCCCATCTAATTTTTTCATACATACATTGTAAACTATTGTTACTGTACTAGCGTTTTCACCTATTTTATCTTTTCATATTCTATTCCTATCTACTATATTTTCAAAACAGTCATTGTACACTGGTGTTATTGTACAATAGTTTTTCTATTACTCACAGTTGTTATTGTACATATATTTCCATACTTTTCTGTAATTTGGTAACATCATTAAGTCCGTTATCATACATTTTACATCTTTATTTTACTAGTTTTTCTGTATTATTCATATTCCAACCTTTCTTTATACGTAAATATCCTCGTTTTGTTCTTTTGTTTAACTCCTCCTTTTGATTTTTCTTTATATTATTATATTGTACTGTACTATCCATTCTGTACATTTATTTTCTATTTTTATTTTATATGCGTTATTTATTATTTATCATTTCTGCTCATTTTCTTTAATTTTATTAAATCTGTCTTACTTTATTATATCTGCCATTATTTTCATTTTCTTTCCATTATCAATATCTTTGTTATATCTGTCTTTATCTTAATTTTATCATATTCTATCACATTTTCTATAATTATATCTGTCACTATTTCAATAATTTTGTTATATTTGTCTTTATCTGATTTTTATTATATCTACCACTAGTTTAATGCCTTTTCATTATCAGTAATTTTTAAATCTGTCTATATCTTTATTTTATTATAATCTGACTCCTTTTTAATATTCTTTATCTTCTATTTTCATATCTGCCACTTTGTATTTTTCTACATTATTTGTCACTAGTATTGTTACTGTACAACTTTGATGTTTTTACATTTTTGTTCTGTTTGTTTCTCTGTTAGCCCTGAAGATGACCTACACTGTAGGTCGAAACGTCGGCACATAATATAAGTATTTCACTTATTCGGTGTTCTTATTGACTGCACCCCCCAACCATCTCCTTTACATAAGATCATCCAGTCAACCATTTTCAACTCAAAAATCATTTATATTAAATGATAATTGTTGACCTTGATAATATATGTGGAAGAAAGTGGTCCGGATAGAGGTCACAATGAATTTCTCGTGATGGATGAATGAATTTCACGAGAAATTCATTGTGACCTCTACCCGGACCACTTTCTTCCACATAAAAATCATTTACTATTTGACGATTTAATTTCCTCAAGATAGATGAACAAAAACCGGAGACGAATTAAAAACAGTCACCCCAAGAAAAAAAATCAATGAACAGCATAAAAATTACAAAAGACACAACAATAATTATAACAGCTATAATAATTTTACACCCAACACTAGACAATATAACTATAATCAACCAAATCAGTCCAGAAAAATACATAACCGAGAATGGAACCAACGCGATCAAAATAAATTTTATGTTAAAGCCGATTCAGGACAATATAGACCAAATTATCAACGACCCTATAATAGAAGTACTCCAAATTAAAGAAAAAATGTTATAAAACCCGCGGCAGGAGAAAAACAAGGAGACGAAGTTTTGTGCACTTATTTGGAAAACATGTTTTTAAAGAAACCTGAACTAACAAAATTTTATAATTTTCAAGTTCAGTTCAAATTACGACGTATTGTTAGGAAACGAAATCATGGACGAAATAGATGCGAAAATTTCATTTAAAGACAGACTAGTAATAACGAAATAATGTTCATTCAATTTTGACATTAGAGACGAAAAACGAACAGTAAAATCAAAAAAGGAATTAACACGAAGAACGAAATGGAACATTTTACGTCTAATTAAAAAACGATAAAATAGAAATACCGGCGGTAATTTAAATTAAACCAACAGACTATTCCAGATAAATATCCGCTTCCGAACATAGAAGACTTGTTAGGAAAATTAGGACCAGCTTCAATACTTACAGCGATGGTCTCACGCTCAGGATTTCAACAAATTAAATCATAAAAAAGTTCTATACCAAAAACAGCATTTTCTGCAGACCAAGGACATTTCTAATTTGTTAAGAATGCCATTTGGCACCTTCGAATAGCCCCGCGACTTTTATGGGAATCACAGTGGCGTAACTAGAGTTGGCTCATGGGGAGGGGGTTAACCCCCACCAGTCAACCACTCCAACATATTACTCCCTTCAAAAAATATGTCTCGTAATATAGGTATAATATTTATTATACTATAAAATCATGTAACTTCAAATTAAATAAATAAATTATAAAAAAATGTAATGTTATTTTGGAAGTTATAAATGTTATTTTTGGCAGGGCAATTAAGAAATAGCTTTTAAATACAAGTAACCTTGTTTATTGGTTACAATAACTTACTATACTTAATTACATATGGAACTTTCTAGACCCATACAGACTTTACTTCTAGATTCTAAGAATTGTCTAAACTGTTCTTCTCACATTTGCGATCTTACTGTTGCCGCTAGATGCCTATAATAATATAATTAATTGTAAATAAACAGTATTACGTTTTGGTTTGTCATTTTAGTGTACCTTTTATTCATTAAAATAACTGTTTGCACTTTCTTTGTTGTGTTTTTGGAATTGTTGACCCTACTTCTGTAATCCCACAATGTAATCTGTAATCCACACTTTGAAAAAGTAAAATCCTTCAAATTTTTATATATTTTTAAAATTGTTACAATCTTTTTTTTTAATTTCTTCTAAGCAATGGGGGGGGGGGGTACATCCCCAATAACCCTCCCTCGTTACGCCTATGGGGAACTATGAATATGATTTTTTTTCAGATATACCTAACACCTTTATTTATATAGACGACATTATAATCTTTTCAGAAAACATGCAAATCCTATGAAATACTTAGAACTTGTAATACAAAAACTCACTAAACACAATTTAAAGATTTAGCTAGATAAGACAGGAGTTTACAAAAGAGAATTATTATTTTTAGGTCACATTATTTCGGAAAAAGGTATATAACCTAACCCAGCAAGTATTTCAGCTACAATGGAATCCAAATTACCAATTACGGAAAAGGAGATTAAAAGCTTTTCAACTATTTTTATTTGAAGAGAAAAGATATGCCCCCAGCTGGGATTCGAACCCGGGTCCTCTGTATCTCCGTGACAGTAGGTTACTCTACCAATTGAGCTACTGGAGTCGCTTACCAGCCGGGAACAAATCTGTTCTCTTATCTGATCCCATTTCCCCGTGTTCTCGCAATTTTTTCTTTTTAAGTTAAAAATTAAAAAAAAATAACAAAAAATTATAAAAACTTTTTAGGTTTAACAGGCTTTTATCGGAAAATGATCCCTAACTATGCGAAAATTGCTTCACTAACAACTAAATCATTAAATAAAGGTATTAAATTAAATTCTAAATCGTATAGGGAATCGTTTAATAAATTATAGGAATTAATATTTTTATTTTGAAGAGAAAATAAAAATATTTAAAAATAATCACCATCAAAAGAACAATAAATAAAAACAGGCACCAAATTTTAGTGAATACTTCTATTTAACAAGACTTAAACCAAAAGGAGCTTTGATGGAAAAAGAAAACTTTTTACGAAAACTTATAACACATGTGCATCACTTTTATCCTCATTTGAGCTAGGTATCGTGTTTTTTCATTTATTTTACTTCATGTTAAAATAATAAAAACAAATCCAAAATTTTTCGTTTTTTGTACTTTTTCCAAAAACTTCAACTTTATTTTGTAGGTAAGCCTTACGTGATGGAAAAAAAACCAATGTCATATTTGAAATCAGCGCAAAAAACTACATGAAGATCAGTTAACAATTAAATCAAAACAATTTTTTTTAAAGTTTTTTTAGCAGACCTGTGTAATTAATCTACAGAACTTAGGGCAACGGGTTAGTCAGTGTGTAGAGCTCTGAGTTGCTCTACTAAAGGCCCCGAATTCAAATCTAGTTGTGCATAATAAATTATTTAATTTGTTAAAAGCGATATTAGGGATTGTGGGATCTCCATACTCTCTTGGGGCTCACGCAGCTTCTAGAACATGGGTACCCTTGATTGGTGGAAAAACCTGGCGATTGGGTGTGATTATGACCAAAGTAGCTTTCTTCTTAACCGTTGACTTAAAAACTGTACAGTTCTACCATGTACTGAACTCAATACCCTTCATGGATTTTTGAAGCACAAGTTTTTATAGTGCAGGTTTATATTGTTTAATTTAGCATCACATTATACTATTTCGCCTATCCAGGTTTAATAAGCATTTGGATTTTCATCGAGTACATGTCACCGCATAGGATGTCGAACCCGCAACCTTGTGCTTAGGAGATATTTATGCTAACCACTACACCAAAGGTGATCCCTCTTCTATAATTTATATTATTTACTCCAGCTGTATTTGCTTACACTCGTATTTTATCTAACATGTTGTGTTATTTAATATGTTTTCTTCTTGCGTTATTAATTCTTCTTCTTCTTTGACTTCCTCTTATGCCATTGCTAGCGTTAAGGAGTTATTAATTCTTACTTTTATAAAATAGTTTTTTTTTTAACACACCCATTTGTTAATTAACCCAATAGCGTCATGTTGTTTTACTTTATTATTGTTTTTTCAATTGAAAGTCCGAATAAACATACCCAAAAACCTAGAAGAACGGAGTCAGTTACTTGGCATACTCTAAAAATATATGCAGGTCTTACAAGTGCAACTTGTACAGCTACGAAACTGTGGAAAAGTATTATACAATAGTTGGGGTCTTAAAATAAACTTCAGCAAATCTGAATATATGACCATTTATGATCAGGAGGACGTCGTTGTTGAAGGAATATAATAAATAGCGTTTAAAATTTTAAAAATTTGGGCTCTATTATGGAAAGAAATGGAACGTCTGAAAAATGACAAAACAAAGAATAAACATAATTCGCAAATCAATCGGTATGCTCAATTCAGTCCTTTGGAGCAGTAATGTGACGAAAAGTACCGAGAAGCTCATGTATTCGCTCAAAACGGAGAGCGAATGCAAACACAACAAAACGTCCTATAAAACCTATAGAAAAGGAGAATGGAATGGTGTGTTCATCTCAAAATGCCCAATTTAATTGAAGGGCGGAAACGGCGAGGAAGACTTGAGTAACGGCGATTAATGAGGGAAAATTGAAAAACGAAATAAAAAAAATTTGTGGAGGAAATCCACAGAAAAACAAATTGTTTTTTAAGAATGAATCTATTCAAAATGTCTACCTTACTCCTTTTAAAAACCCTTAGAGCCTACTAACGGGATGTGGGCCCGCAATCTTGGGCATAGAAAGCTGTTATGCTAACCACTGCACCACAGGTGGTCCATTTTGCATTGATCTTGGTGAAAAAAAAAATTGAATGAAAGTCATTACCAATTCCATACTAGTGGACAATCGTTTGGCAAATGTTTATTAAGTATGGATGCTGAAAGCGCTTGAGGGACAGGCACTTGACAAACCATTTGCCATATGGTTTTGTCCTTTTAAAAACAGAAAATCTTTTATACTGATGGTAAGAAAACCGCTCTGAAACGTTCAACGTTTTGTACAGTCTTCCCACTGCTTAGTACAATTACGCTTGGAGACTGAGTTGATCTTGACCGAGGGAGACTTGCACCATGGCCCTCACTGGCGATAACTTTTAGAGCTAATGGACTCTGCTAATATATAGACATGAAGATGTTGCGAGGGTGGTATTAGTCAATGGGAGGCGGAATGGGGGTGGATAAGACTCCGGTGGGGTTGGTCGTGAACGGGGTGGGGGTTGCCCGCCTCCTGATTCTCGCCAGTACTACCACCATTCACCTCCCGCCAAGGCTCCTTATCACTATCACCAACTGTAAGTAACCTCTAACTTTCCCTGTCACATTTTAATAATAATAATTATATACATATATATATATATATATATATATATATATATATATATATATATATATATATATATATATATTGACAGAAGCAGTAAGACGTATCTTATTGGTTCATTTTCTTTAATGACATGTCCGTTTTTTTTTGTTTCGTTTAAAGTCACTTTATGCTGATATGGCTAATCGGACGATGTTACATCGCGACTCTTGAATCTCGCCTATCCAAGTTTAATTATGATAGGGATTTTTAACGAGTACCTGCCATAGTACAGGCTCGGGAACCCATTTTAAGTCCCTTCCGATGAACGGCATTATCTAGGATTTTTTACTTTAAATCCTAGGGCCGCGAACCCTCGATCTTGGGCATAGTAGGTTGTTATACTAATAGACCACAGGTGACCGTGAAACGTCTGTTTTTATTTCTTCTAAAACTCTGTTATAATTAGTGGACCTCTGTTACTATGTTTATATTTACAGGCTGAAATGAACTGTCATTAAACCTCACTTTTTTGATAATATTTACTATCACTACAATTGACCGAACACTGTTTATTATTTCATCAAATATGACCATGCAAACGCGTGATTTTCGTGTAATATTTTTTTATGAATTTACACTTGGACATTCGGCAGACCAAGCTGAAATGACCATCTGCCATTGGTTTGAGAAATTTTCCAACCAAGTAAATTATTGGATTGCGTGTGGTGGTCAATGGCGGGGATAATTTATTTATCCTTACTACACAAATGTGAAACCACCACGAATCAAAAAACTACCTGCATTGGTTAATCGGTAGGGACATATATTCTTACACGACAAAGGCAGACTCCATGCGAAAAAACTAAACGAGCTGGATTACAAAGTTCTCCCACACCCACCTTATTCGCCAGACTTATCTCCAACAGATTTCCATCTGTTCAGAAATCTCGACGACTTCCTTGAGGGTAACATTTTTTTAAGATTATTCTCAAATCAAAACCGCATTTTCACACATTATTTCATCGCAAACCTTGAATTTTTCAGTACTGAGATGGAAAATTTGTTAACACTTTGGGAAAAATGAGGGTAAATTTTTTGAGTAAAAATGTTTTTTATGAAATCATTTTAATACATAAACTTTCCATAAACGGCCAATATAATGTAAAAAGAATCGCGACCTCGACTTACCCGATAAGACAACGCCTAAACGAGGTGAACAAGAATGCTCGTACTAAGATCGTCTTACTGCGTCTGATAAAATTCACTCTTATTGTCAAATTATTTTAACGGCTAGTAAGTTCAAATCTTAACGAATAAATTAAGACGAATGAATCACTAACTGCAAAATATTCTAAATTTTACAAGAGACAAAAAAGGATCTTGTCTTGGACTAGATCAGTATTGCAAGGCCATATATTGTAATATACTACCTCGGGGACAGGTCTCCATTCTGTAATAAACGATGCCTTCTTTCTCTGGTGAAAAGTGAAAAGTTTTTAGAAGCCAAAATAATTGACTTTCTGCTGTTAGTGATATAATATACTTATATATATATAAATAATATATAGCTCAAAATAAAATGTATTATTTAAACCTATCAGAACGCATCTATAACTTAACACTGTGGCCTTTAGAACTCGTCTCTAATTATCAACGATGGTGTAATGATTATTTTTTATATCATTAAGAAATCTTTGCAAAAAAAAAATCTCTATTCTACAGCAACCGATAGTAAAAATAAAATAAAATCCCCAAAGTTCCAAGGTCCCATGATTTCAGAATTCATGATTATTATTATTTTTTCTTGAACTTCGAATCTTTTTATATCTCATGTTTCTAGTTCGTATTATTCCACACGTTGATATCTTGAAGATCATACAAAATTGTAAAAGATTATGACAATGATTACTCGTTTTTGGTGAAAAACTAAAACTTATAAATAAAGATATATATATGAGAGCACAGAAAAGGCATAAAATAATTATTCAAATATTTTTATTTGAAAAGAAAAGATATGTCCAGGACCGGGATTCGAACCCACGGACGAGAGCGTGGTGCTCTCCCAACTGAGCTAACCTGGCTCGCATCTCGGTCAGACACATCCTCTCTTTTCACTGATCCCATAT
Source organism: Arma custos (assembly GCA_037127475.1). NCBI lineage: Eukaryota > Metazoa > Arthropoda > Insecta > Hemiptera > Pentatomidae > Arma > Arma custos. The sequence continues at coordinate 40,570,454 of CM073761.1, forward strand.
TCCCGTGTTCACGCAATTTGCGATGTATACAAGGGGAGGAATGTCCATTGAACATTACTTTAGTTTGGATCTTGTTGACTTAGGTCATTATATATTATTACAATTTATTTTATTTTATTTTTTATTAATTGTTATAATTATAAATATTATTATATTATTATTATTTTTTATAACAATTAATAAAAAATAAAATAAATTATAAAAATAATTATTTGATTGCTATTGTGAAACTAAAAAAAAAAAGCACAAAGTTTTTAAAATAGTGGAAAATAATTAACCAGTCAATTCAGGAATTGTGAGGACATACACTGTAAAAATTGAGTATTTCACTGAACGTCATAGTGTGAGATTGCTGATCGATGAGTCTTTTTTTGGACTGTTGGCGTGGGATGTGCATTTGATCTTTATTGACATGAATTTATTTTAGAGAATCTCCTGATGATGCCTAAATTGGTGAAGCGCAAACTTGTTAGTGTAGTTATTTCCCGGTATTTTTCAGACTTGAGGCTCATTTTTTTTCAATAGAACTTAAGAAAAACATATACATATGCTATTTTATTTAAATATAAAATATAATAAGCATATATATAATATATATATATATATATATATATATATATATATATATATATATATAGTTAAATAATATTAGTTGACCTTATATATATATATATATATATATATATATATATATATATATATATATATATATATATATATGAGTCCGGGTGGAGGTAAAAAATTCTCTATTTGGGGATAATTGTTTATTTGGAAGCCGACGTTTTGACCCACATTGCAGGTCATCTTGAGAGCTATTATATGGTAGTGGGATCACACTTGAGATTAGACACGTGTGATCTCGTGTCAAGTGAGATCCTACAATAATAGACCTAAAGAAGACCTGCAATGGGGGCGAAACGTTGGCTTTAAAAAAAATTAAAATAAATAATTCTCTTTATTAAAGAGAATTTCTTGAAGTCCACCCGGACCATTTTCGTCGTATATATAAGGTGAAATAATATTATTCAAATAAATATATATAGATTATTTATGTATACCTCCGATGATTATATAAGTTCTCGCTAAAATTAACTATTCGAAACTTATAAATAGAATAGAAACAATTTTTATTCTGAGACGACGTCCCTTAAGAATAGAAGTTGTATTATTAAAAAAAATCTAACCATAAGCATAAATGTGTACCTAAATAAACTCAATGGCATCAATTTCAGAAGTTTAAACAATTTTTTTTTCAAAAACCGTTGAAACGATTTTTTATTAAACAGATTATAGGTTTTTGTTATAATTTAGATCCTAACCTGATTAAAATAGTATGGCAAGGTTTAGTTGCTTATTTTGTAAATGTTTTACTTATTTAATATCATTAATAGTAAAGATGTTATTGTTAGTAGTAATCGACTGTAATGTAAATCAAGTCAGCCAGAAAATAAAAAGTAATATTAAATTTAAAACATGGAGTAATATTACTTATAGACTATTTCACGAAAACTTCAGCATCGCACGATTAAAAGTAACATTGGTTTCAATGTAGAAATTTGTCTTAGCCCGTTGAAACCTTTATTTTAATTCAATATATATAACAATAGTGCTAATTTATTTATTCTTATAATATGTCTTTAATAACTATTATTAATCTATGACGCTATAACTCGGTGACGAGTCCTGGCCTGCTCTACCAGCTTCCTCCAGTCGTCTGTTTTGCCTAGCCGTCATTTAATAAATACACATTATATTTATACATCTCTGCTCGCCAAGCGCATATGTAGACAGTCATTTGATCTATCATAAAGTGCTTAAGATTCGATACAGAAATAAGGTGATTCATTTTATCCAGAAACTTAAATTTATATATAATTAGAGACTATATATATATATATATATATATATATATATATATATATAGTGAATTTCGCTTATATAAAAAAAATAAATAAATAATCCGATACCTTTATATCATAAATTAATCAATACAATTAAATGAGAACGTTATAGTAACCATCAGTAGCAATTGTATAGGTTTGTGCTTTTTAATCAGGAACGACATACTCGTATCTGATATTCCATCTCCAACATTTTTTTTTTTTAATAAACTCATATTAAGATATCAGATAATCATATTAAGATATTATAAAGATAAATGTTAAGAATGACATTGGAGTACATTACGAACTCCAAGTATTAAAAAAAAATGTAATTAATTGACAATCTATTAAAAGGTTAATAATGTATAAATTTATGAGTAAAAATATTTAAATTAAATAAAAATAGACTTATAAGAAAAGAAAATTGAAAATGACTGAATAAATCGAAACTTATTTTTAAATAAAGAAAAAAATTGTTGACTGGGAAAAGGTTTTTTACTCACTTGAATGAATGATTCAAAAATATGTACTCCAGTAACATTCACAAGAGAATTAAAATGAATAAACTCATATTTTGAGTTAAAATAAAAAAAGTTTTAAGCTTTTAAAAATTATCTAATAGTCAATATAATAATTTTAATACCAACATTACAATAGGAATGCTTACGTTTTCTAATACCCAATTTTTTGTTTAACACACATGGAACTTTCAAATACCTATATTGAAAAATTGGGTGTTTTGAGTAATGACGTTCTTTTGAAGGAGTGATTTTTATACTTCGACATAAAAGTTATTATTATTATTGATGTACAGAAATAAAGCGAAAAAATTGTTAATAAATTTATTATTTTAGTTTCTTTAAAATTTATTATAATCCATTGACGAAGGAATAAAACTGTACCTAAAAAAAATTAATAACTACCTCATATGTCTTGAGCTCGGATATGTACAATTATTATAGTTCACAATTTAACATTTATTATTATTTAGTCAATTATACTTGAATTATACGGCTTATCCATAATATAACTTAAACTAGAAAATAAAAGGAATTTGTTTTTGGCAAAAAACACATCTCACACATAGGCGAGCGTATGTGGGATGCCACAGGTGTCTGTGAACATGTAAATCAGTTTTTTCTATTCGGTTGTATTTAATTTTTTATACAAATAAAAAAAATGTTGAAAATACATTTTTCATATGGCTTATTTTTAAGCACTTTTCCTGAAGAGTAAAGAAAACCCCGGAGTATGAGAGGACACCCATTAGTTCCTACGATTAAACTATATGTGTAATTATATTATTTATAATTATACAGTTTAAATAAAAAACTTGATAATAAATATAAATGAACCTATTATATTTCCTTCGAGACTATTAGGCCGCTTTTAAACTGACGTAAAAAAGCGATATATCGTAAGGTAAATAAGA